>OX465284.1:44435472-44964472 GCA_949987705.1 Thereva unica | reverse complement strand
TGCTCCTTTTGTACAAAGCATGCCGTGGTCTGCAAATATGAGCCGATTGAGTTGTAGAGCACCTTGAAAATTCCTGTTGTGACAGTGGTGCGTAGGTATCACGGTGCAGGTTTACCATGAGAAATTGTGAGAGGGGTTCGATGGTATAATACGTATTATTAATCCACATAGGGATGGGAATGACATGTAGAAGCTGATAATTCTCTGTCGATACTAGTGGGATCTTCAACCTGAAGATCATTTCTGTGGCGGTCAACCTCCATTCGATATTGACTAGGTTGTACAATTCCAGTAGATTGTTGTTGGCAGCATGTATTCTGAGTGTCGGTGGTATGTTTTCCTTTATGATGTTGATCTGGGTCTGCAGTTGAGTAGGGGTTAAAATCATTGGGTTAATTCTCCCCTGATGGGTGTCTATAATTATGTTCAGCAACGCGGATTGTATCCGTTGGTACTTGGTGCTGATGAGAAGAAGCTGTATTGATACGGCGTTGAAGAACTCAATTGTTCGCTGCTCTTTCAGGTCTTGGTTTATGGAATCAATGACCGAGTTGGTTTGATTGGCATACCTCTCGAATTCGTAGATCTGACGTTGTGTCATCGCAATAGTTGAATTTAGGATGTTCACCGTGGAGTCGATAATCGAGGTTTGATTTTTTAGGAGTGATAGTAAGTGCTCTTGATTGCTGTTTAAGTCTTTGATGGTTTGTGACATCTGGTCAGCGTATTCTGAGTCCAACACTCCGAATAAAGCGTTTGCCATGTTTCCAACGATATTGAATGGTGCTCTCTTCTTCCTTCTAGTAAAGTGTGGTGTTAGAAGATCGTTGGAGTTATGGATTTCGCTGGTTGCTGCTGCAAAATGTGCTACTGTTTGGTTGCATGATTGACAGCATGTCATGGTTTCACACAACTGTCTCAGTCGCTCCACTCCTCTCGTTATTAGGCTGAGCTCTTGGCGATAAGTAGCGAGATCGAAGAATACTACTAAGTCCCAGTCGTCTACCGCTAGGTAAGTGGGTCCTAAATCCTCAAAGTATAATCCTGGTTGATTATTAAATGGTTTCATGATGATCTCTGCTGTTCCAAATAATGGTAGGAGCAGGCAAGTCATTAAGAAAAGGCTGAGAGGTGACTGCGTGCGACGACGTTTACTACCAGATGATCTTGGCTCTTCTGTCCCAGTTAGAGGTTGTATGGTTGATGATTCCTCTGGTGGAGATACATCCTCTTCGTGGGTTGTGGTACTGTCCGAAGGTGTTTCTTGAGACATTACAGGTAGTGGTGCCATTTTGTGGATTGGACGACGCAGGATCCCATTTGTGGTTTTGACATCGGCCACTCTGACGAGATTATCTCGACCCTTGATAGTTCTAATTATACGTCCTAATGGCCATGACAAGACTGGTACATTGTCTTCCTTCAAGATCACCATCGTTCCGGGTTGAATGTTCTCGCTGCATTTGCTCCATTTATACCGATGTTGTAATTCGCACAAGTATTCTTTCGTCCAACGTTGCCAGAATTCACTTTTCAAGTGTGCTACCACCTTCCATCTGTAGAGGAGGTTTCCTTTCCGAGGTTCTGCGTGAGGATCGACACTATTGGTCAGAGGTTCGCCAATCAAGAAATGGCCAGGTGTAAGGGCCGTAAGGTCCAGTGGGTCGTTCGACATTGGTGTTAGAGGTCTAGAGTTAAGAATAGCCTCTATCTCGACCATGATTGTCTCTAGCTCTTCATATGTAAGAGATGCTGCTGACACGCTTTTATAGAAAAGCTGTTTCGCGGATTTGACTGCCGCCTCCCATAATCCGCCGAAATGTGGTGATCTCGGTGGAATAAACTTAAAATCTGTCCCTTTGGTTGCACAGAATTTTGAGATGCGATCTTCAGCCTTTTTAGTGTAGATACACTCTTCCAATTCCTTCATCTGGTTCTTGGCTCCAACAAAATTTGTAGCGTTGTCGCAGTAAAGTTTCTTGCAATTGCCTCTCCTGCTGGTGAATCTTTTGAGAGATCCAATAAATGCTTCTGTGGTGAGGTCGCTTACGACTTCTATATGCACAGCTTTAGTTGCAAAGCAACAAAAGATAGCGACGTATGCCTTGGTAGGGCCCTTTCCACGAATCTTGTAATGTATGCGGAAGGGACCACAAAAGTCGACACCAGAATGTAGAAATGGTTGTGCTGGTTGAATTCTGTCGGGCGGTAGATTGCCCATAAGCTGAGAGAGTAATTGAGGCTTGGTTCGGCAGCACTTAACACAATTCTTAACGACAGATCGTGTAATTGTTTTTCCTTTAATAGGCCAAAAACGTTGTCGAGCGATGGCAAGCAGTGCTTGAGGTCCTGCATGACGATTGAGGTGGTGCAGGTGATTGATCATTAACTTGGTAACCTCATGTGGATAGGGTAGCAACATCGGATGTTTAGCGTCATACGAGATGCTAGCTTCTTCTAGTCGTCCTCCGACTCTAATCAGTCCCTTGGTATCCAAGAATGGGTTTAGGCTTACGAGTGAGCTGCTGGTGCTCACATATCCTGATTTCTTAAGTTCCACTAACTCCTCTGGGAACCCTTGGTGCTGCGAATCTCGTATAATTATGATTAATGCTTCTTCTAATTCTTCCACTGTTAAAGGACCATTAAGGCGCCTTGTCGTGACTTGGGTTCGACAATTCCTTATGAATCTAAGTACATAAGCGATGGTGCGTTGCATGTGGAGAAATGAGTTACGATGATCAAATGTATTGATGATGTCTGTGGTGACTGTAGCTGTCAACGAAGTACTTTTGCTGGCTCTCTTCTCCAAATCTGTTTCATCGACTACGGACCTTGATGGCCACGCTGATTCAGGAGCGTGTAAGAAAATGGGTCCATAAAACCATAAATTACATTCCTGTAATCGTTCAGGCGATACACCCCGAGAGACTAGATCAGCCGGATTGTCCTTGGACGGAACATGTCGCCATTGCTGGGCAGTGGTGAGTTCATGAATGGTTGCGATACGGTTCGCGACGAAAGTGTGGTAATTAGCGGATTGAGAGTTTATCCATGACAAGACAATCTGTGAATCAGTCCAACAATAGCATGGGTCTTGCCAATTTAGGTCCTGGCGAACTCGATGAAGGAGCTGTGCAGCCGTTTTGGCAGCACATAATTCCAGGCGTGGTAGGGTGACGGTTTTAGTTGGCGCTACTCGGGACTTTGCACACAGCAATCGCACTATGATAGTTCCATCTCGAAATGTGGATCGAAGATATATTGCACTGCCGTAGGCCTTCTCGGAAGCATCCGCGAAAGCGTGAAGCTGCTTGTTCACTATGTAAGATTTGGACAACACATGTCTTGGAACTTTGATTCTATTTAATTCCTGTAGATTTCTTCGGAAGTGATTCCATTCTGTATGAAGATTCATCGGGACTGCTGCATCCCAATCAAGTTTTAATGACCACAGCGTTTGCATGAATATTTTTGCAGTAACCACGACGGGACTCATTAATCCCAACGGGTCAAACAAGTGGGCGATGTCTGAGAGAACTCGTCTTTTGGTGACAGCCTTATCATCGGTGGATTGCCTAGTGATAATCTGGAACTCGTCTGTCTTGGGTAACCATGTCATGCCGAGGGTTTTGACTTGACACTCGTTTTCGTCGTGAAACTCAAGATGAGAAACTCTGTCTTCGACTGGGATACCGGCCAGTATTTGGGGATGATTGGAGCACCACTTTCGTAATTTGAACCCTGCTGACCTCAACAGGTTGTCCAACTGCTTCTGTTTTTCCAAAGCTTCCGCTAGGCTATCTGCTCCTACCATTGCATCATCTACGTAAAAGTCTTCATTAAGACTTTCTGTCCCAAGTGGAAATTGCTCTCTGTCTTGAAGTGCTAAACGATGTAAACACTTTATCGCTAGGTATGGCGCAGTTGTTACTCCATATGTGACCGTTGCGAGTTGATAGCATCGGATACGCTCATTCTCGTTCTCTCGCCACAAGATAAGTTGGTATTTCCTGTCAGTAGGTTCAACTAGTATCTGTCGATACATTTTCTCAATATCGGCAGTGAAAACGAACCGTGGTAGCCGAAAACGTAGTAGAACGGAGAAGAGCTCGTTTTGAATTTTGGGTCCAGTATGTAACACTTGATTTAACGATTTCCCAGACGTTGTCCGTGCAGAGGCGTCAAAGACCACTCGTAATTTTGTAGTGGTGCTTTCCGGTTTCAAGACGCAATGGTGGGGCAAAAAATAATGTGGCTGCCCTTCTGGCATGATGACCTCTTCCATATGTCCCTGATCCTGATATTCTCTCATGAAATCGACGTACTGTTTTTTGAGTTCGGGTTGGCTTCGAAATTTTCGTTCTATGGAGCGTAACCTGGCGAGCGCCATTTCTTTTGATTCTCCTAAAGCGGAGGGATGATCCGAAAATGGCAAACTGATCACGAAGCGGCCTGTGTCATTTCTTTTGGTGGTTTGATTGAAGTATAGTTCACATCGTTTCTCTGCTGCGCTTAGGGGTACAACACTACTAGTGGGCTGAGTGTCCTCTAAACTCCAGAATTTTTCTACTTGTTCCTTAAGCTTTTCATCATCTTCGGTACAGATGCCGCAGGTAAGATCTCCTGATGAGTACATGCTGCGAAGTCTTCCAGCGACAATCCATCCAAAAACAGTATTCTGCAGTATGGGCAACTCCTCGCTCATGGTGATTTGACCGACTGTCAAGAGTTGATAGTGTAATTCCGCTCCTAACAGCAGGTCAACTTGGTTTGGTTTGTAAAATTCTGGATCTGCCAATTTGATGTTCTTCGGAATCGGCCAGTTGGTTGAATTAATTGGTATAGCAGGTTGCATTGACGTTATCTGTGGCAATATTTGTGCCTCCACGAATGCTGAGAACCCATTAACTCTGGATTTGATTTCACAGGCGACACTACGTTCTGACTGGCCTACTCCAGGTAGTATTCCTAGAATGCTAACTGGATTCGAACTTTCGTCTAATTGGAGCTTCCTTACAAGTGTTTCAGTGATGAAGCTAAGTTGGGAACCTGAATCTAAAATTGCTCTGCAGCTGACTTCGGTGCCATCCCTGCCTTTTACTATGAGATTGACAGTGCTCAAGATGACGTAACCTTTTTGTGGTTTCACTGTTTGTACTGCTAAGCTGGTTGACTCCGACGGGAAGTTCGGGGCCTTCGATGATTGTGGTTGTTGTCTGGCGGTGACTGGGGTTGCTGGTATTTTCGGTCTCGTGGTTGACTTTGAACCGTCAGGATGCAGCAGTGTATTGTGCTTTTCGCTGCATTTGGTACATGATCTTAAGCTGCAACTGCTTGCTGTGTGCCCTTCACGCAAACAATTTAGGCATAAGTTATATTTCTTCACCCAGGCACGGCGTTCACTGGGGTTTTTCTTGAGGAATGTGGGGCAGGCATAAATGTAGTGGATTTGTTTGCAAAGTCTGCACTGACTTCCCGATCCAGCTACTGCTGTTAATGTGGTTTGCTTGTAAGATCTCTCCTTGGTAGAAAGACTGGTTTTCCCCCCTAGCACTTCTAAGGACTGGAATCGTGCTTCTAGGAACTTCAGTACTTCCTTTAATGAGTTTAATTCCTTCGGATGGGTGAGGGATTGTTCATATAATGCCTGGGTTGTTTTGTCGAACTTCTTCGTCAATATGTGGACCAGCATAGCGTCCCAGGAATCCACTGGTAGACCAAGATTCTTGAGGCCATGTATGCATTCCTTGGTGCTATCATGTAGATGTTTTAACGCTGCACTGGATTCAAATGAAGTCGATGGAAGCGCCAAAAATTTGTTTAGTAAGGCTGTAACCAATAGACGCTTGTTGTCGTATCGACTGCATAAGATATCCCAAGCCGAAATGTAGTTTTCCCCGGAGACTGGAAGATGTTGGATTAGTGAGCGTGCTTCTCCAGTGAGATTGGTAATTAAATAAAACATCTTCTGTGCATCACTGAGCGGCTGTGTATGGATTAACTGCCCATACAGTTCACGAAACTGGATCCACCGTAAATGGTTTCCATCAAAAGTTGGCAGAACTATTTTTGGTAGTTTAAATTGTGTGGAAGTCGGTTTTTGGTGAGATTCGGACCCGCACTCATCCAATCCGGCTTGTAGGGTTATTATTGTATCCTGCATCCAGTCTAGTATGGTGTGGTAATAACTCAGCTCATACCCATGTGGAATTTCATCGTCTGCAATTTCCCATATGAGTTGGTTATTCTGTCTGCATTCTCTCTCGTATTGACGAACCAAGTCTAATTTGACCTGGTAAAAGGTGCTTGAGCTGGTGTCTTCCAGTTTTTTCTCCACCTCTTGTAGAACGTGAGTGATCGTTTTAAATAAAGCCCTCTGTCGTTTGACGAGCTTCAATGCACTGTTGTCTTCTTCCTTGGACGGAAGCTGGAAGTCACAGGCTTGTGGCGACCCTGTCTTGGTAGGGTCATCTCTTGGCTCAGCTGCGATGGGACCCGGTTGTGCGTCCATGGTGCTTGGCTGGATTGATTGGTGTAATTGAAGCATTGTGGCCTTCAATTTCTGATAGACCTTGGCGGTCTCTTCGAAGAATTGGTTTACGAAATAGGGATGGTCGATGTCGGTGGAGGCAAGCGGCATAAGCTGCCGATGGTTAGATTCAAATTGAACCCACAACTCCTCTAAATTCTGCAGTCGTGTCTCTAAATATGGCGCTGTCTTCCTGATCGATGAATCCTTCTTAAAATTCACGTACAGCTTCTCAATCTCCTTCCCTATACTGCTTTGTTGTGCAGTTAGACCTTCCATGATATTCAGAAAAAAAATCTTTGTTGTTTTTTTTTTTTTTTTCAATAATGTTTCTGCTACGTGATCTTAGGCGATCACGTCGGGGTCACCAAAAAATGTTTGCGCCAAATTCTTTTATTTGACGGAAATTCCTCAAATGCTGGATGATGATTGCCCAGGTTCAATACCTGTACAATCTGATTCGTCTGTATTGTCCAGGTACAGTACCTGTACAATAATTTGTTGACAATTAATGTGCCGTATTACCCAGGTCCAATACCTGTGTAATAATTGGCTCTATAATCAAGATAGTTGAATTAAATTGGTGTGTTGCCCAGGTTCAGTACCTGTGCAACAAATGGCTGTTCTGAAAAGGAACGGGTTAATAATATAAAAGAAAACAGGACTGTTGTCTTTGATGTCTGAACTTAGACTGACTTTATTAAAAATTAAATGATAAAATGTAAAAAAACTTACGGCTATGACTATAATTAAATAACATCTTAAATTGCTAACATGTGCATAAATTAAATCAAGTGCACATGCACCTTGACCTTGGTTTCTTGGTACAAAAGCCTAGACGCTAATTCAGCGTTTTGTGCCGAGAAACAGGTGCATGCCGGTAGATGACACCTGATACTTGTCAAACGTGTGAAAATAATTTAAAGAAAAAAATTACTTGAGATAAGAATTATTTAAAGAAAAATTTTGTGGGAAGATTTAAATGAAATTCTTAAAGATATTTAAGATACTTAAAAATAAATGTTATGGATTTAACATTCTCCCCTACTTTAAACAGCCTCGCTGTTTAAGTTAGCTGAAGAGGAAAGTCGGAAGTCGCAATTTCTGTTTCGCGGTGCTGGTGTTGGTCGTCGAGATGTTTTCCATGTCTGGTAGCCCTTCCACAATAAATACCCGATCATGGCAATGACCGCGATACTTGTACCATAGCTCATTATATGATGGTGTGTTATGGTTGATGCATTCAATAAAGGGGTTGATTCCTTCTGCTGCAACTCACGAATTTGCCCCTTCAGGTTGGATAGGTCGTCTGCGATCGCTGGATGTAGTATAGGTTGATACGACATGTTTAAACGCGTAATTGGTGACAACAGATCGGTAAAATTCCTTGATGGGATGAGGGCGGTGTTGAGGGTGGTTGAATATCGATTGCGTCCTCGGATGGTGGTAGAATCGTCCTTCAAAATGCAGCCATTAGAAATAGTGATGAGTCCCGAGCCACCTAGTGTCCGTTGCGAGATCGCGTTACCACAGAGGACCGTGATAATTGTCTCCTGGTTCATCACATAAATCCATTGGTTGGGAGTCTGCAACGGGTTCCATCGTTGTATTGTGGGAGTCATGGCGACCTTGCATAAGTCCAAGATTGGCTGATGTATGAGAATGTGAAGTTCGCACGCTCCAGGCTGGTTGCTCCTTTTGTACAAAGCATGCCGTGGTCTGCAAATATGAGCCGATTGAGTTGTAGAGCACCTTGAAAATTCCTGTTGTGACAGTGGTGCGTAGGTATCACGGTGCAGGTTTACCATGAGAAATTGTGAGAGGGGTTCGATGGTATAATACGTATTATTAATCCACATAGGGATGGGAATGACATGTAGAAGCTGATAATTCTCTGTCGATACTAGTGGGATCTTCAACCTGAAGATCATTTCTGTGGCGGTCAACCTCCATTCGATATTGACTAGGTTGTACAATTCCAGTAGATTGTTGTTGGCAGCATGTATTCTGAGTGTCGGTGGTATGTTTTCCTTTATGATGTTGATCTGGGTCTGCAGTTGAGTAGGGGTTAAAATCATTGGGTTAATTCTCCCCTGATGGGTGTCTATAATTATGTTCAGCAACGCGGATTGTATCCGTTGGTACTTGGTGCTGATGAGAAGAAGCTGTATTGATACGGCGTTGAAGAACTCAATTGTTCGCTGCTCTTTCAGGTCTTGGTTTATGGAATCAATGACCGAGTTGGTTTGATTGGCATACCTCTCGAATTCGTAGATCTGACGTTGTGTCATCGCAATAGTTGAATTTAGGATGTTCACCGTGGAGTCGATAATCGAGGTTTGATTTTTTAGGAGTGATAGTAAGTGCTCTTGATTGCTGTTTAAGTCTTTGATGGTTTGTGACATCTGGTCAGCGTATTCTGAGTCCAACACTCCGAATAAAGCGTTTGCCATGTTTCCAACGATATTGAATGGTGCTCTCTTCTTCCTTCTAGTAAAGTGTGGTGTTAGAAGATCGTTGGAGTTATGGATTTCGCTGGTTGCTGCTGCAAAATGTGCTACTGTTTGGTTGCATGATTGACAGCATGTCATAGTTTCACACAACTGTCTCAGTCGCTCCACTCCTCTCGTTATTAGGCTGAGCTCTTGGCGATAAGTAGCGAGATCGAAGAATACTACTAAGTCCCAGTCGTCTACCGCTAGGTAAGTGGGTCCTAAATCCTCAAAGTATAATCCTGGTTGATTATTAAATGGTTTCATGATGATCTCTGCTGTTCCAAATAATGGTAGGAGCAGGCAAGTCATTAAGAAAAGGCTGAGAGGTGACTGCGTGCGACGACGTTTACTACCAGATGATCTTGGCTCTTCTGTCCCAGTTAGAGGTTGTATGGTTGATGATTCCTCTGGTGGAGATACATCCTCTTCGTGGGTTGTGGTACTGTCCGAAGGTGTTTCTTGAGACATTACAGGTAGTGGTGCCATTTTGTGGATTGGACGACGCACAGTGGGGCCCGCTCATAGAAGGTTCTGCTCAAAACTCAATTTTCAAAATGTGGAAATTTTTCAAAAAAATTGTATCATCGTAGTTGTAATAATGTATCAGATCACGTGTAAAAATATTAAGTCGCTGACTGCTATGAGTCATCGAGCGCATGAGCATAAAGGTCATGTTTTAGGCAAAATAATACTTCTGCGAAAAAGGAATGCCAGTTTATGCGCGATATAAAAACATTAATTTCTAAAGTTTAACGATAAAATCTATGGAAGTGTGTTATGTCGGTGATCAAACAAGGTTTGTTAATTCTTATTTAATTTTGTATTATATGATAAGTTCATTGGTTTATGATACAGGGCTTAAAATTTGTGGTAGTGTATATTTTTTCGTAGAAGGTGCTTTAAATGACATTTTCTCGAAAACGCGCAAAGTTCTATTGCTAATTTTTTCGATTAACTAATATACAAAGCCTTCCTTTTATAATAAAAAAAGAATCAAAAATAGAACTTTGCGCATTTTAGAGAAAATGTCATTTAAAGCACCTTCTACGAAAAAATATACACTACCACAAATTTTAAGCCCTGTATCATAAACCAATGAACTTATCATATAATACAAAATTAAATAAGAATTAACAAACCTTGTTTGATCACCGACATAACACACTTCCATAGATTTTATCGTTAAACTTTAGAAATTAATGTTTTTATATCGCGCATAAACTGGCATTCCTTTTTCGCAGAAGTATTATTTTGCCTAAAACATGACCTTTATGCTCATGCGCTCGATGACTCATAGCAGTCAGCGACTTAATATTTTTACACGTGATCTGATACATTATTACAACTACGATGATACAATTTTTTTGAAAAATTTCCACATTTTGAAAATTGAGTTTTGAGCAGAACCTTCTATGAGCGGGCCCCACTGTGCGACGCAGGATCCCATTTGTGGTTTTGACATCGGCCACTCTGACGAGATTATCTCGACCCTTGATAGTTCTAATTATACGTCCTAATGGCCATGACAAGACTGGTACATTGTCTTCCTTCAAGATCACCATCGTTCCGGGTTGAATGTTCTCGCTGCATTTGCTCCATTGACCCTGTTTAGACGTTGCGCTTTGTCGCGCGCTTTGAGTCGCCTCAAAGCGCACATTTGTTTAGACGATGCGCTTTGAGCCCAGTCGCTTCCTTTACAGCGGGAACAAATGGAATAAAAACACTTTTGCATAATTTGCTATCTACGAAGTATTGGCGTGTTTTTATAAAGTGTGATAAATTGTTTTTGCGATTTCCACAGTATTTCCGTTTTTTAAAATAAGAAAAGTGATATGGTGTTTTCTTAAATTGCCAAAATAACGTTTCTAAAAGTGATTCTTGCGAATTCTACAGGCAAAAAACAGTTTTTAAAACAACAATAACTTTTATAAAAAAAGTGATAATTTGCCATTTTCTAGTTTTTAGAATAACATCATATACAAAAAGGGATAATTTCCTCTTTCCATAATTTGTGACAAGAACTTTTCCCAAAAAGGAGTACAATTTGAGTACAGTTTGACGCTATTTGTGTTATTTCATTTTGAATTAAATCATGAATAACGAACACCACAAAATTAAAACCAAATAATTAGAACCGCGAACACCACAAACAAATTTCTTTCGCTAACAAATATGCAAAAAAATTTCCACAAACAAATTTTTTTCACTCACAAATATGCAAAAAAAAATTCAAAAAAATTCAAATATGCAACAATTTTTAACTTAGAAGGCTGAAACGAAAGTGAAATGGAACACGAAGATGGAACAAAATGAAATTAAAACGCCAAAAAGCGCAAGTGAATCCCTTTTTGATCGAGACTCACTTCCCACCGCCCCGAAACCTCCCCGCGCCCACAAATTTCGTGAGGCACTTGCGCTGAAGCGCACCGTCTAAACAGGGTCATTTATACCGATGTTGTAATTCGCACAAGTATTCTTTCGTCCAACGTTGCCAGAATTCACTTTTCAAGTGTGCTACCACCTTCCATCTGTAGAGGAGGTTTCCTTTCCGAGGTTCTGCGTGAGGATCGACACTATTGGTCAGAGGTTCGCCAATCAAGAAATGGCCAGGTGTAAGGGCCGTAAGGTCCAGTGGGTCGTTCGACATTGGTGTTAGAGGTCTAGAGTTAAGAATAGCCTCTATCTCGACCATGATTGTCTCTAGCTCTTCATATGTAAGAGATGCTGCTGACACGCTTTTATAGAAAAGCTGTTTCGCGGATTTGACTGCCGCCTCCCATAATCCGCCGAAATGTGGTGATCTCGGTGGAATAAACTTAAAATCTGTCCCTTTGGTTGCACAGAATTTTGAGATGCGATCTTCAGCCTTTTTAGTGTAGATACACTCTTCCAATTCCTTCATCTGGTTCTTGGCTCCAACAAAATTTGTAGCGTTGTCGCAGTAAAGTTTCTTGCAATTGCCTCTCCTGCTGGTGAATCTTTTGAGAGATCCAATAAATGCTTCTGTGGTGAGGTCGCTTACGACTTCTATATGCACAGCTTTAGTTGCAAAGCAACAAAAGATAGCGACGTATGCCTTGGTAGGGCCCTTTCCACGAATCTTGTAATGTATGCGGAAGGGACCACAAAAGTCGACACCAGAATGTAGAAATGGTCGTGCTGGTTGAATTCTGTCGGGCGGTAGATTGCCCATAAGCTGAGAGAGTAATTGAGGCTTGGTTCGGCAGCACTTAACACAATTCTTAACGACAGATCGTGTAATTGTTTTTCCTTTAATAGGCCAAAAACGTTGTCGAGCGATGGCAAGCAGTGCTTGAGGTCCTGCATGACGATTGAGGTGGTGCAGGTGATTGATCATTAACTTGGTAACCTCATGTGGATAGGGTAGCAACATCGGATGTTTAGCGTCATACGAGATGCTAGCTTCTTCTAGTCGTCCTCCGACTCTAATCAGTCCCTTGGTATCCAAGAATGGGTTTAGGCTTACGAGTGAGCTGCTGGTGCTCACATATCCTGATTTCTTAAGTTCCACTAACTCCTCTGGGAACCCTTGGTGCTGCGAATCTCGTATAATTATGATTAATGCTTCTTCTAATTCTTCCACTGTTAAAGGACCATTAAGGCGCCTTGTCGTGACTTGGGTTCGACAATTCCTTATGAATCTAAGTACATAAGCGATGGTGCGTTGCATGTGGAGAAATGAGTTACGATGATCAAATGTATTGATGATGTCTGTGGTGACTGTAGCTGTCAACGAAGTACTTTTGCTGGCTCTCTTCTCCAAATCTGTTTCATCGACTACGGACCTTGATGGCCACGCTGATTCAGGAGCGTGTAAGAAAATGGGTCCATAAAACCATAAATTACATTCCTGTAATCGTTCAGGCGATACACCCCGAGAGACTAGATCAGCCGGATTGTCCTTGGACGGAACATGTCGCCATTGCTGGGCAGTGGTGAGTTCATGAATGGTTGCGATACGGTTCGCGACGAAAGTGTGGTAATTAGCGGATTGAGAGTTTATCCATGACAAGACAATCTGTGAATCAGTCCAACAATAGCATGGGTCTTGCCAATTTAGGTCCTGGCGAACTCGATGAAGGAGCTGTGCAGCCGTTTTGGCAGCACATAATTCCAGGCGTGGTAGGGTGACGGTTTTAGTTGGCGCTACTCGGGACTTTGCACACAGCAATCGCACTATGATAGTTCCATCTCGAAATGTGGATCGAAGATATATTGCACTGCCGTAGGCCTTCTCGGAAGCATCCGCGAAAGCGTGAAGCTGCTTGTTCACTATGTAAGATTTGGACAACACATGTCTTGGAACTTTGATTCTATTTAATTCCTGTAGATTTCTTCGGAAGTGATTCCATTCTGTATGAAGATTCATCGGGACTGCTGCATCCCAATCAAGTTTTAATGACCACAGCGTTTGCATGAATATTTTTGCAGTAACCACGACGGGACTCATTAATCCCAACGGGTCAAACAAGTGGGCGATGTCTGAGAGAACTCGTCTTTTGGTGACAGCCTTATCATCGGTGGATTGCCTAGTGATAATCTGGAACTCGTCTGTCTTGGGTAACCATGTCATGCCGAGGGTTTTGACTTAACACTCGTTTTCGTCGTGAAACTCAAGATGAGAAACTCTGTCTTCGACTGGGATACCGGCCAGTAATTGGGGATGATTGGAGCACCACTTTCGTAATTTGAACCCTGCTGACCTCAACAGGTTGTCCAACTGCTTCTGTTTTTCCAAAGCTTCCGCTAGGCTATCTGCTCCTACCATTGCATCATCTACGTAAAAGTCTTCATTAAGACTTTCTGTCCCAAGTGGAAATTGCTCTCTGTCTTGAAGTGCTAAACGATGTAAACACTTTATCGCTAGGTATGGCGCAGTTGTTACTCCATATGTGACCGTTGCGAGTTGATAGCATCGGATACGCTCATTCTCGTTCTCTCGCCACAAGATAAGTTGGTATTTCCTGTCAGTAGGTTCAACTAGTATCTGTCGATACATTTTCTCAATATCGGCAGTGAAAACGAACCGTGGTAGCCGAAAACGTAGTAGAACGGAGAAGAGCTCGTTTTGAATTTTGGGTCCAGTATGTAACACTTGATTTAACGATTTCCCAGACGTTGTCCGTGCAGAGGCGTCAAAGACCACTCGTAATTTTGTAGTGGTGCTTTCCGGTTTCAAGACGCAATGGTGGGGCAAAAAATAATGTGGCTGCCCTTCTGGCATGATGACCTCTTCCATATGTCCCTGATCCTGATATTCTCTCATGAAATCGACGTACTGTTTTTTGAGTTCGGGTTGGCTTCGAAATTTTCGTTCTATGGAGCGTAACCTGGCGAGCGCCATTTCTTTTGATTCTCCTAAAGCGGAGGGATGATCCGAAAATGGCAAACTGATCACGAAGCGGCCTGTGTCATTTCTTTTGGTGGTTTGATTGAAGTATAGTTCACATCGTTTCTCTGCTGCGCTTAGGGGTACAACACTACTAGTGGGCTGAGTGTCCTCTAAACTCCAGAATTTTTCTACTTGTTCCTTAAGCTTTTCATCATCTTCGGTACAGATGCCGCAGGTAAGATCTCCTGATGAGTACATGCTGCGAAGTCTTCCAGCGACAATCCATCCAAAAACAGTATTCTGCAGTATGGGCAACTCCTCGCTCATGGTGATTTGACCGACTGTCAAGAGTTGATAGTGTAATTCCGCTCCTAACAGCAGGTCAACTTGGTTTGGTTTGTAAAATTCTGGATCTGCCAATTTGATGTTCTTCGGAATCGGCCAGTTGGTTGAATTAATTGGTATAGCAGGTTGCATTGACGTTATCTGTGGCAATATTTGTGCCTCCACGAATGCTGAGAACCCATTAACTCTGGATTTGATTTCACAGGCGACACTACGTTCTGACTGGCCTACTCCAGGTAGTATTCCTAGAATGCTAACTGGATTCGAACTTTCGTCTAATTGGAGCTTCCTTACAAGTGTTTCAGTGATGAAGCTAAGTTGGGAACCTGAATCTAAAATTGCTCTGCAGCTGACTTCGGTGCCATCCCTGCCTTTTACTATGAGATTGACAGTGCTCAAGATGACGTAACCTTTTTGTGGTTTCACTGTTTGTACTGCTAAGCTGGTTGACTCCGACGGGAAGTTCGGGGCCTTCGATGATTGTGGTTGTTGTCTGGCGGTGACTGGGGTTGCTGGTATTTTCGGTCTCGTGGTTGACTTTGAACCGTCAGGATGCAGCAGTGTATTGTGCTTTTCGCTGCATTTGGTACATGATCTTAAGCTGCAACTGCTTGCTGTGTGCCCTTCACGCAAACAATTTAGGCATAAGTTATATTTCTTCACCCAGGCACGGCGTTCACTGGGGTTTTTCTTGAGGAATGTGGGGCAGGCATAAATGTAGTGGATTTGTTTGCAAAGTCTGCACTGACTTCCCGATCCAGCTACTGCTGTTAATGTGGTTTGCTTGTAAGATCTCTCCTTGGTAGAAAGACTGGTTTTCCCCCCTAGCACTTCTAAGGACTGGAATCGTGCTTCTAGGAACTTCAGTACTTCCTTTAATGAGTTTAATTCCTTCGGATGGGTGAGGGATTGTTCATATAATGCCTGGGTTGTTTTGTCGAACTTCTTCGTCAATATGTGGACCAGCATAGCGTCCCAGGAATCCACTGGTAGACCAAGATTCTTGAGGCCATGTATGCATTCCTTGGTGCTATCATGTAGATGTTTTAACGCTGCACTGGATTCAAATGAAGTCGATGGAAGCGCCAAAAATTTGTTTAGTAAGGCTGTAACCAATAGACGCTTGTTGTCGTATCGACTGCATAAGATATCCCAAGCCGAAATGTAGTTTTCCCCGGAGACTGGAAGATGTTGGATTAGTGAGCGTGCTTCTCCAGTGAGATTGGTAATTAAATAAAACATCTTCTGTGCATCACTGAGCGGCTGTGTATGGATTAACTGCCCATACAGTTCACGAAACTGGATCCACCGTAAATGGTTTCCATCAAAAGTTGGCAGAACTATTTTTGGTAGTTTAAATTGTGTGGAAGTCGGTTTTTGGTGAGATTCGGACCCGCACTCATCCAATCCGGCTTGTAGGGTTATTATTGTATCCTGCATCCAGTCTAGTATGGTGTGGTAATAACTAAGCTCATACCCATGTGGAATTTCATCGTCTGCAATTTCCCATATGAGTTGGTTATTCTGTCTGCATTCTCTCTCGTATTGACGAACCAAGTCTAATTTGACCTGGTAAAAGGTGCTTGAGCTGGTGTCTTCCAGTTTTTTCTCCACCTCTTGTAGAACGTGAGTGATCGTTTTAAATAAAGCCCTCTGTCGTTTGACGAGCTTCAATGCACTGTTGTCTTCTTCCTTGGACGGAAGCTGGAAGTCACAGGCTTGTGGCGACCCTGTCTTGGTAGGGTCATCTCTTGGCTCAGCTGCGATGGGACCCGGTTGTGCGTCCATGGTGCTTGGCTGGATTGATTGGTGTAATTGAAGCATTGTGGCCTTCAATTTCTGATAGACCTTGGCGGTCTCTTCGAAGAATTGGTTTACGAAATAGGGATGGTCGATGTCGGTGGAGGCAAGCGGCATAAGCTGCCGATGGTTAGATTCAAATTGAACCCACAACTCCTCTAAATTCTGCAGTCGTGTCTCTAAATATGGCGCTGTCTTCCTGATCGATGAATCCTTCTTAAAATTCACGTACAGCTTCTCAATCTCCTTCCCTATACTGCTTTGTTGTGCAGTTAGACCTTCCATGATATTCAGAAAAAAAATCTTTGTTGTTTTTTTTTTTTTTTTCAATAATGTTTCTGCTACGTGATCTTAGGCGATCACGTCGGGGTCACCAAAAAATGTTTGCGCCAAATTCTTTTATTTGACGGAAATTCCTCAAATGCTGGATGATGATTGCCCAGGTTCAATACCTGTACAATCTGATTCGTCTGTATTGTCCAGGTACAGTACCTGTACAATAATTTGTTGACAATTAATGTGCCGTATTACCCAGGTCCAATACCTGTGTAATAATTGGCTCTATAATCAAGATAGTTGAATTAAATTGGTGTGTTGCCCAGGTTCAGTACCTGTGCAACAAATGGCTGTTCTGAAAAGGAACGGGTTAATAATATAAAAGAAAACAGGACTGTTGTCTTTGATGTCTGAACTTAGACTGACTTTATTAAAAATTAAATGATAAAATGTAAAAAAACTTACGGCTATGACTATAATTAAATAACATCTTAAATTGCTAACATGTGCATAAATTAAATCAAGTGCACATGCACCTTGACCTTGGTTTCTTGGTACAAAAGCCTAGACGCTAATTCAGCGTTTTGTGCCGAGAAACAGGTGCATGCCGGTAGATGACACCTGATACTTGTCAAACGTGTGAAAATAATTTAAAGAAAAAAATTACTTGAGATAAGAATTATTTAAAGAAAAATTTTGTGGGAAGATTTAAATGAAATTCTTAAAGATATTTAAGATACTTAAAAATAAATGTTATGGATTTAACATTCTCCCCTACTTTAAACAGCCTCGCTGTTTAAGTTAGCTGAAGAGGAAAGTCGGAAGTCGCAATTTCTGTTTCGCGGTGCTGGTGTTGGTCGTCGAGATGTTTTCCATGTCTGGTAGCCCTTCCACAATAAATACCCGATCATGGCAATGACCGCGATACTTGTACCATAGCTCATTATATGATGGTGTGTTATGGTTGATGCATTCAATAAAGGGGTTGATTCCTTCTGCTGCAACTCACGAATTTGCCCCTTCAGGTTGGATAGGTCGTCTGCGATCGCTGGATGTAGTATAGGTTGATACGACATGTTTAAACGCGTAATTGGTGACAACAGATCGGTAAAATTCCTTGATGGGATGAGGGCGGTGTTGAGGGTGGTTGAATATCGATTGCGTCCTCGGATGGTGGTAGAATCGTCCTTCAAAATGCAGCCATTAGAAATAGTGATGAGTCCCGAGCCACCTAGTGTCCGTTGCGAGATCGCGTTACCACAGAGGACCGTGATAATTGTCTCCTGGTTCATCACATAAATCCATTGGTTGGGAGTCTGCAACGGGTTCCATCGTTGTATTGTGGGAGTCATGGCGACCTTGCATAAGTCCAAGATTGGCTGATGTATGAGAATGTGAAGTTCGCACGCTCCAGGCTGGTTGCTCCTTTTGTACAAAGCATGCCGTGGTCTGCAAATATGAGCCGATTGAGTTGTAGAGCACCTTGAAAATTCCTGTTGTGACAGTGGTGCGTAGGTATCACGGTGCAGGTTTACCATGAGAAATTGTGAGAGGGGTTCGATGGTATAATACGTATTATTAATCCACATAGGGATGGGAATGACATGTAGAAGCTGATAATTCTCTGTCGATACTAGTGGGATCTTCAACCTGAAGATCATTTCTGTGGCGGTCAACCTCCATTCGATATTGACTAGGTTGTACAATTCCAGTAGATTGTTGTTGGCAGCATGTATTCTGAGTGTCGGTGGTATGTTTTCCTTTATGATGTTGATCTGGGTCTGCAGTTGAGTAGGGGTTAAAATCATTGGGTTAATTCTCCCCTGATGGGTGTCTATAATTATGTTCAGCAACGCGGATTGTATCCGTTGGTACTTGGTGCTGATGAGAAGAAGCTGTATTGATACGGCGTTGAAGAACTCAATTGTTCGCTGCTCTTTCAGGTCTTGGTTTATGGAATCAATGACCGAGTTGGTTTGATTGGCATACCTCTCGAATTCGTAGATCTGACGTTGTGTCATCGCAATAGTTGAATTTAGGATGTTCACCGTGGAGTCGATAATCGAGGTTTGATTTTTTAGGAGTGATAGTAAGTGCTCTTGATTGCTGTTTAAGTCTTTGATGGTTTGTGACATCTGGTCAGCGTATTCTGAGTCCAACACTCCGAATAAAGCGTTTGCCATGTTTCCAACGATATTGAATGGTGCTCTCTTCTTCCTTCTAGTAAAGTGTGGTGTTAGAAGATCGTTGGAGTTATGGATTTCGCTGGTTGCTGCTGCAAAATGTGCTACTGTTTGGTTGCATGATTGACAGCATGTCATGGTTTCACACAACTGTCTCAGTCGCTCCACTCCTCTCGTTATTAGGCTGAGCTCTTGGCGATAAGTAGCGAGATCGAAGAATACTACTAAGTCCCAGTCGTCTACCGCTAGGTAAGTGGGTCCTAAATCCTCAAAGTATAATCCTGGTTGATTATTAAATGGTTTCATGATGATCTCTGCTGTTCCAAATAATGGTAGGAGCAGGCAAGTCATTAAGAAAAGGCTGAGAGGTGACTGCGTGCGACGACGTTTACTACCAGATGATCTTGGCTCTTCTGTCCCAGTTAGAGGTTGTATGGTTGATGATTCCTCTGGTGGAGATACATCCTCTTCGTGGGTTGTGGTACTGTCCGAAGGTGTTTCTTGAGACATTACAGGTAGTGGTGCCATTTTGTGGATTGGACGACGCAGGATCCCATTTGTGGTTTTGACATCGGCCACTCTGACGAGATTATCTCGACCCTTGATAGTTCTAATTATACGTCCTAATGGCCATGACAAGACTGGTACATTGTCTTCCTTCAAGATCACCATCGTTCCGGGTTGAATGTTCTCGCTGCATTTGCTCCATTTATACCGATGTTGTAATTCGCACAAGTATTCTTTCGTCCAACGTTGCCAGAATTCACTTTTCAAGTGTGCTACCACCTTCCATCTGTAGAGGAGGTTTCCTTTCCGAGGTTCTGCGTGAGGATCGACACTATTGGTCAGAGGTTCGCCAATCAAGAAATGGCCAGGTGTAAGGGCCGTAAGGTCCAGTGGGTCGTTCGACATTGGTGTTAGAGGTCTAGAGTTAAGAATAGCCTCTATCTCGACCATGATTGTCTCTAGCTCTTCATATGTAAGAGATGCTGCTGACACGCTTTTATAGAAAAGCTGTTTCGCGGATTTGACTGCCGCCTCCCATAATCCGCCGAAATGTGGTGATCTCGGTGGAATAAACTTAAAATCTGTCCCTTTGGTTGCACAGAATTTTGAGATGCGATCTTCAGCCTTTTTAGTGTAGATACACTCTTCCAATTCCTTCATCTGGTTCTTGGCTCCAACAAAATTTGTAGCGTTGTCGCAGTAAAGTTTCTTGCAATTGCCTCTCCTGCTGGTGAATCTTTTGAGAGATCCAATAAATGCTTCTGTGGTGAGGTCGCTTACGACTTCTATATGCACAGCTTTAGTTGCAAAGCAACAAAAGATAGCGACGTATGCCTTGGTAGGGCCCTTTCCACGAATCTTGTAATGTATGCGGAAGGGACCACAAAAGTCGACACCAGAATGTAGAAATGGTCGTGCTGGTTGAATTCTGTCGGGCGGTAGATTGCCCATAAGCTGAGAGAGTAATTGAGGCTTGGTTCGGCAGCACTTAACACAATTCTTAACGACAGATCGTGTAATTGTTTTTCCTTTAATAGGCCAAAAACGTTGTCGAGCGATGGCAAGCAGTGCTTGAGGTCCTGCATGACGATTGAGGTGGTGCAGGTGATTGATCATTAACTTGGTAACCTCATGTGGATAGGGTAGCAACATCGGATGTTTAGCGTCATACGAGATGCTAGCTTCTTCTAGTCGTCCTCCGACTCTAATCAGTCCCTTGGTATCCAAGAATGGGTTTAGGCTTACGAGTGAGCTGCTGGTGCTCACATATCCTGATTTCTTAAGTTCCACTAACTCCTCTGGGAACCCTTGGTGCTGCGAATCTCGTATAATTATGATTAATGCTTCTTCTAATTCTTCCACTGTTAAAGGACCATTAAGGCGCCTTGTCGTGACTTGGGTTCGACAATTCCTTATGAATCTAAGTACATAAGCGATGGTGCGTTGCATGTGGAGAAATGAGTTACGATGATCAAATGTATTGATGATGTCTGTGGTGACTGTAGCTGTCAACGAAGTACTTTTGCTGGCTCTCTTCTCCAAATCTGTTTCATCGACTACGGACCTTGATGGCCACGCTGATTCAGGAGCGCGGAAGAACAGAAAAATGATGTAGAATTGAAACATCTAATGGAAGATTCTGGCAACAATTCAAGAATAATATTAACGGAAAAAGATGTACCTTCATCATCATCATTGCGCTCCTTTAATCCCTCATGGGACATAGGGCGGAAACAGTTGCCCTCCAGTGGACTCTGTTTTGCGCGACAGCTCTCAGCTCCGACCAGGATCTCCCAGTTGTTGCGGCTTCTGCTAGTAGGGTTCTCCTCCACGTTGTTCTAGGTCTTCCGACTCGACGGGATCCTTGCGGATTCCAGTCAAGGGCCTGTTTGGCTATATTTTCGTTTTCGCGTCGCAAGGTGTGGCCAACCCAATTCCACTTCCTTCGCCTGATTTGGTCGTCTATCCTTTCTTGGCCGTCACGGCGCCATAGTTCTTCATTTGAAATTCTATCTTGCCAGCGGATTTTTAGGATACGACGAAGGCATCTGTTGATAAAGACTTGTAGGCGCCCTGTGATGAATTGGGTGACTTTCCATGTTTCGCAACCGTACAAAAGTACTGCCTTCACGTTGGAGTTGAACAGGAGAACTCTGCATTTGGAATTGTTATTTAGGGCTTTTATCAATTCTATTATTTTATCAGGCAGTCCACGTCGCCGTAGTGCCTGCCATATAAAGCTCCTATTGACCGAGTCGAACGGTTTCTCATAATCTACGAAAGCAAGGTAAAGGGGGGATCGGAATTCAGTAGACTGCTCCACTATTATTCGTAAGGTGTTAATATGACCAATACATGAGCGGCCCTTCCTGAATCCGGCCTGCTGCCTCCTAAGCGTTTGATCTACTGCCTCAATTATCCTAGATAGTAATATATGGGACAAAAGGCTACAACCGACCCGAAAATCTTAAATAGGGTCGAAAAAAAAAAATTTTGAGATCTTTTGCGACCCCATGGACCCAAATGAAGACCCCATAATCGTGAAAAATGTGTTTTTTTGACATTTTAGTTGTTTTTGGGCATTTAAATCGGGTTTTAAGGGTTTGCAACGCATCTTAAGATTTGTTTTGGATGTGTAGATGTTTCCTGAATTTTTTCACATTATTTCGTCTAGTGAAAATATGTGAAATATAGGTTTGAATGCAAAAAAATCGTGAAAATCCCCTTATGTTGAAGGAAAAAGTCTAAGGTTTTTAGGTTTAGATTCATTCTTATTTTGGCTGCTAAATAGCTTTAATAGCGACAACCTTCCTCTTTCAAATGAGCCTAATTGGGCTCCATTTGGTTGATTCTGGTGAGCGGGGCGATTTTTTAAATAAAAGTAGAATTAAATATTTTTACGGTTTTTCGACAATAAAAAAGTGTATTCGTTACAGTGCGTCCACACTATGAAAAATGAATCAAAATAGGGGTTTTGAGGTCGCTAAATAATAAAAATACTATTTACAACATGTTAAACTTACAATTTAATTATAAACTTAATAAAACGTGGTAACTTACGTTAGTTTTAATCCTCATCACTATCTTCATTAATAATAGGCTCAACGCTTTGAACACAAAAGAGATTCGTTAGAATTTGCGCTGGACGGATAATTTTTGACAGATATCTCGCGTGTCCTAAGAAATAAATGATTGTAGCCACGTGTGCGCAACAACCGACAGTTCTAAGCCCATTCGCACAATCGCATACGTATTCTTCGATACCACCCCTGCCAATAGTATTAGGAACGTATTTGACGTAACATTTGTATACTTTTCGACTTATATGCCTTGATTTAACTTCACATTTCAAAATTCTTTTATCCTCCAACAAGTAGTGCATATTAAGAACCCCGTCTTCAGTATAAACTTCTGATAAATAGGAAACAGTCTGCGATTACTGGTAAGACCCTGTAAAAAGTGTCTTTAAATCTGTTTCTGTCAGCTCTGGAAAATCAAAGACATCGTTGGACGCCAAAGGTTTAAAGGTCCTTTTTTTCTATTCCAGTTTTCCTCTTCTACCACTTTTGCTAATTCATTATTAACGTCTCTTCTTCGTAACATTTCCTCAGTAATCTCATCTTGTAGTTCGGTATCAGAGTTGAGTCTCTTTCCAAACTCATTAACCAGAAAATTCGCTACTTTACAATAGAGTTCTGCTGTTTTTAGAAACTTATTATCAAGTCGCTCATGCAATAATTTGAATTTACTCCCAATGATACCATGAACAGCTTCTATTACCCATCTAAGCTTTGTCACAAATCGACTTTCATTTGCCTCTTGTGTCGTCAGTTGTTTTCTTTGCCCCTTTAACGCAGGCATCAGCACGACAAATCCCTCACGCTCTAACAAAGTTTTGACATCTCTGAATCCTCTGTCAAGAATAAAAACGTCACCTTTTCTAAGAAGTGATCTTAAACCATTTGAATCTTCAAGAATTTTTTCCATGATTTTTGCATCATTCATCGTTGCTTCATAAGGCCCAAAACCATCTACCACAAATCCATCTGTAGTGCAAACTGTAAATGGTTTACAGAGGTGACATTTCTTTTGTCCAGAAAAAGATTTTCGTTGATAATTGTTATTGCTACTTTTTTAATGTCGTAGATATGACCCATCAGCTATCAAAATCAAACGATTCTCAAAACCGTGTAATTTTTTCACATACGGAGAAGTGTGGTTATCTATCAAATCTTTACGGGAACATGCATGTACCCCAAACCTATCTGGCAAAACATCATTCTTGAATGAATTCAAGATTTATCCGATGTATTCAGATACATCTTGATCATATTTGATATCAAAAATAGACGCTATAGTACTGTTAGAATTTCCAGTTCTTAATCTGAAAAGAAATACGACAAGAGCTTGATTTATAGTGCGTTTTTTAGTATTCCGCATTAAAACTAACATATCTTTCAATGTTTTGAAATCTTTAACGTCGTAGCCAGTCAATGACTTTATTCGCTCGTCGGATAAATCGTTATCTTCTACTCTGTCTAGAATACTATTATTACAAGAATTAGAAAGTATGTTTAAAAATTGTGCTAACTCTTCTGCGTCGATTGAACACGTATTCGAAAAGACCTGTAGTTTGGGAATTTCATCAGCGTAGAAGCGTTCACCAATGAGATGTTCAGAGCAATACCGATTGTTTTTGGGAATAAAAATTCTTGAATGAATAAAAGCCTGTATCCGAGCTTTGAATGGTACGACCATTTTTTTCCATTTGGGACAAGGCAAACGCAACAAGATTTGTGGGACGCGATAACTCTATTCAATGGCATAACTATCAATTCGCGTTCTTTTTTTTTCTCGAAAAACGAAAATTGGGTCATTAAACGAAGACGATTGTGACAGCGACGACGAAGATCCTGTGTCTGATTGTGAATGCTGGATCGCCTGATGTGTCGATTGAGAATCATTACTTGATACTGACAAATTCGACAATTGTGATGACTGCTCTTCTACTAGATCGACTTCTAGCGAAATATTTTCTGGTTCTTCTAGATGGACCTCGGACGAAAGATTTACTGATTCTGCTGGATCGACTTCCGGCAGGGGATTTGCAGGTTCTACTGGAGCGACCTCTGCCGAAGGATTTGATGGATGGCTGCGGCTTGTTAATGGTTGATCAATACGTTTCATTAAATTATATGCTTTTGAACGACATCTGTGGCATAAAATGTCTCCTACACTCATATGTGGACCCATACTTTTAAAAAACGTGTGGGCTTCAGCATCTGACGAAATGATTTTTTGCTGTCCAGAATCGTCACGCAGCAAAGTCTTGCATGAAACGCACCTTTCATCGACTACAGATCTTCGTTTCTTAGGTGGCATCTTATTTCCCGGTCAGAAAAAAATAAAAAAATTCCACTTAATTTTAGTTTTCCACTTAATTTTTTTTAACTCACTAAAGCTTAAACAATAGATATTACACGGAGTAAAAAAACAAACAGATATTATTAAACGGAGCTGAATACAGAGAGAAGGATAGACCGCGTGAATTGGGGTTCGGCTTAGAACTGTCGGTTGTTGCGCACACGTAGCCACAATCATTTATTTCTTAGGACACGCGAGATATTTGTCAAAAATTATCCGTCCAGCGCAAATTCTAACGAATCTCTTTTGTGTTCAAAGCGTTGAGCCTGTTATTAATGAAGATAGTGATGAGGATTAAAACTAACGTAAGTTACCACGTTTTATTAAGTTTATAATTAAATTGTAAGTTTAACATGTTGTAAATAGTATTTTTATTATTTAGCGACCTCAAAACCCCTACTTTGATTCATTTTTCATAGTGTGGACGCACTGTAACGAATACACTTTTTTATTGTCGAAAAACCGTAAAAATATTTAATTCTACTTTTATTTAAAAAATCGCCCCGCTCACCAGAATCAACCAAATGGAGCCCAATTAGGCTCATTTGAAAGAGGAAGGTTGTCGCTATTAAAGCTATTTAGCAGCCAAAATAAGAAGAATCTAAACCTAAAAACCTTAGACTTTTCCCTTCAACATAAGGGGATTTTCACGATTTTTTTGCATTCAAACCTATATTTCACATATTTTCACAAGACGAAAAAATCTGAAAAAATTCAGGAAACATCTACACATCCAAAACAAATCTTAAGATGCGTTGCAAACCCTTAAAACCCGATTTAAATGCCCAAAAAAACTAAAATGTAAAAAAAAACACATTTTTCACGATTATGGGGTCTTCATTTGGGTCCATGGGGTCGCAAAAGATCTCAAAAATTTTTTTTTCGACTCTCTTTAAGATTTTCGGGTCGGTTGTAGCAGAACCGGTGGGGGCCGCCAGACCCCTCTTAACCCGCTACCCCCTTTTGCCCACAGTAGATAGTAAACAGATCCCTCTCCAGTTGTCGCATATTGTTAGGTCCTGTGGTGGTGGTGATTCTTATAGGCTGTGCATTGTTGCTGGTTTCCTGAGGTTCCTGTGTAAATGAACCATTCAGGGCGGCGAAGAAGTAATCTCTCCATCTTTGGAGCTGCTACTCGTCGCTGCACAGCAGCCTTCCATCCGCACTTTTAACGGCATGCTTTTTAGTAGAGTGCTTTCCCGTGAGCTGTTTAGTAATTTGGTACAGCACCTTACTGTTGCCTGTGTTTGCCGCGTTTTCCGCTTTTTCTGCGAGCTCATTTATCTGCTGTCTTTTATCACGCCGGACACTTCTCTTTACCTGTCGGTGTAATTGGGAGTATTCCCTTTCCAGTTGGTAACGTCTTTCAGGGTCGCTTGTAGAGTTTACGTTATTTTTGAGGACTCTCCTGCGTTCTATTTTTTGCCAGGTTGTGTCCGAGATCCAGTGTTGCTGGTTTCTTTGGACATAACCGATGCTCGTTTCCGCAGCCGTCAATATTGCGCCCTTTGTCCTACTCCACAACTCTTCAATATTTGTGTCGTCAGAAACGTTGTGCTGATTATTAAACCAGGTTTGTTGTAGGGTTCCAGCAAATTCCCGCTTTTTAACCCTCTCCCGCAGAAGATCTACGTCTACGGTTTATAGCACCGCGTTGTACGTTTCTGATTGCGGCGATTTTAAGGCGAATAGTTGCTACTACCAAATGGTGGTGAAACTCTGAAACTCCTGACATCCTCAAGGATAGTTCTCCATCTGCGGCTGACGGCCACATGATCTATCTGATTTCTCGTCCTACCATCGGGGGATACCCAGGTCTCTTTGTGTATCTTCTTGTGACAAAAGTAAGTTCCACCTACCATGAGTTGGTGGGAGCTACAGAAGTCAAGGTAAAGCTCACCATTGTTATTGGTAACTTGGCTTAGACCTTGATTTCCAATTGTTTGTTCAAGGCCGGTGTTGTCACGGCCGATCTGTGCGTTTAAGTCACCCATTAATACAATGATGTCTCCCCTTGGAATAGAGCGAAAACCCTCATTCAGCCGCAAATAGAACTCGTCTTTGATGTCATCTTCAGCGTCCTCAGTTGGAGCATAGCATTGGACTACCGTAGTACTTCTTAGTCTGGTACGCAGGCGCACGGTAATAATTCTCTCAGAAACTGGTGGCCTGCTAATGAGGCTGGACCTGGCTTCTTTGGTGAGTATTACACCAACGCCACTCCTACGGCTTTCAGTTTCGTTTCTCCCAGAATATAAAAAGGACTCACCATTTGGGCAGATATGTATGTTCCCCCGCATCGGGCCATCTGGTCTCACTAAGTCCCATGATCTTGATTTTATATCGATTCATCTCGTTGAAGACTTCATCCAGCCGTCCCTCAGCCTTGTACCTTCCACAAAGAGTAAAATTTGGTTGGAATGTTCAACCGGTAGAAATAGGCCGTTTATTCCTAAAGCTCTACAACGAGACGTTTTTAACATTTTACATAACCTTGCACATCCAGGTATTCGAAGTACTTTTGGCCTAGTATGAACAGTGATATTAATTTATGGGCGAAAGCAAGCGTAGAATTCCAGAAGGCGAAGGTTTATAGGCATACTAAATCTTCAAGTTAAAAATTTAAGTCGCCAATATGAAGATTCGAGCATATATATGTAGATATAGTTGGATCACTCCAGCCAGCAGATAGACCAGTCATTAGAGATTTTTTCGTGTTATAAAATTGTACAGCAAACTGCTTGCACTACTACTTAAGGGTATCTCATAGATTACTAAAACCAAAAAACCAGCCAAAATTTACTCATGTGGAATTGTTTAAACAATAATTAGCAACAAAAATGGGTACTTTTTCCGTTTTTGGCGTATACAATAAAAAGTACTAGATGAATCACGTTACTCCCAACAGGATATTTGTAGAGAATTGAAAACCCTACAAAATGGGGTTTTCTAGACCTCGATCGGATAATTTTTCGCCGAGAAAAGCTAGAAAACCCCTTAAAAAGGCAACTTTTTTCAAAAACTCATACCTCTGTTACTTTGTAATATTAGGGTATGATTTTTTGGGACATAATACCCTGGTACATATACTTCAAACTGCCAAAAGATGAAATTTGTCGCATGTATAGTTTCTGCATAACTGCAGCATAAACAAAATAGACCCTAATATTGCACATTGCGCCAATATTAGCAGAGTGGCCCGATTGAAATTTCCAAAACGGTTTCTGAAAGTATAGGCTAAGGGCTACAATTTGTCTATCTCACATTTTAATATAAGTTTGGAGAACAATGCTAAAAATGCTTTTGAAAATGGTACATAGGGCGAACATTCTAATTCGAAACGTATCGGCCCTTTGTATGTATGTATGTTGTGGGGGTAAGTATACTTCTTGTACGTGCAGGAAGCATGGGTCACAATGCTCAAATTTGTGCGCAAACTGTACCGAAATAGTGTGCTCTAACATATCTATAGAAGATATTTGCATAGAAGAAGATGAAAATTAATTATAAAATAATTTATACGAATAAAGCTACAAATAGAATGATGATCGCGAGAATGAAAATAAAAGTATAGATGTAAGGTAGCTAAGCGAAGAAGAGACTGTTGCACAAAAAAGCATGATGCTTAAGCTGGTTATTTTAATCCATATTTCTTAGTTGATGCCTTTTATTTTTTTCCATTGAATAAACTGTAAAATGTTCATAATATTATTAATAATTATTTATTTTCAATCAAATTAAGCATTGATTCCAAATAACGTATGTTCGCAATATATAATAAAAAAAATGTAATGTACCTGATACCATTATAAAAAAATACGATAGTGTATTTTGTTAAATAACACTTTCCCTTAATAAGTATCTGTTCAATTAAATATATGTAGATTCCGACTGCATATATTTATTACTTTAAGTAAAGAAGGTTTACTCCAAGAAGACTTAGATAGAGTATTTTCCATTTAATTTATAAAAAAAAAAATTATTCTTCATGCACTTAGCTTTCATGAAGTTCATTTACCATGAAGTTGTCAGTAGGTACTAGTACTGAGCTCCATGCTGAAGGGCAACTCAAATATTCAATTCACTTGCAAAAATTCACGAAGCTTCACATGCTTATTAGCTACATATTACACTTTTTTTATATGGAACAAATCGTCACATGCTGCTTTGCTACATTTATCTTCATGCAATAGTAACGAAAAGCTGCATATGAAGCTTTAGTATGCGGCCGGCCTAACGCCTCCTTCGTTGCTTTATACCCCGCCACCGCTACCTCGAAACTTCTCGAATTAGAATGTTCGCCCTATGTACCATTTTCAAAAGCATTTTTAGCATTGTTCTCCAAACTTATATTAAAATGTGAGATAGACAAATTGTAGCCCTTAGCCTATACTTTCAGAAACCGTTTTGGAAATTTCAATCGGGCCACTCTGCTAATATTGGCGCAATGTGCAATATTAGGGTCTATTTCGTTTATGCTGCAGTTATGCAGAAACTATACATGCGACAAATTTCATCTTTTGGCAGTTTGAAGTATATGTACCAGGGTATTATGTCCCAAAAAATCATACCCTAATATTACAAAGTAACAGAGGTATGAGTTTTTGAAAAAAGTTGCCTTTTTAAGGGGTTTTCTAGCTTTTCTCGGCGAAAAATTATCCGATCGAGGTCTAGAAAACCCCATTTTGTAGGGTTTTCAATTCTCTACAATTATCCTGTTGGGAGTAACGTGATTCATCCAGTACTTTTTATTGTATACGCCAAAAACGAAAAAAGTACCCATTTTTGTTGCTAATTATTGTTTAAACAATTCCACATGAGTAAATTTTGGCTGGTTTTTTCGTTTTAGTAATCTATGAGATACCCCTGAAGTAGTAGTGCAAGCAGTTTGCTGTACAATTTTATAACAAAATCTGCCGTTTTTTTCGCTCTAATGACTGGCCTAAGAAGGATTTACATATTAACGATCGTGAACCGTTTTACCAGGTGGCCTGAATTGTATGCTCTAAAAAGTATCACTGCACAGGTGGTTGGAAGAACATTGTATGAACAGTATTTTCCAAGATTCGGAATTCTATTGACAGTTACCACAGACCAAGGAGGTCAGTTTGAAGGAAAAATGTTTGAAGAATTCTTGAAGCTTTTGGGTACACATAGAATCCGAACAACGGCGTATCATCCGCAAGCGAATCGAATGGTAGAGACTTCATAGACATTGTATGCTATTTCATCGGAATTTGCACAAATTCGTACAAATTCTGATCCAGTGTGCGAGCAGCCTAAAGCGTCTTTGAGAGCCAAGATGGATAACCCGAATTGGTTACTGCATTTACCAGCTATTTTGCTGGGTCTGCGAACCACAGTAAAAGAAGACCTCAAGTGTAGTCCAGCAGAATTAGTTTATGGCCAAGCGCTACGAATTTCAGGAGAATTCTTTATAAGGAACGCACAGCTTATATCAGACCCGACAGACTTTGTGGTGATGTTAAGAAACCACATGAGGAATATTGTTCCAACGGATTCTCGAGATCAGAAGAAAGGCTTCTTTGTACCAAAGGGATTGAAAGCCTGCGAATTTGTTTTCCTGAGGACAGATAGAATCAGAGGATCATTGCAAAATCCATATGAAAGACTCTACAAGGTGATTAAAAGGGGAGATAAAAATTTCTCGATTGGTGTTAACGGTATAATGGTACGAGTTTCGATAGAAAGAAATGAAGACATTAATAGACCGTAACATGAAGTTCGAAGAAAAGAGTTTCGTTTCAATTGTAGAATAAAATTTTCAGTCGTGATTTTCGTTAATTAGGTATATTCATGGACGTTCACGATCGTTTTGGATTTTCACTACTCCATTGAAAATACACTTTACACGTACGCAGCCATAAGTTTTGAATGTTTAAAAAACATAGACAAACGAATTTTTGAAATGTAAAATAAAAAAATAAAAAATTGTCTAGAACCAAAAGGAAGAACCGGTTGATTTTAACCGATGAAAAATAACGTTAATTTAAAATGAATTAAATACAAAATAAAGTTAATATAAAATATTTTAAAATCTTATAAAATAGTTTAATTATCATTTCTTTTAAACTATTATGATGTGACCTGGTTTTTAATATCAAATATAAAAGATCTAGACCCCACATCAACGACGACCCAAGTGTCTTTTATAATAAAGACAGAAGCATTATTGTAGCATTATTTGTCGACGACGCGACGGTTTGGTTGCTGGAAAGGATGAGAAGGAGATTTTCAAACTTCTGGACCAAATCAAGAAAAAGTTTGAAATCACACACTGCAAGACCATCCTGAAGGAGTTCTGTTATCTCTGCATGGAGCTGAAAGTTGACTCGGACAACATTTCCGTGAGTCAACCAAAATACGTGGAGGAAATCCTACGAAGGATGAATCTTGAAAACTGCAACCCAGCTCCAACACCGATGGAACCAGGTATGGTAACAAAGAAGGAGGAACTTGTGAACGATGAGAAAGTTCCAGTTGGTACACCCTACCGTGAAGCCATTGGCAGCCTACTTTACCTCACAACCTTGTGAAGGCCTGACATTAGTTTTGCTGTGAATTATTTGAGTCGACAATGCTGCAACCCAATGAAAAGCCATTGAGAAATGGTAAAACGAGTAATTCAATACGTGAAAGGAACTGCAAATGCAGGAATTCGTTTTGGAGGATACGAGTGATCTTCAAAGTGTTCACTAATGTAGATTTTGGAGGAGAAAAAGGGACGATGAAATCGACAAGTGGAGGACTGATTCGCAGGGGAGGCCCCCTAGTTTGGTATTCACAACGACAGAAACTTGTGGCGACCTCGACAGCAGAAGCAGATTATCGTGCACCATGTTAAACAATCGACGATGTGTGCTAGATGCGAAGATTGACGACTGAACTTAAGATCCTGCAAGATGATCACCCCTTTCCCTTATTTGTTGATAACAAGTCAGCTGTTCATATGTTGTTGAACACCCACGATGGTAAGGTAAACAAAGGAAATAAGCACATTGAAATCGCACGTAAGTTTATTCAACAACATGTTGACGTGACTGTGTCTGTTAAACATGTTGGAGGTACAAAACAAATCACCGACATTCTGACTAAACCTTTAAACAAAAGCCAGTTTGTAAAATGTCGTAATTATTTGATTAAGGAGGAGTGTTGAGATAAATCAAAGAATTGTCGGATCTAGAAAACTTGTCGAGAGATGAGAAATGAGTTGGTGCAAGTGAAAACACTATAAATAAAATTAAAAATGTGAATGGATGCGGCGGGTGACACTTTTTCTAGTATTACTATTGTAAGGCGACGAGAAATTGTGCTCTATATTGAATAGTAAATTGAGTTTTCTAATTTTGTGAACTTGCAAAAATAAATTACAAATTCATCAAAGATCTAATAGATACTCACTATAAATTCACAATTATAAAAGCACTAACTCATTGTGACTCGGAATATTAATAATTTTTAAAAGATTCTGTTAATTGGGAATATTAAGTTGAAATAAATTGAATGCATAAATAGCAGCAGACGGGAGAGGTTTTAGTAATACATAGTAAATTTAAATAACATTGTTTTGGTCAGATTGCTTCCCTTCAAATTCAAAGCACGCCACGTTACTGGGTGTGACCTGAAATGCCCTATCCATCCATGACCATCCAAATAAGTTTCACCTTCTATATAATTTCACCTAAAAGAAAATTTCAATTTACTTACAAAAGTGAGACCTCTCATCAAATTTACTAGTATTTATCTTATTGTGCAGTTCAGAGTCATCAAATTACAGCCATTTAATAATCAAATGTTTCGTTTATGAAGTAATGCAGCAGCAGAAACAAATGCAGTAATTGTACTAGCTGGTCGCAGAATCGACGACACTTCTTTGCAAGCCATGCGTGAACACAATAATAGGTACCAGTATGTAGATCAAAAATAATTTGCGAGAAGCCCTTGACAGAGCTCAAAGTAACGACTTATTGTAATTTACTTAACATTTCCCAGAAACCGTCAATTGTCCCATTTTTATCTACAGTTGAAAACCTGATCTGCACCAGGTCGGGAACCACCAATTTGCCCTTTTGACTCTAATAATCGCACTGTAATGAGTGGAGATGATTGGATGAATATTGAAATTGCAAGAATACAGCTGGGGAACAATGGTTGGGTGCCCACTACCTAGCAAGCAAACTCGCATTCGTGGTAAAGAACCGCCACTCACTTTCACTGAACTCCTCTTGTTTTGAGTTTTCGTTAGTAAAAGGAAAGTTTCCGTAGAAAACCGAAAGTAAAACAATTCTTATCATGGTGAAACCTGAATGTGCGCTTCTAATGGCTTCTTTTGTTCCATGCGCGGGGAAAATGCTTCATCAGGGACCAAAGCAGAGAACATCTCTAGACCTTTTTCTTCCTCTACCTTTCTTTCTAGCCCTTTCGAGCTTTTGCTACTTAGCTACTTGACGGTGGATCTTCATTGTTTTTCTCCCTAGCATCCGTCAATCTATGTAGGCGCACATTCGCAGCACTGCATTTGTTTTTGTTCTCCATTGCTTTTGTGGAAAAAGCTGAAACCCATTAAGATGTGGATGATGGACTTCTTCTAGCTCTTGTGGCAGCACAAGTATACTGACTATATAGAGAGGAAAAATAATCGGGAAACTATATTAGTAGGTTACAGCGCTGAGACTGAGTCAGTTGGTGTTTAGTTTCTGCACTTGATGGTGGTCCGCGGTTTGAATTGATTCCAAGTGAGTGCCGCGCACTAAAAAAAATATAATTACATTTCGAAATCACGTTGCTCATTAACAAGATGCAATTTTACATTCTGGTTCATGTTCTGTTGGCTATAATGGCCAATGCAGATACCGTTCATTTTACGAACTCACCAAGCCACCTCGTTGGAGCAAATAATTTCACGACTTACGAGCTGCAAGTGCCCGGTTCTAATCCTATAACAATCGTTGAGGCTGAGAGTGGAGATGATGGAGACATAACTGAAGGAATGCCACAAGGAAAGAACAGTAATGAAGAAAGAAGCTCACATCAATCTGAAGATGACTATCATACTATATCCGTAGGGTCTAAGAAAATGGTATATGCACCATCGTTATTGGATAAATTCCTGAACGAGTACAGCAACAAAGTTCATGATTCTGTTGGAGAAGAAAACCGAAACCAGGTTTATAAGGATAAACCGTTTATAACAAGAGTCTATGAATCTTCAACCAATAAGCATCACAGGCCAGCCAGTCAAAATCCTTTTAACGATAAGGAAGGATGGGTAACGCTTCAGGCTGTGCCGTGGTCACGTAGTCAAGTGTCAAAATGGAAACCCAACAGTGAAGTGAAACCTCAAGCAACTATTTCCAGCTTAAACATATACAAAAAAGGATATAGTACAACTTCGAGTGTCAAAGGACCTTCTTCACAATGGGATAATGAAGACGTAAAATCATTTTCTTATCCAAAAAAACGACCCAATTTTTACCATCAAGTAGAAGATGACTACTCAGAAAATGATAGGGGCTCGCAACGGCCACAATTTGATGTTCCGTGGAGTACCAGCAAAACTCCAAGTACCCAACAACATTTGCATAATAATGACCAAATTGAAAGTGCTGGCAGCAACGATCGATGGTATGATTATGGATTTCGACCGAATTTTGATGAACCGAAAAAACCCTGGGAGGATGATATCCTTGTCAGCGATTACAACTCAAATGCAGTTCACACTCCTGTTAAGAATCCAAGACCATATGAAATGCAACCTCAATACTACGCAAATTCCGTTTCGGCACTGAAACACCCCTCTACGCACCCCTCCAATGGAAATGGTGAGTGGATCCTGATATCCTCTACTAAGGGATACCAACATGGCAGGAGAGTACAACGAGGAATGAATAACTCCGAGCCACAACAGCCATCGAATACAACCTTCAGGAGACACAAATCAGTAAAATTAACCGTTCTACCCGCGAAGGGCAATGGCGACCATACCAAGCCTATGGCCACTTCACATGGCGGTCTTCTCGAGGTGGACTCCTCGGATCAAAGCGTGGAAGCAAGCTTTGCCGCTACCAACAAAGTGAAGAAAACCAAAGCAAAGACAGGTAAAAAAACTGGAGTTGTCCAAGCATTCCCAATTGACACACAGGCTGGAGACAGCTCAGCTGTATTGGCTGCTGTCGGCGCAGGTATGGTGCCAGCTACCGTTGCCATGTTGATGCCAGTGGTTCTGGGCAGGAAGAGGAGAGCCTTGGAGTACAAGAAACGATTTGAAGATGCGACGAGGAACGTTTTTAACAGACTGTAATCTTCATTAATTTTTAGAATTTGTTGTTAAAATAATTTTATTTATTTATTTTTAGGCTATTAAATAATGAATTTGTTTATTTCGTTTGTTTTTATTTAACTTTGTGAATTATGTTATTTCGCTTCCAAAGAAAACTTGTGTTGCAGGTCAAATTAAATGAAATTATAATAAGAAAAAAATAAATAATTTCGTCAGATTCATTTGTAGCAGGAACTATGTTGGATCGTAATTTACAAGCTTGAGCATTCTAGTTCGAAGGATGGGTTGGTTTCGACAGGACAATATTTACTTTAGGACAAGCAAAGTGTGTAGAGGTCTCAAAAAGCTCGACAAATCCACTCACGTACAACGTACCGCTGCGTTTATAAATAAAATATTCTTCATCTTTGACTTTGCACTGCCATACAGCATTGTAATCTATCGAAAATTTTAAAAACATGTTCAGTATATTATTGTTGCACTTCACCTCTCACCTTATGATAAAATAGGGTTTCCAAAAACCTTCTCCATCAGACTCTGTTTTGAGCTTTTCGTTGGTTTCTGTTTAAGTCTAATTAGCATTTCAGATTTCCTTCATTAATTTTAATTGTTTATGTGGGTGACAGTTTACTCGCTAAAAAACCTCCGTCATGTCGTTCACGCTATGGTGCAATGTATAGTAGTAAGATTAGCTCAAAGTATAGATAGGCGATATTAAGCGGAGTTAATGAGGTGTATGAGAAGATGGCGATTAACATTGCCCTTGAACTCTTGGGTGTTGTATGAGCTCGGGAATGCTGCCTGCGGGAAGTTGATCCACATTCGAGTTCTTGTAGTAATGAACGAATTTTTAGACCGGTATGTGCGCAAAATTAAGACCTACAGACTATCAGTATGAGCCCAGTGGGCTAGTCTTGAGTCTTGAACATTGCCGTGGAGGCATTTGGTTTATTTTAGTGAGACAGTCCTTGTGGCAGAAGCGATATAATTTCGCCAGAGCCAGCTAAATTCTTCCGCCAGCTTAATAGGTAAAAGCAAATGATGCCATCGCAATAAGCTCGACAGCCACGCTAATACCTGCGACACACATGTGGTATCGATATTATAATTTCGATATCATAATATCCACAATATCATAATATAGTCAGACCCGTGACACACATAAACCTAGTATCGAAGTAGTTTGCTTTGACATTTGTGTTTCTATTTGACAAGTAGCAAGCGGCAAAAATGGATATTGCAATATCGTTAAAGTTGATTAGTCAAAATAATCGGAACATTAATATGCTGAGAAGACAAAGCAGTTATTTTAGAATGCAGGCGATTAGAGCCAAGCGGAGGTGTGAAATGTATAGGAAAATGTGGTTCCTGACTCATACATTTCATTGTAAACAGAGAAAGAGTTGGTCCAAAGTAAGTAAACTAAGGACATTTATGAAAATCTTTCTTTAACCTTGTTTATTTCAGGTTGAGAAATCCCGTTTCTGGGAAATAGACGTGCCTCTTTTCGATGAAGAAAAAACGATGAACGAATTGCTGTTGGATTATATGCACTGGGATCATCTGGAGAATATCGGACAATCGCGAGTTTATTTGGAATATCAAGAACAACAGTGGGACAAATTGTTTTAGAATTTTCTAAAGAGCTGTGGAGGGTATTTCAACCCGAAGTGCTAAATTCGTATCCACCAACAGGAAATAAAATATTGGAAATTGTTGCTGGATTCGAGGCACTCGGATTTCCTCAGTGTTTTGGTGCAATTGACGGTTGCCACATCGAAGTGAGTCCTCCCAAACAAGAAGCTGTTGATTATTACAATTTCAAGGGGTGGTACTCAATAGTACCTACTATTTGCTGCGGTAGATTATCGCTACCGTTTTACTTATGTTAACGTCGGAGTACCCGGACGTAGTAATGATTCAACCATATTCGAGGCATCGAAGCTAAAACAGCAGCATTCCACAAATCCAATATTCGAAGAATACAGCAAAATCATCGAAGGTGTTAGGGTTCCAGTGCTACTTATTGGAGATTCTGCCTTCAGGCTAACAGAGTGATGAAACCATTTCCATTTCATATTGCGCAGTCAGCGGAAGAGAAAACCTTTAATTATCAGCTTTCAAAATGCCGACGCGTTGTAGAAAATGCATTTGGTCACTTAAAAGGCGTTATTTTGCATAACATATGCAATGAGAAAAATGACCAAATCAACAGAAATTGGCTGCCGGAATTGGAAAGAACGAAGTCGCAGTCAACCTAATAGAACAACCATCAGCGGTAACACAGAAATTTCTGGAAATATGGTACGGAATGCAATAATGAAACACTTCACTGGTAAGTAACAAAATAAAATTTATTATTATCTAATTTATTTGCCGCTATTTTGTTTAAGCAAATATTCGAGGAGCATATTTTGCTGCCGGTTGTTTTCCTCCATCAGCTTAATTTGCTTTTCGTTAGCTTCTTGAGCATTCTCGCAGAATCTTGTGAAGACCTCCGATTCTTTTTCAGCGAGTTCCAAAAACCGTTCACTGATGTTCTTTTTTATTTTAGCTTTGGGTGTTGCTCCTGACGATGACGTCGAACAACTTCTTGCAACTGGAACTGGGGATGAAGCTGCTGATGATGATGATGACGATGCCGTTGCTACAACTGGGGACAATGCTACTGCTGTTGGTGATGATGACGAGGTTGTTGGCTCTGAAGTATAACGTGACTCCATAAAAACTTCCTCAAATTCTACAGCTTCTTCGAAGTTAATATTTTCACCTGTAAATTTATTTTTATTTGAGAATATACTTTCTTCTTTTGTCTGTTTATATATCTTCTTCTCACCAATTTCCACATCTAGGGATTCTTCCATTAACTCCTTAATTTTGTTACATTTAAAAAATCCCAAAAATTCATTCAACTCTTCAAAATATTCCCAATCAGACGGGGAACCACCTGATTTCCCCCGTTTAGCAATCTCGTCTCTGAAAAAGTCATCATTACTGTAAATCAATATGCAACCATAAATATAAAGTGATGCAAACCTGAATTTCTTTGTCAGATTGTTGATTCTGGTTCGGATTTCTCCGACTTCCAAATTAATCCTGTAACAGTCGGCCAAATCCTTTTTCATTTTCTCTAATATGTGTACATTTCTTTTGTTTCCTCGCAAATGTTGAATGTATTGACGCCAAACGTCTATAAAATTGGATATTTCCGCGGAATTTGAAATTTTTCTTTTCGGATGTTTTTTTCTGCTTCATCCATTTTGATTAAAAATTTAACTTTCACGTACGATTACGATATTATTATTTATTATTTTTATGAGCTATTTCTCTGGAACCTAGAATATTCGACTGTAGGCAGAAAATATTAGAGGCACGAAATGTCACAAACGAGCGGCTGCAAATTAGTGGAAAATTTCCGGCAGAGGCGCTGTTCACAGTAAAAATAGTGTATATTACCTTAATACCACCTTTAGCAAATCTCATACTACGTATAAATTAGATTGTCAACCTGGTATATTGCTAGTATTGGGTGACACACATGTAGTATAAACGTAATATTTCGAATATTGTAATATCGATACCACATGTGTATCAAGGGTATAAAACGATTCAAGAGACCCGGCCCAGATATACGAGTTCAATTGAAAGCGGGGACGAATGTAGGGTTTGTAGATTATAGGCCTGATTGACGGTGGAAAGAGAAATTGCATCTCCTGGGAAATTCCAAGCATTGGGATGCATGTTTAACAGTTTGGAATATGCAATTATTCCAACGTAGGTCTCCGGTTAATGTTATAGCTAGAATATTAAGAAATGGTTCGAATGTAAATTCTAGACCGCCCGAAGAAACGTTTTTTTAGAAATGAGACCGCACTTTCTTGCGGCGTCAATCTAAAATCACTGTGAAATCCTTGTTGATTGAATTGGACCGTCATGCAGACCAGGTCAGGCACGTGCTTGTACCGTGGGATGTACCCAAAGCATTAAAATTTAATCTATTTTACCGCCAACGACAGAAGAACAATTTATATGGAAACTATCTGTGATGGGCTCATTGGGAAAGGGGGACCACCGGAGAGGTATCGCTGTATCTAAATACTGACTCTATACCGACTGGTACCACGACGTGCGATGCTCAATCTAGCTCGCCGTTGAGGGATTCGTGATACAGGGATCTAGTAAGGGTGACACTTCAATCGATACTCGAAGGAAATTTTAAATGGAAATGAGTTTTTGACAACAAATAAGTTGTTATCAATAGCATAGACAAATAAAAGGAAAGATGTTCCATCTATCTTCTATCTATCTTCTATCTATATTAATAAAAGAAAGTGTGTGTCTGTGTGTCTGCTTGTGCGTACCGTCAAACTAGAAGAGATAGAAATCTGATTTTTTTTTTGTAGATGCATTGATACCCCAGAAGGTGGAAGTAAGTTTCCGTTTTTCGCTATTTTGATTAGTTTTTTTTTAATCAATTAATTAGTACGATTTTTCACAATTTTTTCAGCTCTACACCTGATATCTCGGCTAATGTATATCGTAGAACTTTTTTTTCTATTGCATAAAAAGTAACTGACTGACAGACAACGCACAACCTAAACTAGCGATTTTTCGAAATTCATCCCCTAAGGGGGTGAAATGGGGTTTACCCAACCCGCTGGAGCTATAGGGCTGAAATTTTGACAGTGCATCCCCTTAATGACGTGGACGTCCACTATGAAGCGATTTTTCGAAATTCATTCCCTAAGGGGGTGAAATGGAGTCAACCCAAAACCACTGGAGCTATAGGGCTGAAATTTTGACAGTGTGTCCCTATAATAGCGTGGACATCCAATAAAAAGCGATTTTTCAAAATTCATCCCCTAAGGGGGTGAAATGGGGTCAACCCAATGCCGCGGGAACTACAGGGCTAAATTTTGACAGTGCATCCCTGTAATGACGTAGACATCCACTAAAAAGCGATTTTTCGAAGTTCATCCCCTAAGGGGTTGAAATGGGGTTTATCTAAATCGCTATAGTTATAGGGCTGAAATTTTGACAGTGCATCCCTATAATGGCGTGGACATCCACTATAAAGCGATTTTTCGAAATTCATCCCCTGAGGGGGTGAAATGGGGTTTACCCAAGAAGCGATTTTTCGAAATTCATTCCCTAAAGGGTGAAATGGGGTAACCATACTACTGGAGCTATAGGGCTGAAATTTGGACAGTGCATCCCTATAATGACTAGGACATCCACTAAGAGGCGATTACTCGAAATTCACCCCCTAAGGGGATGAAATGGGGTTAACCCAAACCTCTGAAGCTGAAGGGCTGAAATTTTGACAGTGCATCCCTATAATCTCGAAGAAATGAATGACTTGAAATTCACTTTATTTAATACTAGCATAAAACCCGCGTGCCTTGCAACGCCTTTAAATAAAAACTGTTTATTATGTGCACTGTTTTCCTTGAAAAAAAACAAACAAAAAAGTCAGTTGTTATTATCCCTAAAAAAGGTTTATTATAGAGCATTTTTTTAATAAACATGGTAAACAAATTGCTGCGTATATCACCTCTGCTCAACAAATCTGCAAGTTTTGAAGCAGAGATTGGTGTGTATATGTCATCAAGAGAAGTGACAAAGGAATCCTAAATAAAGTAAATTTTGAGTCATTCATTTCCACGTGATTATAGGGATGCACTGTCAAAATTTCAGCCCTTCAGCCCCAGCGGTTTGGGTTAACTCCATTTCACCCCTTTAGGGGATGAATTTCGAAAAATCGAATTATAGTGGATGTCCACGTCATTATAGGGATGCACTGTCAAAATTTCAGCCCTATAGCTCCAGCGGTTTTGGGTTGACCCCATTTCACCCCCTTATGGGATGAATTTCTAAAAATCGCTTCTTAGTGGATGTCCACGCCATTATAGGGATGCACTGCCAAAATTTCAGCCCTATAGCTCAGGCGGTTTGGGTAAACCCCATTTCCCCCTTTGGGGAACGAATTTCGAAAAATCGCTTGTTAGTGGATGTTCACGTCATTATTGGGATTCACTGTCAAAATTTCAGCCCTATAGCTCCAGCGGTTTTGGGTTGACCCCATTTCACCCCCTTATGGGATGAATTTCGCAAAATCGCTTGTTAGTGGATGTCCACGTCATTATATGGATACACTGTCAAAATTTCAGCCCTATAGCTCCAGCGGTTTGGTAAACCCCATTTCACCCCCTTAGGGGATGAATTTCGAAAAATCGTCTTTCTGAGATTTGAAACAAATAATTTTAAACCAGAATTGTCTAATCTTTCAATTGGTGGCATTCATAATGTTCTACGATATACATTAGCCGAGATACCAGGTGTAGAGCGTAAAAAATGGTGACAAATCGTACTAATTAATTAATTAAAAAAAAACTAATCAAAATAGCGAAAAACGGAAACTTACTTCCACCTTCTGGGGTATCCATGCATCTACAAAAAAAATTTCAGATTTCTATCTCTTCTAGTTTGGCTACAATGCGTGACGGTACGCACAAGCAGACACACAGATACACAGACACAGACACACAGTCTTACAGACACACACTTTCTTTTATTAATATAGATAATACATATTTGATTATTTAGTATACATATATATTATTTGATTTGATTTAGTCAGGGCCGTAACGTGGATTTTGTGGGCCCTGAGCAAGACCTTCAAATTGGGCCCCCCTCAATAAAAAAATTGAGATAAAACTTACCATGGCTATAGTTCCTGTTCTTTCACATTTTTAAAGTTTAGTAGGTATATCACTTAATAAATAAACACAAAATAAGGAATCTTTAAATTGGTCCTGTCCATATTTTTTGTAAATTTTTTTTTATTTTATATTTATGAAGAAAAACGAATTAAAAATTTATTTAAATTGCATTCTTCTTGCTTTTTTCTCCGCAAACTCATCAATTATATTATTAAAATCTATTTCTTGCACTATGTTAGATTCAATTGATATAATAGACAGGTTCGACAAACGCTGTTGTGAGAGCGACGATCTTAAATAGTTTTTAATTAACTTCAGTTTACTAAAACTTCTCTCGCAAGAAGCGGTGGTGACTGGTAGGGTTAGAAATATTCTTAAAGCAGCCACCATGTTTTGGTACGATTCGACTAATTCGAAATCATGTATAGTCTTGTAATATATTTAGAGGAGTGGTTTCTTTCAAATTCTCCACCAGCCCACATACTTGAAATTTAAAACTTTCATTCTCACAGCTTAATTCGTGACTATTCAAATCTTCATCATATTTTCTGGATAAATCTGCCGCCGCCTTTTGTAATTCAACAACGCTCATTGATTCTAATGACGAGCCAAAAAGAAAAGAAAAATCTTCACAATTTCTCTGTGAACCTTCACGGATGCACGATTTTTGAATGAAGAAGATTTATGAATGAAGTCACAAGAGACTTAGACTTCATTTGTGTCTACCAAGATAGAGGGTTAATGATAGAGGGATAGAGGGTGAAAATGTTTGTTACTAGCCTTTTTCCCGGTATTTGCAAAATATAGTGATAGAACATATTAAAAATCACTTCATTTGGTGAAAATTCAGAGTTTGAACTAAAATAGCCTGAAAATAAACTTGGTTGGCCAAAAGTACAAAAGATCATGATATATTTGTAAAGTTCAATTAAAACCCTTGCGATTTCATGTAAAACAAAATTTTTTGAGGTATACACATTTTGAGATATTTTAAGTTGAAAAAAAGCTGTTTATTTTTTAAACGCCATTTGAACCATTAGATCTAAAAATTTCGCTTCGACAATGTCATAAATCGATTACATAAAATTTCCTATCAGAATAGTGTATTTTTACATTTTTTACTGTTCACTATTTGCAAATTTAGAAGAAAATTCAACTATTGTGAATTCTGACTTCGATAAAAACATAAAATAAAAAATCGATTATAAAAATCAATAGAATCAACGAAAAAATCTTATATTTGGCAAAATTTGTTGTTTTTAAGTGCAGAAAACGCCAGTGAAGTTGAATTTAAAATCCGTGATGGGCGGGTGGACACTCATGCTGAGTTGGCATGGAATTACCCATATGTGATTTGGAATCTTATATATTAATAGGCAAACAAAAAGTTTGTACACGCTAAGGCTTTTTTGTTCGTGGACCGATTTCGTTTAAATTTTCAGAGAATGTTCTTTTTATGGCATAGTTTTGTAATAAGGAATTTCAACGAAATCGATTCACAATTAAAAAAGTTATAACGATTTTAATTTTTCGAATTTTAAAAAGCCGTTGGAAAATTTGAATTTTTTGTGAGCATCAACGTAGAGCTGAGTAGCCTACGATTGACACAAATGCCGTTTCAGTGAAGCGAATGAGAAACAGAGAAAAACAAGCGTTTGTGTAGATTTTTGGCGGCATAACTGACTTAAAAAAACTCGGTCACTTTGTGCGTGCATTTTTTTTATACTTTTTTGTGTATAGTATTATTGAGTTGTATTGTGTAAAATTAAAAATTCGCCATTGCGTACCTATAATTTTTTTTTTTTGAAATAAAAATATTTAAATTGAATTTAAATTCGAACAAATCGTGAATTTTATATATTTATTGTTTTTGTAACCGAATTTCGGTAACGGGGATCCCAACTAGTATTCATTAAAATACGAATGAAAATAATTGAGATAATTTTTTATCGGGGTTTCCTGGGGCCCCTCTAGGGCCCCCCTGGGCCCAGGGCCCTGGGCAAGTGCCCCTATTGCCCCTGCCTAGTTACGGCCCTGGCATTTAGTGTTGATTTCCTGTTTTGCGAATTGTTTTTGTTTTGGTTTGTTAGCTATGCTATTTACATCAGTGTTTCTGATATTTAGGTAATTTATTATTTATTATTACAAATGGAAAAACCCTTGAAATGGGGCGTAATTTGTGGGTTACCCTTTTGCAAAGTAATGAAGAGAACAAATGCAGAGCTTAGGTTCTTTAAATCTCCTGCGAAAAACTCTGCTATATAGGTACATATAAGAAGTGGCTACACACTTGTTCTTTGCAAGATACTCCCTTAACGAAAGTTTCATATGTTTGCTCAAAACATTTTTCTAGCAGCTCATTTGCAAAGAAAAAGAAAATCGCAAGAAATGAAAATAATAAAACTCCTGTTTTCTCCGACAAGTTGACAGAAAGTTATTTAACCGATGACGGTAGTACTCTGACTTTAAACCTTGGAGTTTCATCTAGGACTGAAAGAAACAAAACTCCATTTATTACCTTCTCTGAAGAGAAGCCGACAGAAAGCTATTTAACCGATGACTGTAGTATTCCAGTTATGGTGTTATGTAAACTCAAATAAAATAACAAATCCTGATGTAACTCCCACAGATTTAACCAAGCCCCTCATTTGCAATGGAATTGTCGTGTTCATTTTATCTAAAATCGGCGAAATCGGTAAATTTTTACCGCTCAAAATATAAAAATTTATTAAGTAATTATAAAAAACTTATGGAAAAGTTGAAGAGCTGCAGCAAATAATAAAGAGCTAAGAAGGTGAACCTATAAAGAGGATATGTCGAAATGACTATCTAGTAGAATAGTTAAAAGTCTTTAATTGCCTCCTCGCCATATGTGAGTATAAATTCAAAAACTGTTTTGGAATTAAATTTGCTTTTGCTTTGTTTCATCAGTTATTATTTCTACTTCCGATTTCTTTTCAATACTCAATAACTTGTTCGATTATCTTAATAATAACCTTTTAGTAGAAATTGGTATAGATGTGGATTAACTCAAACAAATACTCCAAGGAAGTATCTTGCTGAAATGCTCCATTATATCTGATCAATTTCGGTTAAGAACAAAAACAAAACATTTTGGATTGGGGGATTGATTTGGACTCTAAAATCCATTATTGTTTTAACTGTAGAGGATCGGACGATTGGTGATGTTACTAATAAAGATCCTGAAGTTAGCAACGTAATCGAGTCAATTGATTTGTTGGAATGTGGGGCGAATGAAGATTCGATTTCTGTCGAAGAAACTTCTTTGAGGAATTTTGTAGATTTCAGGTATGCTTGTTATGCGATAAGATTATGAGAAAACCAAACGAAATTGTTAAATATTCAAAACTTTCGGAAAGTTTTATTTACCTTAAAAATTATTCAAAAAATACCGATTTTTGTGCACTTCAAAATCCCACAGATTATTTTTTTAATATTGGTAAAATTTTTGGATAAATCTTCACTAAATTTGTTCAGAGTACGCCTGAAATAAAGGGTTTAAAAAAACAAAATAATTGAACTTTATACGGTTAAAATAAGTAAAAACTCTTATTTTTCCCACTGGTTAGCTAAAGAAAATGAATGTTACCATCACCACAAAAAAATCTTAGATTATTTGATCCTCATTCTTCTTAGAAAATTTTGTTTGTGGCATTCGCATCAATTTAAAGGTAAGAGCTCATTTGAAAACTATTCCAAGCAAGAAATTATCCAATCTTAAAAGGAAAAGTACAACAAATTTTTAGGAGTAGGTAGTAGCGTGAATAGCAAATTGGATAATTGCCTTTAAAAAATGTAACCTTATGTCGGATTTACTCAACGAACTCAAAATGCCTGTCAGAGATGTGGCGCCGATTTTGGCGAAATCACTTTAAAAAACGCGCCTAATACCCTACCCCTGCGGTGGAATGGAAAGGAGTATTAATTTTCAACAAAATACTAAATACTATTACACATATGATATAATTGCGCCAAGTTGAAATTAACCTATAAAAAAGAAAACGTCACCGCGCATCATAATAAAGATCGATAAAAATTCAAGTTTTATTTATTTTTATAATGCCATTAGATAGAATTCTTATATTGGCTGCACTATTAAGTAAGAATATCGATAAATAACCATAAAGCATAATTTTCCACTTTTCATATTTTTAAATTTGTTGATGCTATTTTACATCTTGAAATCCTTGTAAAACGCAATAATTTCCTTCGATCTTTGACCACAATGAAACATTTCCCAATCTGCCAAATAAACATATTCCGGAAATGCTGGTTGCAAATCAAAACGAAATCAAAATTCGCATAAAACTAACGGTTTTACTTACTATATTTTGCAAAATATGTAACAAACGGTAAAGTTGGACAAAAACAGCAAAATTGCAAATTCCTCCAAAAGTCTAAAGATTTTTAACATTTAAACAAAATCTCAAACAATACATGAAACAGCTTTTTTCTTTTTTAAATTGATTTCCACCAACAATTTTATCCCTGTAAGAAAATGTACCTACACTACATAGTAAAAATATACACATTCGTATGTACATATATACGTATGTCGATATTTCATAAACAACAAAACCTTTAAAATAAATGCAAGCGTAAACAACTCGACGGGATCGGAGGAAAAGTTAAACGCGAAGCTTTCAAGACAAGTATGCAACGAGTTGATAGAAATCCTATAAACACACCTCGTCTGTTTTTTGACTGGGCTCAGTCGTTCTTCAAAAAAATTAAATTTGATTTTTGTACTCTCAATGAACATTTGGAACAAAAAGGTTTACTCCAAGAAAGATATGCTTAAGGTACCTGCTCAGAGAGCACTTTCCAGGGTCAATCCTCCAGACCGCTTATCCATTGGATGCTGGGTGTAGCCATAGGACTATCCCAGACCGCTATTCCCGCAGTCTTTCAGGGAATATTTTCGACCGTGACAAGGTTAAATGGGCAGTGGCCTCTTTTCAACCCTATAAGTCCCCCGGAGGAGACGGAATTTTTCCGGCACTTCTTCAGAAGGGCCTTGACCAGATCATCAACAACCTGGTCTGCCTCTGTAGAGCCAGCTTCAATTGGGGATACATTCCAACCATCTGGAGGAAAGTCGTGGTGGTTTTTATCCCGAAACAGGGCAACAGACCCCTCGAGCTGCCTAAATCGTACAGACCTATCAGCTTAACCTCTTTTCTTTTGAAAACTATGGAAAGGCTGCTAGACCTTCATATTAGGTGCAAACTGGAGCTCACTCTCCCTCTACATAGCTCCCAGTTCGCTTACTCTAAGGGTAAATCAACAGAGGTTGCTTTGCACCACCTTACTGACCAGGTCGAAAAAGCCTTCCTCGCTAAAGAAACTGCCCTATGCGCGTTCCTTGACATCGAAGGTGCTTTCGATAACACTGGCTATGATTCTATCTCTAGAGCACTGGTTCTCAGAAATTTGGATCCTCACACGATTGAGTGGATAAATGCCATGCTTGCAGATCGTGACATTTCTTCTACCCTAGGTGTCTCCACCATTAGTGTTAAGGCTATTAAGGGTTGCCCTCAAGGTGGGGTCTTATCCCCGTTACTCTGGTCATTGGTTGTGGATGAACTCTTGATCAAACTATCTGAATCTGGTTTCGATGTCATCGGTTATGCAGATGATCTTGCCATCATTGTCTCTGGGAAGTTTGACTTGACCATTACAGAGGTCATGAGAACGGCAGTGCGAGAAGTTCAAAGATGGTGTACCAAGGAGGGTCTGTCAATAAACCCAAATAAGGCTGTCCTGGTACCTTTTTCCAAACGCTACAAAGTGGACCTAGGTCCTATCTGTATCCAGGATACCACAGTTGAGTATTCAGACTCAGTCAAATATTTGGGAGTAATTTTAGATAAGAGGCTGAACTGGAACGCTCAACTTGACTACGTCTTCAGCAAAGCCACAAGGGCCATATGGGCCTGCAAAAGGCTTCTGGGGTCTTACACCACAAATGATGTACTGGATGTACAATACGATCATTAAACCTGTTGTCACTTATGCTGCTATAGTTTGGTGGCCCAAGATTAATCAGGTTACGTCGATCCTCAAGTGCAGCAAGCTGCAACGGCTTGCTTGCCTCTCCATTACCGGAGCTATGCGGACCTGTCCCACAGCTGCAATGGAAGCAATCATTGGATTGACCCCACTGCATCTCTTCATATGGAAATCCGCCGCCATAAGTGCCTTGAGACTTCAGATCTCATCCAACTGGCCCCATACGGTCAAAGGACACATGGATATCCTTAAAAATATCCCAAGCATTTCAATCTGCCGCCTATCCGACCATATGGTTAGTCAACTGCGATTCCAAAGAAAATTCAGAGCGATTATCCCGGATCGCTCTGTGTGGGAGGAAACTATTCTTCCTGGGGATCCAAAACATCTCCACTGGTTTACTGACGGGTCAAAGATGGAACATGTCACAGGGGCTGGTGTCGCAGGACCCAACTCCAAGGTCTCGATTGCGATGGGTAAGTGGCCCTCTGTTTTCCAGACTGAAATACATGCCATTGCGACCTGCGCTAGGCTCAACCTTGAGAAAGGTCTGAAAGGCGCCAACATTAAGATCTTTTCTGACAGTCAAGCTGCCATCAAGGCACTCTCAACGTGGAAGTTTTCTTCCAAAATAGTAGCAGGGTGTTTTGACGTACTCCAGAACCTGACCAGAAGAAACGAGGTCTCGCTCTGCAAGGTCCCCGGACACTGGGGTATCGAGGGAAATGAGGCTGCAGACAGGCTCGCGAGGGAAGGGTCTGAGACTTTGTTCCAGGGTCCAGAACCCTTCTGTGGCATCTCTTGGTCCACCTCCAAGTCCTTGATAGAAGAGTGGATTAATAGAATAAACCTAGTCTATTGGGAGTCAGTCCCCAGTCTTAGACAGGCTAAAGAACTTATAAGACCCTTTGCCTTAAGAGGCACTATTACTCTAAACAGAGCGGATCTAAGGCTGCTGGTGGGATATCTCACTGGCCATGTAGGACTGCGGTACCACCTGTCCTGTTTTTCGAAATTCATCCCCTAAGGGGGTGAAATAGGGTCAACTCAAAACCGCTGGAGCTATAAGGCTGAAATTTTGACAGTGCATCCCTATAATGACTATTTTACGAAATTCATCCCCTAAGGGGGTGAAATGGGGTTTACCCAAACCGCTGGAGCTATAGGGCTGAAATTTTGACAGTGCATCCCTATAATGGCGTGGTCATCCACTATTAAAGCGATTTTTCGAAATTCATCCCCTAAGGGAGTGAAATGGGGTTGACCCAAACCGCTGGAGCTATAGGGCTGAAATTTTGACAGTGCATCCTTATAATGATGTGGACATCCACTAAAAAGCGATTTTTCGAAATTCATCCCCTACAACATCCAAGAGTTCAAACGCAGGGTTCATCACCACCTTCTTCAATCCCCCCCGTACCTTTTTACCCTTAACCTAAACCCCCCCTTCCTCCCCCGTACTAAGCTTACTGCTAGACATTGCACCATGACGTGACAAATGACATGACGGACTAGTAGTACAAAGGGTGACTCCTGAGCTTAGCACTGCCACAAAAAAAATATCGGAATACATTTTCCAAAACTTGTCCGCCATTTTGAATTTCACAATTTCGATCACAAATCCGTCATTTGGAACCCTTAAAACCCCCCCATACTGAATTTCAGTACAATCGGAACAAAATTGCCAAAACTTGCTCGCCATTTTGAATTTTAAAATTTTGACCACAAATCCGTCATTTGGAACCCCTAAAACCCCCTCCCCCCCATACACATTTGCCAAAATTCGTCCGCCATTTTGACCACAAATCCGTCATTTGGAACCCCTAAAACCCCCCATACTGAATTTCAGTACAATCGGAACACATTTACCAAAACCCCTTCCACCATTTTCAATTTTAAAATTTTGACCACAAATCCGTTATTTAGAACCATTAACCCCCCCCCCCCATACTGACTTTCAGTACAATCGGAAGACATTTGCCAAAACTTGTCCGCCATTTTGAATTTTACAATTTCGACCACGAATCCGTCATTTGGAACCCTTAAAACCCCCCATACTGAATTTCAGTACAATCGGAACAAAATCGCCAAAATTACTCCGCAATTTACTAAAAACTAGTGGGATGTTGTGCCTAGAGACTAGCCACTAATTACGCTTTTTCATGGTATTCTTTCTGTTGAATAACACTTCAGACTGGATGACAATATATTAAGTGGAGATTCACGAAAACAATCCAACAAATAACTTAAAAAACTAACGCATCTTTCAAGTAGATGTTGCTGAAAGAATTATATAACCTTTTTGACCAATGAACGAACCCAAGGACGTTCTAATGTAAGGCCGTGGTCCTAAGAAAAATTTTAGTGTAGCTACATATACCTCTACTGTAAGTGTACGTCCGATGCCTTAGCATAAAGATTTTCCGGTTGTTAGTTAGATGGCCAACCAGTCAGTTCAGTTTTTACGCATCGAGCACGAACGCTTGCAGTTTCGGCTATTTTCTGTCCAAAACAATTACTCAAAAATTATGGAAAAACAAAATAATGACCTCGATTCCCAGATCCGGCGGGTCGGAAGTGAGTGCGAATTTGACACTTTGTGATTCTCAAATCGGCAACCGCAAATTTCTTTTTGACATTTTCCGCGCTGTAAAAGTGTGATCCGCAACAAATTTTCTGCGGATTTGAAACCACAAATGCGCCTAAGATAAACCGACATCAGGTGTTTCATTAGCGTGTGAGTCATCACTCCGAATTTTTGATTTAATTGAATCCGCGACTGCGAATTTGAGAATCGCAAAGTCTCAAATCCGCACTCACTTCCGACCCGACGCATCTGGGAATCGAGGCCAATAATTCGAATGTGTCAAATTGAAAAAAAAACACATCACACATGTAAACACTATATAAAACGAATCTAAACATTTTTCTTTGGATTGGAGGCAAATCTAATATGTGATACACTTTGCACAACAGAATTAGGTGTATTATTTTACTTAAACATACATATGTATATTATTGTTAAAAATTCGGTTTACTGTATTAATTTACACTTCAATTTAACTTTTTTTTATTTTTAAAGAAAAAATCACGCACGCACTTCACTTTTCTTTAAATGTAGAACATCTATTGAAAAACACAGGCACCTGTTTATCCATAGCATATATGCACGTGCACGCACACAAGTACCCCCACCTCGTAATGAGACCAACACCAATAATTACCCGCCAAGAATTTGAAAGAATTGATATATTTTAATTGCACCCCATCTATGACAAAGAATAGTGAGCATCATCTATGGCAATATTACATTACTCTTCGTTTTACCTATGATTATCAATTTCCATAAAATATACAAAAAACATTTCATAAATAATAGAAAATCTGTTGTCATAATTCAGTTGTTTTACTTCCTTCGAAACTTTATACATATCTAGCATTGGAAAGTATCTTTTTACGTAAGCATGAATAAATATGTTTATTGCCACATTCCTACAAGTTAGCGTTTGGAGTAATGGGAAGGCGCTAGATCGGGGTGCGAAAGGACCAGGGTTCGATTCTTTTTGTAAAGTCAATATGTTCGGAGTTATAGTGCTTCAAACTTTATATATCACTTTCTTTGCACTATATTTCGTTAACCGTTAACCCGCCATAAAAAAAATTCTTCCTAAGACTTATAGAAAACATAATTATCTATAATTTTAGTTATAACGATTTTTTACGTAGAGCTAATATTACACGAGTTATAGTGCTTTAAGTGTCGAAAAACGTGAATTAAAAAGTAGTTTTTTGCCAATATCTTTATAATTGCACGTTTTATTGCGTTGGCGCGTTGTCTCTTGATTTCGTTTTTCCATTTTCGTGACGAGCACCACGAACACACGTTTACTCAACACGACAGAGCAGGCGAACTAAAGAAGCTAGAGCGATGGCAAATATATCAATGGAGAGGCGAAGGATGCCGAGAGAAGGGAAAGGGAATTTCAAGGTCGCAGGGTTACCACAATCGCGGCAATATAATGAGTCTCATTACTTAATTGTCACACCTCGTAAAGCCAGCGTTTTTGGTGTATTACCTAAGACAAATTTTTCCTTTCTTGTCCACTAGTAGTGAACTAGGGTACTATTCAACAGCGCATAGGTTTTGTACCTAGGCGACCTTCCCAAATAAAAGTGCATAGGTTTGTACCTAGGCGTATTTCCACCAACAACCAAGCCGGGAGAAAAAAGCTTCCCTCGCTATACAAAAACACTCTGGTGACCCCGACGTGATTTAGCAAGGGCTAATATCACGATCCACGGAAAATCACAGTCGCTGGAATCATCGTTTAGGTCACAGCGGACACCTATCCAACACACATACCAGAAGCATAAATTTTATATAGGTACAGCTGATCATCGCTTTGAAGTCATGGAACCACTGGCAGAAGCACAAGGCAAAATTGGTGGAGAAATCGAGCAGCTTGAATCCAACTACAGGAAGACTCCAACCGAGCGCAGAACTCTGAAATACTGCCAAGGCAAACTACAATGTGCAAGATGTACCTCAGAAGTGCAAGATGTACCTCAGCAAGTTACCACGCAGCAATACTCCACTTCAATTAACCAGCCAAGCATAATGCAGCTTCCCAAGATCAGCATCCCGAAATTCGACGGCGACTACCTAAAATGGCGCCAATTTCATGACCTTTTCAACCAAATGAAAAATAATCAGCAGATGGGAGGATGCCTAAAGCTTTGGTACCCTAAAACTAATTTATCTGGGGAAGCAGAGCGTCTCATAAGATATTTTACCATAACAGACAAGAACTACGAGGCTGCATGGGATATGCTACGAGATCGATACAACAATACCAGATTACTTGTGACAGCACTTCTAAATAAGCTTCTGGCACAGCCGGTGCTCTCTACAGAAAGCGGGGCTGGGATAAAATCATTACATGATGTAACTCAAGAATACCTGCTAGCATTTAAACATATCTACTAATAATTGGGATCCATTATTAGTACATCTTTTAATTAAAAAGCTCGATAGAAATACTCACAGCCTATACGAGCAATCATTAAAGGAACCCAGGAATCTTCAGCCAGTAAAGGAAATACTGGAGTTCTTAGAGAAGAGGTTTCAATCACTGGAGGCTTTAGGTAACAAGGGCAGACACCATGAGGCAAACAAAGTGCGGCAGTCGACAGTTAAGGCGTTATCAACTTCCAGTGTACCACATAGCTGCAGTATATGCAAGGCCAGCCACCCGTTATAACAGACTCAACTTAGTAAGGAGAAACAAACTTTGCGTTAATTGCCTCAAACCTGGGCAAGCAGCGGCTGTTTGTAACCTAAGGAGTTACAAGAAATGCAACAGCAAACATAATTCACTTCTTCATATAAAAATACCAACAGTGTGCCAGCAGTAAAGAATATACCAGTAATATCAAGACTTCCTTCTCTAAGTGACCTTGAGGAACGAAGAAGAAAAAAGAAAAACTTTTTCACTGCTCAGGACTTGTTTTTATTCAATACCAGCTAACGTTTCGCGTAATTCGCTTACGCCTCTTCAGAGCTACAACCATATAATTTTTTCAATATAAAAATTGCTTAATTAACAATCAGTGTTTCGCTACCTGACACCGGAAACACAATTTGGAATTTGGATTTTCCACTAAGAGTGCATCGATCGCCCTCATTTCGAATTGCAAATCGATTGCAATAATCAATTGCGCGTGCACAATTGCTGATCGCCTAAATTACTTTAATTATGACAAAAAGGGCAATTCGGCAATTTTGCGCGATCGCGGATTGAGGTGCGCGTGCGATGTATTCTTAAAATCGAAGAGACGACAATCAGTCTGGAACTCAAAATTATCACCGCCGGATGGATTAGCGCCGCGCCGCGTCTATTATCAATAATTATTAACTTTCCTTTTTTTTATATAAAGTTTTAGTAAATTTGTTCAGTAAAGTTCTTAACTTTCCCTTTTTTGTAAAGTTTGATTAAATTTGGTGTAATAAAGTTCTTATTGTTACTACATACTAATAAATTACAAAAGCATTTCATTACAAAATCCCGGTAATTATTTCATGGTCCTTCGAGCCGGATCTCTGTAAATATCAGTGCGAAGTGTTTGTGACTTTTAACAATAAGTGTGATTTTCAACAAGTTTAAAACTTTACCAACAATCAAGAACAACTTTACTATCAGCCCAGTACATCCCGAGGAGAAGAGCTTCAACGTTTAACTTCAACCGTTGAACAAATTGTAAGTACCTATCCCTTTTCCTTTTTTACTACTATTGAAAATAACTAAGTGTACTGTGTGTCCCTGAATCACAAATGTGTGTTGTGAAGTAATATAAAAAAAGTCATTATCCGTTGAGTTGAGTTTAATCTAAATTTATTGCGGTCGTGTAAACATACAAAGAAATGGAAGGAACAAGCTCTAACGCAAACCCTGACTACGATAAGGCAACTTCAGTTCATGCGCTTTTACAACTACAAATATCTTTAATGGAGCAAATGAACAAATTTGTCAGGAACACGAGGAAAACCGCGCTAATTAAGAGAACACACGGTTATTATCTCGGTCGTGTCAATGGCTGGCATGACCTGTGGGGAAAGTTCTCCGCTACTGATCGATCCTTGACCTCACTAAAAACTGATCAAGACGATGAGGCACCATATTTCAAGGAAAATCATTACGATCAGTACGAAGAGCTCTTTTTCGATTTCAAAGGTGAGCTAGTTGACAAATTGAGCACCTTTGAAAAAGATCATAAGGAAAGTGGTGAACAGAATCCTACAAAGACAAATCCCTCGACTCCCGCTGTACAATTGCCAACCATAACGCTCCCTAAATTCTCGGGCAATTATGCTGACTGGGTTAGTTTCCGGGATTTGTTTACTTCACTCATCGATTCCAACGAATCTCTAGCCAGTGTGCAAAAATTACATTACCTTAAAGCAAACGTAGTGGGAAATGCGGCCAAGGTTATCCGACAGTATAATATTACCAATGAAAATTATAAAACGGCGTGGCGCGCATTAACCGACAGATATGAAAACAAACGTGTGCTCATATCAACTCAACTGCGGGCATTGACTTCGCAGACCAAAATAAACAATGAATCAGCTAATGCAATTAAGGCAATGATCGACACTACGACCGAATGTTTGGCGTCGCTAGGTAACCTGGAAGTATCTGTTGCTGAATGGGGCCCCCTTTTGATTCATTTACTGACACAAAAGCTCCCTCCAGAGACGCATAAGGCATGGGAGGAGAAAATCTCAAACCAAAGTAATTACCCAACATGGGAAATGCTGAAAGGCTTTCTAGAAACTAGATTCCGCACACTGGAAGCTCTGAGTGAAGTGCGAACGAAAGAAAATCCTCCACATAAAAAGCAAGAAACGGGTAATGTCAACATACAAAGTTTCTATGTAGGTCAAATAACATGCAAAGTATGTCAGGAAAAACATTCGGTGCGGTCTTGCAAAAGCTTTTTAAACAGCGATCCCCCAGAACGGTTGCGAATCGCAAAATCCAAAGGTTACTGCATAAATTGCTTAGGAGAATTTCACTCGGTCAAAAAATGTCTCAGCAAATCTAGATGTGGTAAATGCCGAGGAAAACACCACACATTACTGCATCTTTCAACAATAAACAAACAGGAACCGAGTTCTAGCACGCAGTCGGCCAAGGCTAAAGTCGAACATAGATCTGAAAGTGAAGCAACTTCAGAAGGCTTTACCAGGGTCGCTGCTCATTTTATTAACGAGAACCACCCGGTTATGCTGGCCACAGCTGAAATAGAAATGGAGGGTCCTGATGGAGTTGTTAAGGGGCGTGCATTAATTGACCCTGGCTCCCAAGTAACATCCATTACCTCTTCCATTGTATCGCAACTGAATTTAGAAACCGAACCCGCCCCGATCGTAGTCACAGGTGTTGAAGAGAAGGAAATCACCAGAGCAACGCGAGCTGCCAATTTAACGATTCTTTCAACGAAGTTCCCTTCTAGAGTTCCGACATCAGCTTTTGTTTTAGAAACCTTGACAGATTTGCTTCCGTCAGTGCCACTTACCAAATTTTCCTGGGATCACTTAGAAAACTTAGACCTCGCAGATCCAAACTTCGATGTACCAGCAAGGGTAGATATGATCATCGGGGCTGACATTTATCCACTTATCATATGTGATGGCCTAAAAAAGGGTCCGCACGGTACCCCTGTAGCACAGAACACCATATTTGGTTGGATCTTAACAGGAAAAGCTTCTTCGACCACGAACAGAACTCCGAAGGTAAGGTCCTATAATATCACCTGTTCTCTGGATGATCAGCTTAAGAAGTTTTGGGAAATTGAAGAAGTCTCACCACCACAAAAAACCTCTACAGATGATCAGCGATGTGAAGAAATCTACAAAACCACACATCGTCGCAACCCCGATGGATCTTATGAAGTTCGTTTACCTTTCAAGGAAAATGGTCCAGAACTCGGGGAATCCAGGCTAATTGCATTAAAACGCTATCTTTCCACCGAAAGAAATAACGAAAGGAAGGAAGTACTCAAGGAGTACAATAAGGTATTAAAGGAGTATATCACATTTGGGCATATGGTGGAAGTGCCAACATCTACTAATCACACGCTTAATCACACGTATTATCTCCCGCATCATGCAGTAATAAAGCCCTCAAGCACGACGACGAAGTTAAGGGTAGTTTTCGACGCCTCATGCAAATCGTCAAATGGAAAATCGTTGAATGATAACCTTCTAGTGGGCCCCACGTTACAACATGACATTACACTTATTATTTTAAAATGGAGACTCCACAGATACGTTTTCACTGCCGACATTTACCGAGTTTCCATGGGAGTCGAGTTGAGTTGAGGTTGAGTTGAAATGACACTTCAACTCAACGACTCAACTCTATGCGTTTCCAGGGCTGACTTTTCTGCCTATGTACAGACAGCTGAATGTGTACTTGTATTAAGCAACCAGCTGTTTTTAAATTTGACGTAATATTTTTGTTATTATAAAATAGCGATCATGGACCATAAAATTAATTTATTGTGTTCGTTGTATAACAGAAATGTTATAAACAGGCGCGACATTTTGACTTTTTTAACATTTGACAATCCCGTTTGTAGTTGTGTGCGTGAACTCTGTTCAATCTACCTATTTTCGTTGAGTTGAGCAAAGTTGAAAATCTTTAACGAAAACTCTTGACTGCGACTGTTTCCATGGAGTTCAACTCGGGTTCAACTCTGGTTGAACTCTCATGGAAACTCAGTAATTGAGAAAATGTATCGGCAAATATTTATTCACCCGGATGACTCTGAGTTCCAACGGATTTTGTGGAGAGACAATCTCAACTCCCCCATTAAGGAATATGCGTTAAAAACGGTCACTTTCGGTGTCAACTGTGCTCCCTATTTAGCGATCCGAACATTGCAACAGCTGGCTGAAGATGAAAGGGCCAATTTTCCCCGTGGTTCAAGCTGTCTTATTAATGACTTCTATGTTGATGACGTCTTAACAGGAGGAGACACCATAGAAGAAACGAAATCTCTCCAAGCTGAAATCACCGCCTTATTAGCAAAAGGTCACTTCCCACTGAGAAAATTTGCATCTAACGATTCCCGAATATTAGAACATATCCCGAACACCAGCAAATCTGAGGAGGCGCTAAAGGTGCAATTTTCAGAAGACACCGTCCTAAAAGCTTTAGGAATCTATTGGGATCCCAAAGCCGATGAATTTCAATACAAGGTGGCGTTAATTGAGGAAAATAATTGGACAAAGCGCCGTATTTTATCTATTATCGCAAAACTCTTTGATCCGCTGGGATGGGTGAGTCCTATCATCACACAAGCAAAAATCTTTATGCAAAGACTGTGGACTACCCGTATTGACTGGGATGAAGAAATTCCAGAATATCTAAGATCCGATTGGATAAACTTTATAAGCGTGTTACCTCATATTGAGCAACTACGAATACCACGGTGGGTAAATAGTTACACAGCATCCACAGTAGAATTGCACGGATTTTGTGACAGTTCGGAAAAAGCGTATGCAGCTGCCGTTTATTTCTTGGCCATGATAATAATCCAATAGCTCACCTTTTGGTATCTAAAACAAAGGTTGCCCCTATCAAAACAATTTCTTTACCACGATTGGAACTGTGTGGTGCTGTCCTATTATCTAGATTGATAAAGTCTTTGCAGCAGTCTTATATTAAGGACTGTAAGACCATCCTATGGACCGACTCTACAATAGTTCTATCATGGATTCGCAGTCTACCTCATCGATGGAAGTCATTCGTAGCAAACCGGATCACCGAAATCATTGAAAACTCGGGAAATGCAGACTGGCGACACGTTCCTTCACAAAATAACCCTGCGGATCTCGCCTCACGAGGTGTGTCCCCTTTACAATTAAAAGACCACGATCTTTGGTGGAGAGGTCCCTCTTGGCTCATAAAACCTGAGAGTGAGTGGCCTAAAGAACCGCATTCAACCTTGACGGAAGACCACCCAGAGGAAAAGAAAAGATTAAAAACTTTCCATTTAACCACCATTAGCGAGCATATCATAGAACGATTCTCTAATCTGACGCATGCACTAAGAACCATCGCTTACTGTCGAAGGTTCGTAGATAGATGCCAAAAGTTAAAGGCCTACCCCAATTTCGTTCTAGTCCCAAGTGAAATTCATAAAGCCAGACAAACATTAATAAGAGTGACCCAAATGACAGCGTACGCTAGTGAAATTGAGTGCTTAAAGGCAAACCAAAATTTACCACGAAAAAGCTCACTATTGGCGTTAAACCCATTTCTCGACGATCAACTCATTCTAAGAGTGGGAGGAAGGTTAGAACATTCCGATTTACCCTTCGAAGAAAAACATCCTATTATTCTGCCTCACTCGGACAAGTTCTCAGAATTATTGATTGAGCAAATTCATAAGGACACGCTGCATGGAGGAATCCAACTGACCTTGTATACACTGAGACAAACCTATTGGATTCCTCGTGCAAAACAGATTATAAAACAAAAAATACATCTACTTGTTCTCGTTGGCGAAAGGAAGAGACAGCTACCATTATGGGCCAACTACCAGCCGATCGAATAACTCCCTGCCGACCATTTACTTGCACAGGCATTGATTATGCTGGACCCATACTAATCAAAACAAGGAAAACTAGAAATGCACCTAGCACTAAGTGTTATATAGCAGTTTTCGTCTGCCTTGTAACAAAAGCTACTCATCTTGAACTTGTAAGTGACTTAACTTCAGAGTGTTTCCTGGCCGCCCTACGCAGATTCTTCTCACGACGAGGACTTAGTAAAAAAATCTTCAGCGACAATGCAACCAACTTCGTGGGAGCAAAGAAAACTATCGATCTAGAAATGGACGAATTCATCAGATCCCACCAACAAATAGCAGCCGAATTGTATGCAAATAAGGGACTAGAATGGCATTTCATACCGCCTCGTGCCCCACATTTCGGGGGCCTGTGGGAGGCAGCTGTCAAATCAATGAAACATCATCTACGACGAACAGTGGGACAGACTCTACTCACGTTCGAAGAACTAGCAACGCTGTTAACTCAAGTAGAGGCAATAATGAATTCACGACCGTTTTGTGCTCTGTCCTCAGATCACAATGACATAAACCCCTTATCCCCAGGGCACTTTCTGGTGGGGAGCCCTCTGCTGAGCTTACCTGACAACAATTACGAAGAAAGGAAAATATCGCACTTATCCCGATGGAAACTAGTCGAAGAGATGCGTCAGGACTTCTGGAAAAGGTGGTCAACAGAGTATTTGCATCAGTTACAGCAACGACGCAAATGCAAGGAAATTAACAAGGAATTTAAGGTAGGAGATCTCGTGGTCCTAAAGGACGAGGGATCTCCTCCATCTTATTGGAAATTAGCTCGAATAATTGAGATCTTTCCAGGCAAAGATAATATAACAAGAGTTGTAAGAGTAAAAACTTCATCTGGGGAATTTAAAAGGCCTATTTCAAAACTGGCCCCTCTACCTTCGAATTCGGGAACTCCACCCTAACTTTAATGAGGTATACATCCCACAACACTAGTCTTACTTACTTAGATTATAAGCTGTAATAACTCATCGTAGTCACTTAAATTAACACAACTCTATTCCAATTCTTATTCCTAGACAGAATCATGACCTGGACTTCGTATGTTACATTTACATGTATGTTGCTAATCTTTTCAACTGAAACCCTCATTGTGTATGATTGTGGACACGAACGGATGAATCTAACTAAAATCTCCTTACTAAGCAGCCGGAATTGTGAAATTAAAGACATTCCAGTGGACCAAGTCAACGAAGACATGAGCAAGGTGGCTTCCATTCACGTTTACCAATGCAAGATTAACGTTTTACAGATAGTTCTCCATTGCGGGATGTTTAGCCATCTCTCCGTAGTGCCCGGAGGCATCAGCACCTTCATCTCCGAAATAACCAAAGAAAGCTGTCTCCGAATTCATACCCATGGCACTCTCCAAAATAATCGTATTTTAGCTAACATCAAAGCAAATTCGTCCTCACGATATTCAGAAGTAATTGCGGGATCCGTCGACGCAAAAGGAAATTGTGCCGGAGTTCCCTACATCTTCGGTTCCAACTCATGGGACAACGTAGTAGTGATGCACGCCTTGGAGATCACCATCATTGATTATGACAGTGTCGTTCGACTAGAAGACAACCATGCTGTGTTGCGGAATAACATCGTATGCCCATACATTAAGGGTACATGCACCGACCCAGAGTATGGTATGAGTTTCTGGGAAATGATCGCAGATTCAAGCTATGAAAGCCTGCAATACGACGTTCTCTATCAAGGGTTAGCCATAAAAAGCCAAACTATTGGAAAAGGAGTGAATATTCGTACTCTGTATGCAGTACACAGCGGAGATATTATTTTTGCTTTGGAAGTGATTAAAACCGTTCCTGTGTGCAGATTTACAGGTTTCCAAACAGAACATCCAAGACTAGTGATCGTAGTGAAATCAGGACATGAATACTGGTTCCCCAAAAGACCAATTTCAACAGCTAATCTTGATCTCTTTACTTATATAAATTCGAAATTCGTTTACGTTGAGCGTCACATCAAAACACAGATGGAATCTATGTACAAACATATCATACTGAAGAAATGTGAATTGGAAAATCAGGTTTTGGAAACACAGCTAGCTATAGCTCAACATCATCCTGCTGAACTCGCATTAATGAGACTCAAAGAACCCGGCTTTACCGCGGTTCCCCGAGGAGAACTTATTTATCTTGTAAAATGTCAGCCAGTAGAAGCAAGTATTCGCAAAACCGAACGGTGCTATAATGAGCTACCGGTAACATACAATAATAAAAGTTACTTTATGGCACCTACCACTCACCTAATCCAAGAACACGGAACGGAAGTTCCTTGCTCCCTCCGTATGAGCCCTGGATATCTTCTGCACGGCACCTGGTACGGCTTCAGTCCAGAAATTCACCGCTTGGAGAAGCCTGACTCCCTCACCGTATCAAACGAGGTGCCCTGGAACTACGAAGACCACACGCACCTCATAAAATCAGGAATCTACACAGCAGAATCTACGCAGAACCTTCGAAGACAAATAATGTATCCTGCAGAACGTCAGGCAATCGAGAACGTTCTGACCCAATCACTGTTAGGGCATGATACTGATACCCGGAATATTGACGTGCTAAATTTGTTCTCTACAGAACATCTTGGAAAAATAACAGCATACTTGAAGGGGACCTGGTGGGGATTGTCACACTTTGGAACCTTTAGCGCTAGTATTTTCGGCATATTTATCATCATTCGAGCCATAAAGTTTTTAGTGGATATAATAATCAACCTGCACATAATTAGGAGAATTCATGGATGGAGTTGGCACATACTCGCCGCACTAGGCAATTCACTTACAACTGTAATCGTTCACAAGCATTATCAAAGGACCCATGAAACAGTGTTATCATCTGTTAGAATTAACGATCAACCAGAAGCTGAACCTATACCGCAGTCAAATGATGTCAATCCCGGGTCTGCAAGCCTCCCAACAACAGCGGAAGCCGATACCATAACTCTTCAGACTTTGAAGGATAAGGTAAATTTATACCCACAGGTACACATCTAATGATCAAACTCACATACACTTAGTTTCCTACTTTCACATATCCCTTACTCCCAAACTCCTTTCCCTTCAACTCTAAACAGGGCGAGTCGAGGCGCCCTTAAATTAACCTCTCAACAATCTGGACACCACTCGTTTGCATGGAGGAAATGCCGCGACGAGAGGCTGTCCACACTCATTATAAATATCTTTGTCTTTTCAAGCGCGCAAGAACAAGGAAGCGAGGCAGGAATCATCATTTCATCATTTAAATCCCAGGATTTCAAGGCCGCCGGAATGTTTCGCTACCTGACACCGGAAACACAATTTGGAATTTGGATTTTCCACTAAGAGTGCATCGATCGCCCTCATTTCGAATTGCAAATCGATTGCAATAATCAATTGCGCGTGCACAATTGCTGATCGCCTAAATTACTTTAATTATGACAAAAAGGGCAATTCGGCAATTTTGCGCGATCGCGGATTGAGGTGCGCGTGCGATGTATTCTAAAAATCGAAGAGACAACAATCAGTCTGGAACTCAAAATTATCACCGCCGGATGGATTAGCGCCGCGCCGCACACTGGGGCAGAAAGCACTTTTTCGGTTCAAAAGTTTCTAGAGACCACAATTTTTAACCAATTCAGATAATTTTTGTTTTTATTTTGAAGGTAAGATGATTTGTAAGATATCCGTGGAAGCCGAATTTTGATTTTCCCTTCCAAATATGCCTCAAATTTTTTTTTTTTTTTCAGCCATTTTTTTGCCTCCCACGGCCCAAAACAAGTCGTAGGGGGCACTATGACCCCTTAAAATGTTCGTAACAGTCCCTACTATAATTAAAAAATAGCAAAAAAATCCGACCTTGCCTCTAAAGGGGCCAGTGCGCAACCTTAAGGGCTGTGGATTGTAAAATGCACTCATGTACTTTATAATATTGCCTCCCACGGCCCCAAAAAAAATCGTAGGAGGCTCGGAGACCCCTTAAAACTTTCGTAATTTAACGTACAACAATAATAAAATAATATAAAAATCCGCATTTGCCTCTAAGGGGGTTAAAAAGGGTCCTGAAAGTTTGCCCCCCTCCCCCCCCCCCTCATAAGCACCATATGCACGCCACCCATGTCTAAATTATAAAACTAGTTAATTTGATTGTAATAATAAATAATCAATCAAAAAAAAGTCATTGTACCTCACCTGGGGCTCTAATTACATGAAATTGTCTCATTTTATCGCATAGATCAAAGCTAGTAAAGTGTTATCTAGCACAAATTAATTACATTTGAGGTTAGGTGCAACATATTTGGAAGGGAAAATTAAAATTCGGCTTCCACAGATATCTTACAAATCATCTTACCTTCAAAATAAAAAAAAAATTATCTAAATTGGTTAAAAATTGTGGTCTCTAGAAACTTTTGAACCAAAAAAGTGCTTTCTGCCCCAGTGTGCGCCGCGTCTATTATCAATAATTATTAACTTTCCTTTTTTTTATATAAAGTTTTAGTAAATTTGTTCAGTAAAGTTCTTAACTTTCCCTTTTTTGTAAAGTTTGATTAAATTTGGTGTAATAAAGTTCTTATTGAGTTTGGGTTTGGACAGCAAGGAGAACGGACGTGTGCTGTTCCGGTCCGTAAAAAACGCGCCGACACAAAAAACCAAGATAATAAACCAAAACTGTTTAAAAAGTGAGAGTGAAAAATTAAAGCTATAAAAAAGTGCACAAAAAAACTCTACAATAAAAAAACAGTGATAAAAAAAAATTACGAGCGCAGTCTAACGCGAAGGCCCATCACCCTTCACTAGACACGACCGGACCGACGAACGGCGTAAGTAAGTACCCTTGCTCCCTACCCTCTCTCGCATCACGGTCCTGCAGGTGCCGCGGCTAAAATCTGTCGGTCGATGAAATTTGCCCCGTCTCAAAAGGCATAACACTTTGACGAGGACAAATTTTATTGACTCTGATGGTTGCGGCAAATGTGATGCCGGGAAATATCCCCGAGAACGTGGCGATTGGGCCTGCGCAACCGAAGTCCCGTTACAAGTCAAGTTTTGGTATTGACTTTAGTAACATTCGTGGACTTCATGCGAATTTCTCTTTTGTTGAGTGCCACTTATCCAATTACAAACCCCCAATCTTCGCACTTAGTGAAACCCAAATATCACCCGATAATGACTTAGGTTATTACCAGGTGTCGGGGTACACTTTAGTGCACAATCTCTCCCCCCATAGGGGTATTGCCATTTATGTTAGGGACGACGTGGCTTATTGTAAAATACATTCAAGCACAACTTCAGATTTTAATTATCTTTGGATTAAAATCATTTTCCAAAGCCACGTCATATTCTTCTGCTTCCTATACAGAAGCCCTAACATAAGTAACGAAGCCTCCACTTTATCTTTTGATACTATTTCCGAACAAATCTCGGGATTTTTGTCGTCCAATCCTGAGTGTGAAATCATCGTTGCGGGTGATTTCAATGTTCACAACGTTAAATGGCTGACTTACTCAAATGGCACCAGTATTTCTGGCAAGGACGTCGAGCTCTTTGCAGACATCAATAACTTGCATCAAATTGTGGATCATCCCACAAGAGTCCCTGATGCTGCTGGTCAAGGAAGGTATCTCCTTGATCTTTTCCTTACTTCTCATCCAGCGCGTTACTCCGTCGAAGTTGATTCACCTCTCGGCAATTCAGACCACTGCCTAATCAGCGCTAACTTCCCATTCGAATTTCCCACCCCTCCCAAACCAGTTCGAAGAACTGTATGGCATTATGGGAAGGCCAATTGGCTGGGGCTTATTAATTTTTTCCAGTCTACAGACTGGAATCTGTGTTTCCGGAATAGAAACGCCAACTCTGCCGCTATCCGTATCACCAGGATCATACAGGCAGGAATGCATTTGTTCATTCCCCATTCTACCAAATCTGTGAAGCCTAGGCCTAACAGATGGTTTAATCGGGAGTGTATGAATGCAATCAAAACTAAAGAAGCCGCCTTTCGAGCTTACAAGAGCTCCCCGAGTGAATCGCTCCGTTTAGAGTACATACAACAAAGAAATTCTTGTAAAGCCACCATCAAGAAAGTCAAAACCTTATTTGACAACAAATTGAGAAGTAAACTGACCATATAAGTCGATATCGTTCTTCTGTTCTGGGGTGCACACTTGATGTGTACTTATCGCTCAAGGCAATGGTGTTCATTTATAAACTTCTACACTCAGATCGTCCATCATACCTCCATGAGTATCTTCGATTTGGCCGTACAACTAGAAGAATACTATTTATCCTACCTAGATTCTCCCATGTAGTTGCGCAGAGATCTTTTTTTGTTCATTCTATACAACTATGGAATAGTTTACCCGCTGATATACAGAGCGCGGGGTCATTGGGTGTTTTCAGGAAGCGTGCCTTCAACTATTTTAATAGTCAATAATATTCCTTCAGTTGTTTTAGTTTTTCAGTATTTTCTTTTTTTCATTCCCTCTTATTGTTATTTGTTTTATATATAATTTGTTTTTTTTTATTTTAAAATTTATTCATCTTATAATTGTTTGCTTAATTTGTCATTTAATTGTATAGTACATACGCTTTTAGCGGTATAAGATACTGTAAATCTTGATGTACTTGAAGTAAATAAATGAAATGAAATGAAATGAAAAACTCCTAAATGCAACCTCCGGTAGCAAAAACTTCTGGTCCTTGGTAAGTTCCATCAAGAAGAATTTCAGTACAATTTCAACCCCTTCCTTCATTCACAATGAGAAGGTAATAGCAGACAGCAAATCCAAGGCCAATTTATTAGCATCTATGTTTGCTTCAAATTCTTCTCTACCCCAAAATGATACGCTACCCCCGGTCCTCGAGCACAGCGCTCATTTAATGGACAGGGTTTTCTTCAGGACTCGCGAGGTGTACAGGTGCCTCAAAGAGCTCGATGCCAACAAATCCACTGGACCCGATAATATACCCCCTATCGTCTTAAAACAATGCGCCTCACCTTTGGCTAAACCTCTGCGCAAATTATTTTCCCTGTCATATTTCTCCGGAGTTTATCCCGACTCTTGGAAACTTGCCCATGTTCAGCCCATACCGAAAAAAGGTGACTCCAGCGATCCCTCCAACTACCGCCCAATAGCAATTACTTCTATTCTCTCCAAAACCATGGAGACGATAATCAACAAAAAGCTAATGGGATATCTAGAATCCAACCAACTTATCAACGACAAACAATACGGCTTCCGACAAAAAAGATCCACTGGTGATCTTTTAGTTTGCCTTACAGAGCACCTCAGCCGAAGTTTGCATGGATCTGGTGAATCCAGTTTGGTTGCTTTGGATATCTCCAAGGCTTTTGATAGAGTATGGCACTCAGCCTTGTTAGCTAAACTCAAAGCTATTGGAATTGACTCGCTTCTGTATAAGTGGGTTGAGAGTTTCCTTTCCGGCCGTTCAATTAAGGTAGTATTGGATGGCGTCAAATCTGAATCTCATCCCATCTCTGCGGGAGTCCCCCAGGGGTCAATTTTATCACCGGCCCTATTTCTCATCTTTATAAATGACCTACTTTCAGTCCCCTGCAACCCACTTCTCAGCTTCGCTGACGACGGTACTCTACGTTACTCGTACAGCTTCGATACAAGACAGACTCATGCCAGATCCTGTCTTGATGATCGCGAACTAATGTTCAACTCTATTAATAACGACATTAAACTTATTATAGAGTGGGGAAAAAAGAATCGTGTCGAATTCAACCCCTCCAAAACCAAGTACTGTCTTATTTCAAAGAAAAAGATCAACACATCACCATCCTTGACAGTGGATGGCGTGGAAGTAAAGGCCGACCCATCCCTACACATCTTAGGCGTGACATTAGCCAAAGACTTGCGATGGAATGACCATATTTTCCAAATCGCCAAACAAGCATCCCAGTGCTTGGGGTTTCTTAAGAGGTGCAGGTTCCTCCTCCAGCCATCGGCCCGTGCTGTTATTTATAAATCCTACATTCGGCCTCTTCTCGAATATAACTCCCTCGTTTGAGGCGGCGCCCCAATAACCACCTTGGCATGGTTAGATAAGGTGCAAAAAAGGGCACTCAAGTTAATTGATGACGACACCGCCTGCTCCACCATCGACCCCTTGAGCCACCGTAGGAATGTAGCAGCACTGACAAAATTTTATCGCTACTATCATAGTGACTGTTCCTCCGAGTTAAACGCTCTCCTGCCTCCACGGCAATCTTATACCCGCAACACCAGATTAGCCCACTCGTCTCATTCCCTTCACCTGCAACTCCCCCTTTCACGCACTCAACAAGATATGAATTCGTTTGTTAATAGAACAACTCGACTGTGGAATAACCTCTCGCAGTCAGTATTTCCGAGCTCCTTCAACATCCAAGAGTTCAAACGCAGGGTTCATCACCACCTTCTTCAATACCCCCCCGTACCTTTTAATCCTTAACCTATACCCCTCCCCATCCCCCCGTACTAAGCTTACTGCTAGACATTGCACCATGACGTGACAAATGACATGACGGACTAGTAGTACAAAGGGTGACTCCTGAGCTTAGCACTGCCACATAAAAAAAAAAAAAAAAAAAACATACTAATAAATTACAAAAGCATTTCATTACAAAATCCCGGTAATTATTTCAATCAGTCATATAAAATTAACATTCATTCATTTGTCATACCTGTTCTTTAAAAACTATCATCTTTGGTCAAAATCAGTCGAATAACAACGTCGTAATAAATAAAAGACAATAATAATAAATAAACAAGTAAAAACATAAACTTTGTCATTTTTCGGACGGAACACTTTTGACTAGTTGCGTGTAAGGTGTAGGACTGAGGTGTCGCAATATCTCCAACCATGACCAAGCCGAAACTTTTAATCAGAGAATGTCAGTAAATTATTTCAAAAGACTATGATAAATCACACTCAGCCCATCCACATCACTCCTTTCATTGGGTAGTGCTACACACGGGACTAAGACGCACGGTGAAACCGGTTTTATGGGAGAGAAACAACGTAAGCGCAAGGGGAAAGTACGACGCACCTGACGAAACTTTAACGAAAGAATTTTCATCCGAAAATTTGCTGGGTGAAAACTAACACACATGCACATTTGCCAGATTTAAAATGACCGCGCTCTAACACATTTACAAAGTTGCATATAAGATACAGAATTACTCAACGAAGGCGACCACCGTGTGTAGCACTAAGAAAGGAGGAAAAAACCGGTTTCACCAGTGCGTCTTAGTCTCGTGTGTAGCACTACCCATTCATCGCATTCTTGTGTTTTACAATGTTGATCATTTCTTTGGTCAGTCTTTTTCTATAATTTTTCTCCCTTTCTATTACTTTGATGCCTTCGTAGTTAATTGTATTAGACCAAGAGCTAGTGGGCCGTCCGAGTAACGGTGTGTCTGTAAGGCTAGAAATACTTATGGTGATGAGTCATAGTTGCCTAAGTACAATGACCATCGCCTGGCACGCCTCAGCCCTGCACGTCATCAACCCCTATATTTTTGAAAGTGTAGGAAACATTTGAAAAAAAAACTTGTTCCTGTAAGCTTGAAATTTTTTTACCATTTTGTTTATTTGTTATTAAGTTCAAAAAAAAATTGACAGGCGATTTCGATGAGCACAAGTACCTGACAGGTGAGCCTGAAGGTGTATTATGTGTAAATTAAAATAAACTTTATTCTGTAAAGTTGAAATTTACAGATATGTTTCTTTAGACGATTTAAAGTAAGTTGGTACAATGACAGGCGGTTCTGGCTAGCATAAGTCCTTGACAGGCGAGGGGAAAGATGCTATGGGAGTGCGAGTAAGAGGCGTAGCATGAAAAATCATATCGTTGATGCAAATTACATTAAGTGAAAATAGAAATTATGGGTAAATATGGGACCCCAATGCAGGAAATCCGGATTTTTGTTATATTTTATAATTATAGCAGATAGTTTTACGAAAATTTTAAGGTATCCTTGCAGCCTCCTACGATGGTTTTTGGGGCTCTGGGAGGTAAAAATGTGGTTTAATTTAAGCGAAAAAGAGGTTTTCCTCTGAAATTACATATAAAAAACGCCATAAATAGATGGATGTATATATAAATTGCGTGTTTATATATAAATTATATATAAAGACAGTCGCAAAAAGGGGGACATAATAGATTTCTTGACGCTATAATTAAGACAAAAATCGACGGAATTCAATGAATGTGTTTTGGATAAAATTGGTCTAGGGCAACAGGTGGTAAAAAGCTAATAATAGTAGCGAAAACACGTTTTTTCACGTTTTGGGTACGAAAAAAATGTTGTTTTGGAAAACAAAAAATGCTACATTATAGTGCTTAAAAAGACGAAAATTGTGAGTTTTGGACCATTGATATCGGTCAATAGGTTTTTGCAGAAAAATTCAAAAACCATTAAAAATTGCCGTTTTTTGACATTTAATTATAGGGAGTGTAATTATCGTAGAACCTTGCGTCAGGGCTTAAATTGTGGCCACTGATGGTGCCTACCTACAATAAAAATATCATGAAAAAATAATGGTAGCTTTTCGAGTAAATCTCAAAAATGTAAAAACACCTGTTTCACCAAAAAAGGTTGAACAAGGCCAACAGTGGTCCTATCAATGGTCCAATTGTATTGCATGGTTGGGCGTTGAGATGGTGGAGAGAGCCACCTTCTCGTTAAAAGAGGCTTCTCCTACCATCAGCCCAAAATTACAGTGTTCACCATCCTGACAACGTCATCTCTGTGAATTTTATGCGGTGCACTTTGTGGAGTATTCTCCACTCCTACGCCCTTAGGATCTTCTTCTGGACCCCTATCCTTTTCAACATAATGCCAGTGGAGTCTTCTGTTGCTGCCGGGAAGTACCCGATTACAAAAAGGCTGCGCGACAGCCTGTTCCCATCTACAGCAACAAGGAATGATTCTTCCAGGGCTTAAGGCGGGCGCACCGACCTCTGGGCACCTGGGCTGTTCTGAGCCATGAGTCAATTCGGCTATGGCATCCAGAAGACTTCTGTGCACGGTAACTAGTTGTTTCGTGGTCAAGATAGTTTCCGGATAGTTAGTCGCAGGCACGCACATTCTGACACTTTCTGCTATTTGACAGAAGGTCGGCTTTGGAGTCGTTCTAGACTTCATTCAGCTGGTCGAGAAAGGACGGTTGGAAGGCTAATTCAAACCGAAGTTCGCCTGGTATCCGAAGTCCATCGTTAGTAGTACATTCACGAGTGTCATTCATAACTTCAGCACGATTGTTTACACATTAGAATTGCAGTTTTTATCGAGTTTAGATCCGCCGTATTCAGTCTGAATCAAGAACCTCGCGCAGGATGTGGCCTAAAGCTGGTGACATATCCAAGCCGTAAATGGATTGCATTCAGAGGCTCCATGAAATCCGGCGAATTTCCTCTGACACAATATTACATGGTTGCGTTCCGTGCCGGCTTTCACACATAGCCCGAAAATCTAAGTAACGTGTTCATGTGTTTGTGTGCTTATGCTTGTGTGTGCTATCTCGAATGCGGCAATGCAGAAAAAGTCGAAAGTAGCCCGACCTTTGCGTGGCATGCCTTCCATTCACGGGATATTCCGTCAGCTCGCATATGAATACACACACTTCTATATTATCTGTCAACGAATGCAATGCATGTACGGCTTGGATATGTCACCAGCTTAAGCCATGTTCCATCGGTTTTGGAGTCAGTGCTCCCTGCTTGTACCGTGTTCGAGTCATATTGATGAGTACATAGACTTGGCTAGCTACAAACACAGCTCTCAAAAAGTCCCATCAAAATTTCAAAATTTTCGTCTTTTTAAGCACTATAATGTAGCATTTTTTGTTTTCCAAAACATTTTTTTCGTACCCAAAACGTGAAAAAACGTGTTTTCGCTACTATTATTAGCTTTTTACCACCTGTTGCCCTGAACCAATTTTATCCAAAACACATTCATTGAATTCCGTCGATTTTTGTCTTAATTATAGCGTCAAGAAATCTATTATGTCCCCCTTTTCCCCCTTTTTGCGACTGTCTTTATATATAATTTATATATAAACACGCAATTTATAAGTATATACATCCATCTATTTATGGCGTTTTTTATATGTAATTTCAGAGAAAACCCTCTTTTTCGCTTAAATTAAACCACATTTTTACCTCCCAGAGCCCCAAAAACCATCGTAGGAGGCTGCAAGGATACCTTAAAATTTTCGTAAAACTATCTACTATAATTATAAAATATAACAAAAATCCGGATTTTCCTGCATTGGGGTCCCATATTTACCCATAATTTAAATTTTGTTAGAATTTGAAATTAACAAAGCAAAAAATTGAGGGTTATTGTAAATCTCACGCGATTTACAGTTATATTTTCAATTTTTGATGAAAAATGCGCCATTCTTTTAATTAACTTTTTCATTAAAATTGAAATTTCACGCTTTCTTTAAAATATTTTTTATTTTTTACTTTTCAGTACATTTTTTAGTTAATGAAAAGAATTTTTTTTAAAAAATTTTTTTAACCATTTATTTTTTTTCTATGTTTGTTATACAATATATTTACTACATATGTGTACATGGAATGTACTTTTTTGTTCATGTCCTTTTGGATTTATATGTACCTCAGAGTGTATGCACAGAATACAATTTTTTCAAAAAATTGAAAAAATAATATTTTGAAATATTCCAAAAAGAAAATTTTCAAAGTGCCCGAAAATTTTTCATTCTTACTAATAATACTATGTTGTATATCAAATTATAGTCTTATTAAATCTTTCTATGTCAAAAAGTTTTTGAACTAGACCAATTTAAAGATCTCAAAATTTGTCAAAACTTGAAGATTTTCGATTTTTTGAAAATTTATAATAAAAAAAATAGAAGTCCAAAAAATCTGAAAAATTGGGTTTTTCTTAGTTTCCACTACAAGCACAAACATAAAAAAAATTAGGTGATTTGAAGTCAGTCCATGAGGCCCAAAATTAATTAAAAATTGGTTAATTTGATATGGAATGACCCCAATGATTCGATGAATTTGAGAAGCACATTTCAGGGTTCTATCATCCATCTTGACAAAAATCGAAATAGAGCCCCAATATGGCCGTTTTCTTACCCGCTGAATCCCTGGCATTCCTATATAAAGGAATATAGTTTCTTATCTTAACTAGTAAATTGTCCATAGATAGAACGAATAGGGGCTCAGGGTTAAGGAAGTAAAAGTTTTCGTTAGTGGAAAATATGAATGTTCATTTGTTAGTAAAAGATTGAGGTTGCTGTCCTCTAAGACATGTCGCGGAGGATGTAGGAGAGGTGTTAAAACGTCTAGTATTGTTGCCCAGGGACGAGTACTGACTGTCATCAAGTCTGAAGGAATTTCGCTTATTATACACCAATTTCTTTTTGATATCTTCTCTGCGAAGGTAGACCGGACGACCACTAAAATAAGCCGAATGGCCGACAGTCTTGTTGTTTATTACACTAATAAACGCAAATTAAACAAGTAACATACACATTATTAAATACATAGGTATATAAACATAAAACGAACAATATGTTTTACTAAATATATAAAATTAGGCCGATTTATTAGATATGTAAAAAAATAAACCGCGGACAATATATTTTCATGGTATGATTATTTATGGTGACTCCAACGGTGTAAGGTGGACTACTGAAGTGATCGATAATGCCGATAATTCGGGCCCGTGGCTGGTTGGGGGTTGAACTCCTGGCCGTGGCGTTCAATGGCGTGCAGGTGATTTCCGGCCTGTGTTTAATTAAAAGCTTAAATTACCTTAATACTGGATGCTCCGGAGACATGAGATGCTGACGGTTGATGTTACTTGGTGAACTCCGGGTGACCGTTGATGAATAGATCAACACTTGTAGTTTACGCGGTAAGGTCTTCCAATCGGAACCGGAACCAGGCTCAGACGGGTGGCTGCCATCGCATTTTACACATCGGTAGTCTCTATTGCATTTTGATGCCGCATGACCGTGTACCCGTGCAAGTTCGTTTACCCGTGTACCCGTGGAAGTTCGTTTACCCGTGTACACGTGGAAGTTCGTTTACCCGTGTACCCGTAGAAGTTCGTTTACCCGTGTACTCGTGGAATTCGTTTACCCGTGTACCCGTGCAGGTTCGTTTACCCGTGTACTCGTGGAATTCGGAACGAACTTGCACGAGTACACGGGTAAACGAACTTCCACGGGTAAACGAATTCCACGAGTACACGGGTAAACGAACCTGCACGGGTACACGGGTAAACGAACTTGCACGGGTACACGGGTAAACCACACTGGCACGCGGGTACACGGGTAAACCACCCCTACACGGGTACACGGGTAAACCTGAACCCCCGAATGTACACACTGGCAAAAACCCGACACCCGGGTAGGCGACACGGGTACACGGGTGTCGTGCGAATAGACACTGCCTTCAAAAAAACGTGTTTTGTGCTCTTTCTTGCGGAAGAACAGCTTGTAGGCTCCCCCTTGTGGTTTCGATCCTGAAATCGCATTCTGGTTAGATAGAATTAATCAATTTAGTGAAGTGTCGTACATTGATATCCTGGATTCCTATGGGCGGGCAGTATTCCGTGCTTTTTGGAATATTTTCTCGTGCACCGAAATTTTGTATTTGGGCATCCATATTTCGAAAAACATTTACTTTATACTTTAATTTTCTTTACAATTTTTCAACATTCAAGTATTTACAACTAATTTCATCAGTTTTTGTAATTTAAAAAAAAAACTAAACTAAATATGTTTCCTAATGTCGAAATTAATGTCCTCAATTTTAATCATCAGTCCGTAGCCATTAACGAATTTTAAAATGTCGCGGCATTATATAAGTGGAGAGTGAATGTAATCCAGTTGATTTTAAAGGAGATAAAATTATCTGCAGACTGTACTCTCTTTGCAACGACCATTTTGAAAATCAGCAAACTCGTGTTAATCCAGTCGCTTTGTCAGTCCCTCGGCAAGTAATTTTATAGTATAATAATAAGAAATTGACATTAATTAATTAATACTTACAAGTGAGTTATCGGCCTTGTTCCGTAGATAGTGTTAGATGGCGTAGTATAGTGGTCGAGCAGTACTGAACCACAAGGCCCTAGCTGTGAATGCTTCTAAAGGCTGACGGGAGTGGTCAGGGACTGACGTTCACTTATGATTATATAACATTTATTGGACAACTAGTCATATTGACTTGTCCTTAAATATATTTATTAGCTTAGGGAACTAGACAAGTTATTTAAATGTAATATGAATATATAGTATAGTACTACTTATTGGTCATATTTTCTGATTAAGAATTTTCTACAGTTATTAAAGAAAATTCTACACTTATTGGTCATATTTTCTAAATAGCTGTTGTTTATCTGACATGCCGCCTGAAAAGAAGCCAACGTCATCTAAAGAGGCGATAGCCATAAAAAAATCTAACAAATGAAGATAAATTACTTTCAAAAGTGGCCCTACTTTTATGGAAACACCCATATACATATGTATATATTTTTATTGAGGATTTTGAATGCAGTTTGTAGTTTGCACAGAGAACGTGTTAACTCTACGACAGTCACCGCGAAAACTCCTCAAAACGGTTTGATTGCTTGTTTTAAGGAATCGGAATGGTATTGTTTACTTCAAGTTAGAAAAACCTAGAGAAACAATGGGTGTTTTCAGTAATGCATCTACTTGCGGAAAAACCATTTGCGCATGCATGCAAGTATGCATTAGTGAACCTGTCTCGCCATAGTTAAATATGGCGCTGATAAGTTGTCATTTTTGATGTTTTTTTAATATATTTACCACCCGCTATCAATATCCTCCCCATCCATTTTATGATGTCAACTAATACTTTGACATTTAACCTCGAAGTGCCTTCACTTCCGCTTTGAAAATTGTTCGTAGGGCTAAAGAAAAACTTCCAAAGTTTGCGCACATTTGTTTCGAATGTTTGCACTAATAAGTTCTGTGCAAACGCAAATATGCGCAAACTTCATTACTGAAAGCACCCAATTACTGCAGGTCTGCATTGCCCGAGTGCGAAAGTCCGATGTGCTAATTAATAAGCAGATTCGATGAAAAGAACGAAAAAGCAATATTTTGGATATGAAGTTTTCTAATATAATATACATATTATAGGTTAACTCTGTGCTTTATTAGAAATATTGGGCTAGTGTTTGACATATTTCATGGTCATATAACTTAATACTTAGGCATTTTATAATCGGGCTCATCATCAAATCCTTTTGCCTTACGCTTTTGTATAATATTTTGAATTTTTTGCCATTCACGATCCAACTCAGCCTTCTCGCTTTTTTCAGTTTTGTGCTTCCTTGTTTTACGACCATCCTGCATTTTAACACCATACTGGAAAGCAGCTTTTGGTAATGCCTCTTTTGTACTCATATATTCTGAGTATTCCTCCTGTGTGTCGAAATCCCAACGACCAATTGGGCCCTTCTTATTACCCAAATCCATTTTAGTGTAGTCAACTTCATCATCGGAATCGTCGATAGCATCGTTCATTTCTTCAAGTCCCGGATAACACTCAGCGTAACCTTCCGGCTCATTGGTAAATTTAGCAAGTATCGATGAAGATATTTTAGGTGGGGGCGGCGCTGGAATTTAATTAAAATGTATAAATAGTTTCAAAGGTCTATTAGCATTGTTTACCTGTTTTTAGTTCATATTGAGATTCAGTTTCCAGGGGTTTATCGAAGTAAGTTCTTGGTTTGCGATAATCGTCACGATCATGACGATCACGATCTGATTCCCTTTCGCGATAATCACGATATCTATCCCTCTCACGAGACCTTTCACGCCTAGAATCCTTATCTCTTGAATATTTAGAGCTCGAGCTTTCGTTGGCCTTATGACGATCTGGTTTGTATTCACCCACGTCATCATAAATGGAATCGCCTACGTTCTTGGCTTTCTCGTCTTCATTGTCGTTAAATAATGGCTTGTCCTTATCACGTTTCTTGTTCTTCTTCCCACGTCCCCCAGCGCGCAAGTAGGAAAGAATTTGGGCTAGTTTGTTTATAACGATATCGTTTGTCGTTAAAGTTTGGATATCATCATTTGTAACAGGGACATCTGCTTTCGACCGCACCAGTGTTGTGGGTATATCTGTCTCCTGGTTATCATCCTCTAAGTCGATAACATATGCCATTCTCCCAGATGCAAAAAGCTCGTTTCGAATGATTTGCCGAGATCTAAATGTAGTAATGATATTATGAATGTTTTTACCCATAACAGATTTAAATTCTGGCTCTTCTGAAATTGTCTCTTCTATGCGCTCTTTATGCTCTATTTCCTCAGCTATCTTCTCCATCTCCTTTTCTTGTTCCTGTTCTTTACACTGTATTTCACTTCGTACCTTTTGCAAGAGGGCATAATCCAAGCCCTTTACCAAATGAGTATGCTCCATATCACCACCCAAGAATTTTGACTCTTGAATCATACGTCGCCTACGTTCTGCTGCGTCTATACCGGATTTAACATCTGGAGCTACAGCTCTATAAGCACTATTTGTGTGCCCAGGTGTTTCTACTGTCTGATAATCCGGATTTATACCATCCCTACGTTCACGAGCCCTATCACGATACTTTTCTGAAAGTTCGGCCAATTTATTGTCCTCTTGCTTTTTTAGGGCAGCATAAAAATTCTTCTTTTTGCGACGGGCCTCTGTTCGTTCAGATGGTGGCCCCATTGTAGATTTTTTGACCGATTTTGCCATTGCTTCTCGTATTGACCCTGGAGGATGTGGGGCACTTGCGGAAGGAGTAGCCCGAGGGGTCATAAGTAACTTTCGGAAATCCTCATTTGTTAGCCTTTGTGACATCGGCTCTGCCACAGTAGGAGTATTATCCTGTGGCATTTTGGCTTAAACTTTATTAGCCTCAAGCTAAAAACAATATAAAAAATTTTCACTTCGCGCGGAGATGTCTAATATATTTTTGAAGTTTATTGACAAATAGAAACAAGGAGTGCGTTCAGTTGCAGAATATTGTGACAGTAATCTTAAATTAGTTTACACGAAAAATATAAGATAGCTCGAGATTGAATTCAATCGTTAAAGGTGGCTTTACATTATTATTTGTCATATGACTTTAAGCCTAGTATGGAGTTCAAACGGAATTCCGTTCCCCATATAAAATACACGTAAAAAGATGCACGGAATTCCGTTCACCCGATTTTTCCGTGTACTTTTTGTTTTGTGAGTACGGACTTCAAACGGAATTCTGTTGCTATTATATCACCTGCAAACTAATAGAAGGCTCTGCAAGGAAATTGGAGACTTTTTTCCGTTCATAGCTAGACAATTATTCCGTGTTGTTGCTGTTGGTACTTTTGACAGAACGAAAAAAAAACAGCTGTTGCGGCCAAGTGCGTGGTGTAATATGTGATTTTTATCAGTCAGGTGTTAACTTTTTCTCACCTTTTGACTTTTTCTTCATAGTACTCTACACGGAATTTTTGCGTGTAGAAATATATGCCAAAAATGCTGAACGGAATTCCGTTTGAACTCCATACTAGGCCTTACGCTCAATGGGGCTATTCAGACGGTGCACATTCATGGGAAGTAAAGCCGGTTTTATAGATGAGAGATGAATGTGCACCGTCTGAATACTCCCATCACTGACATATAGTAATGGACTGCTGATTGACGATGCTGAATGGTACCATTTTTCTTCAGAAATAGAAAACCTTTTTTATGCAAACTAAAAATTTTCTTTTCTCTTCTGTTTAACGAAGTTTTCAAAATAGCTCAAGAGTGAGACAGAAGAACGAAAACTATACCTGTCTATTTTTTTCTAATTATGTTTATATCGCTGACATGCGCTGACGATTACAGTTCATTGGGATTTAACGCGGGAGCGAGGCAGGAATAGTTTTTGGTGCCATTTTTTTATGGGATTTTGCTCATTTAGCAGTCCATTACTATATGTCAGTGACTCCCATTGAGGCTTGTTACACGGCATAACACTTTCTGCTGTAACAAACCAGTTTGTGCGTGTTATACGAATTTCACGATAAACTGACTGTTCTGCATTTTTTCGTGTAACAATTCTATTGTCTATGTAGCTGTGTACAAACTGTCAGTAAAGCTAAGTCATTTTCGTAGGCCCCGAGAATGAAATTATGATTGTGTTAGTGTGTTGCTCTGTGCAGTCGAGAATTTTTTGGGATGCACAAGTAACAAACTTCCCCGCGACCCCTTGCCTATAAAACCGGTTTATTGGAATTATTGGAAGTGTTGATGGAAGAAATGTTATGCCGTGTAACTTGCCTCATTAACCATAGTAAAGTTTTTGAACGCGCTGCAGGTCCGTCGCAATCATTACGTTTACATGATTTACTTGAGTTCCTGACTTAAAATTTACTTGAAACTCAAGTTGCGTTTTCGGTTCATTTACTTGACTTCAAAATGTCTTGAAATTTTCTTGAACTGACACTTGACCTTTCATATTATAAAAGAAACTATCTTCAAATTATAATATAAATAACTTTAAAAATATTGCATCAAAAGTATACATTCACCACAGTTTTTATCCTCTTCTTGTTCCAAAGAAAAAATACACAAGCAAAATTTCAAGTATTCAAGTAGTGTTTACATGAGCTTTTTCAAGTCAATCAAACAAATTTTTGTGATTTACTTGACTCAAGTATACTTGAAGTCAGGACGAGTTTACATACATATTTAGTTACTTGAAATCTACTTCAAGTATACTTCAAGTAAGTATGTAAACGTAATGAATTTTTCTGGTCGGTCGCTGGTTACATGACTCAAACCCAACCGAAAATTGCACTCAGTTCGTATTTAGTGTGTCCTGCAACCTAGGTAAATGGTGGTTCTTTTTTAAAATCAATCATTACGTTTACATGCTTACTTGAAGTATACTTGAAGTAGATTTCAAGTAACTAAATATGCATGTAAACTCGTCCTGACTTCAAGTATACTTGAGTCAAGTAAATCACAAAAATTTGTTTGATTGACTTGAAAAAGCTCATGTAAACACTACTTGAATACTTGAAATTTTGCTTGTGTATTTTTTCTTTGGAACAAGAAGAAGATAAAAACTGTAGTGAATGTATACTTTTGATGCAATATTTTTAAAGTTATTTATATTATAATTTGAAGATAGTTTCTGTTATAATATGAAAGGTCAAGTGTCAGTTCGAGAAAATTTCAAGACATTTTGAAGTCAAGTAAATGAACCGAAAACGCAACTTGAGTTTCAAGTAAATTTCAAGTCAGGAACTCAAGTAAATCATGTAAACGTAATGAATCTCTTTAATACATCTGTTAAACGTAGTAAATAACAAATTGCCGCTAACACATTTTAAGGTTAGTTGACATAAAAGTGACAAACGATTGAATTCGTCGCAAAGTTTTATTACCTTATTTCGTTCGATTTTTATTAAATAAAATGTCTATTGGGGTACCTATTAAAGTGTTGCATGAAGCAGAAGGTCATATTGTAACATGTGAAACTATAACTGGTGAAGTATACAGAGGAAAGTTGATCGAGGCCGAAGATAATATGAATTGTCAGCTTACTCAGATCACTGTTACCTACAGAGATGGAAGAACTGCTAATTTGGAAAATGTTTACATCAGAGGCTCTAAAATTCGTTTCATGATTCTTCCAGACATGTTAAAGAATGCTCCAATGTTTAAAAAACAAAGCGGGAAAGGTGGAACGGCAGGTAGAGGGAAGTCGGCAATTTTACGGGCACAAGGTAAAGGCTTGCTTTTAAAATGGAGTTTTTCAATGATCCTTTCATAATTTTAGCGAGGGGTCGTGGTAGGGGCTCGGGTCCAGGAAGAGGAGCTCCGCCAACAGGCAGAGGAACATGGCAAGGTGGACCAACAGGCGGAAGGGGCCGGGGAGGACTCTAAAACTCTTCTCTTTACAAGGGGAAATATTTTATAAAGCTTTTTTTAAATTAAAAAATTAAATACATAAGACCCTGAATATTTTTGCTTATAAACAATAGTGAAACTCATAAAATCCCTTCTATTTCAATCTGTTTTCTGCCATTGACGTTTAGCCTAACCTCATTTTTATTGTTGAAAAATGAGTGTATTGTCAAGGCGAGGTTTAAATAACTTCATAAAAGTTACTGCCTCACGTTATTGCAGTACCTCTAGAAAAGATTTAAGAATATTAGGAATTGAAACGTCTTGTGATGACACGGGGGTTGCAATAGTAAATACCAAGGGAGTGATTTTAGGCGAGTCCTTGTACTCCCAACAAAAATTCCATTTGAGGTATTTAGTAAATTGACTTTCAAGGATTTTCCACAACACTAATTTAGATATGGGGGCGTCACTCCTCCTAGAGCGCAGGATCTGCATCGACAAAATATTGAAAAGGCAGTATCGGAGTGTTTTCAAAATGCTGGGTTAGATTACAAAGATATCGATGCAATTGCGGTTACCAATCGTCCAGGTACAAATATTCAATTTATATTCAAAAAGCAATAAAAAAGTTCTTTCATTTTAAGGGCTACCGCTAAGTCTTTTAATAGGTGTCAGATATGCAAAGTACTTAGCCCGAAGTCATTCCAAGCCTTTAATACCGATCCATCATATGGAAGCTCACGCTTTGGCAGCTCGAATGGACCACAAAATTCCTTTCCCCTTTTTATGTTTACTTATTAGCGGTGGGCACTGCCAATTGACATTTGTTAAAAATGCAACGGATTTCTTCTTACTAGGGGAGTCACTTGACGACGCTCCAGGTGAAGCTTTTGATAAAACAGCACGAAGGCTCAAACTGAGAAATCTTCCACAATATGAATGGTTAAGTGGTGGCGCTGCCATTGAAAAGGCCTCAAAAGAAGCTAAACATATAGATAGATTCGCTTTCCCTCTGCCACTGGCTAGAACAAAAGACTGCCAGTTTAGTTTTGCTGGTTTAAAAAACGCCGCACTTCGCCATATAAAAAATGAAGAGCATATTTATGGTTTGTGTACAATAAATATTAGTGATTTACTAGCATCAGATTTGTTTCAGAACTTGGACCAGATGAAATAATTCCACATTATACAGATTTCTGCGCTGGATTTCTTAAAGCAGTAACGAGGCACATCTCTTACAGAACGCAGAGAGCGATTGAATACTGCCAGCGGGAGAGATTATTCGAAGATGTAAATGAACTTTCGTTAGTAGTATCTGGTGGCGTTGCTTGCAATGATTTCATTTTCGATTCAATTACTAAGATGGCTTCACATTATAAATACAAAACATTTCGCCCCGCAAAGAAGTATTGTAATGATAATGGAGTTATGATTGCTTGGAACGGCATTGAGAAAATTAATGAGAATGAAGAGTGCCTTAAACTCGATTTAAATAGCATTGACATTATAGGAAAATGCAGCTTAGGTAAAAGTTGGATCGAAGATGTTAGAAATGCGGAAATACAATGCAAATGGATACAAGTTAAATGGCAAGAGAATTTAACCATAAATGCATAAATAAAGTTGATTTTATTGTAATATTCTCAATTAATCACCCCCTAGACATTGATTGATCATCCATCTACTGACTCTACAGCCCAAATCGAGCCTTGGGCCCCTGTGTTGAATGTGGAGTCGTGATTTGTGACAAGTTTTTTGTTTCAGACGAATTGCGACTTTCAGCATAGGGGGCTAAACGTTATAGATACAAGCCCACCTAAATCAATAATATAAATTTTCGTGGGAATATTTAAACAATTGTAAACAAATTCTATGCGCATCTTATTTCTAAGACGCGACATAACATAAATACATAATTCTAAGAATCGTTATCTTTTGTTTCCCACACATTCTTATGCACAAATCCCACGCGCATCTCATTATGACGCGAGATAATAAAAATACAAGTCAGCAAAAAGCTTACTAAAGAAAAGCTAATTATAAAGAAGTCAGTCTGAGAGTGTCCGTCGGAGATAGTTCGTACAAATTATTATCTTCAAAATAAAGTACAAAAGTTAAATCCTTTTTTCTTTTATTTATATTATTTTTCCCCCTTCGCAAACGTCCCTATCGTTAATGCTAAACTCGCACTTAGCACTTCCACTCTAGGCCACGATGTTTGACGGTTCCCTGCAGCAGCTCTCCAGCTCCGAATATTGAGCATAGCCTCTGCATCAGTCGTCACAGAGTCCATGCATCACCTTCTGGGTCTACCTACTGGTATATTTCCTGGAATTTCTGCTACCATAAGCCGTTTAGGAATACGGTTATTGTCCATCCTGATTACGTGGCCGGCTATACTTAATTTATTGATTTTTATAAACATTGAGATTTCTGGGTCGTCAAAAATGTCATACAACTATTATGCATCTAAGAACTTTCCTCTCAAACCTGTTGACTCGTTCTCTAAGTCTCGCTGCCATAGCACAGTATTGATCGTATTACTGTAATACGTGAACACAAATCTTGAGTGCAGGATTTTTGGGCATAAAAAGCTCTATTAGCCGGTAGTATTCGTCTAGTTATTTCTTCCTTTTCACCGTTTCTTTTTGTAATTCTAGACCCAAAATAGACTGTTAGGCTAGTCCATCCCCTTATCTAACACCTTGTCACACTTCGAACTCTTCTGTTACTGCATTTGGGATCCTTACTTTCGTCAGGAAGCTAATCGTTGCACATTTTATCAGACGTACCAGCTTGGAGGGGACCCCTAATTCCAATAGGATCCTGTACAGCCTCTCTCTGTTTATCGAGTCATATGCCTGTTTCGTTTTGAGGCGCGAAACACTCGCCTTTCACCCTCCTCCGTCAGTCACTTTTGTATAGACAAAAGCATCCAGGGGTCACAAGATGTAAAGTCAACATCTTCGTGGAGGTGGAGGTAGGATTCGGTAGCATATCAGAAGGACTTAGGTCGTGAAGACCTTAGATCGTAGATGGCGTTTCTCAGGACTTGTTTCTTTGGCGTACCCGCACCACCAAATGCCCAGAAGGCCGTTATTACCATTTGATTTGATTGATCATACTATTATATTAAAGTTGTTTTATATACTTCAACAACATGAACATAATTATATAATGATTTGTGAAAATTTTAGAATTAAAATAGTCGTTGAAACACAAAAATTTAACCCAAACATTATCCAATGCTGATAAAAATTTTCGACTGCACAGAGCAACACACTAACACAATCATAATTTCATTCTCGGGGCTACGAAAATGACTTACCCAGTGGGAAAAAGGAGTGCTCCAAGAGTCATCTTGGAGCGCTCCAAAAGGAGCATAGAGTGCTCCCGTTGCCATACCCGTTCTATATTCTTTTTAACATTGCATGTCATTGCGAGGGAGCATACGTTTTTATGCTCCCAAAAAGGCGTGGTTGGAGCATTATAAAAAAGCTTTTTAAAAAAGAGATATTCATGGGCGCCTGTGGGTATGTGATCCGGTATCGAAAAGCTATTATTTTGTTTATCTTTTGCAATTGCCTTTTTCTTTCCAAGCCCGAGAGTGGCTTTACCAACTTGCAAATCTGCTTGTCCTCCGTATCGAACGAGAGCCGGGCTGTTGAGTTTGCTAATGTCACATTTTATGGGCATGAAGATAATTGCCCGTTTTCTTTTTTTATATAAAATTTATGAAAACTCCAAGAAAGCTCCCTTGAGAATGCTCCAAGTACACTCCCCTGTGCATCGCTCCCAATTTTTCCCACTGGGTAGCTTAACTTGACAGTTTGTACACAGCTACATAGACAAAAGAATTGTTACACGAAAAAATGCAGAACCGTCAGTTTATCGTGTAATTCGTATAACACGCACAAACCGGTTTGTTAAGGCAGAAAGTGTTATGCCGTGTAATTTGCCTCATTGAGCCAAATTACACGACCTATCACTTTCCCAGACTCACTTTCCAATCACTTCCAATAAACCGGTTTTTTAGGCAAGGGGGCGCAGGGAAGTGGATGTGTTGGTCTCACTTGTGAATCCAAGAAAAATTTCGGTCTCACAGCAAATTACACTAACACAAGCATAACTTTTTTCACTGGGACTGCGATAATTAAGAATTTTTGTTGTTTTGTGCACAACCACATAGACAATAGAATTGTTACACGGAAAAGAGGCAGAAATTTAAATGCACCGTGTAATACCATAACCTTCTATAATACAAGCCATGAACATACTTGGAATCGCGTGTATATGTGTTAAGAGATGGTCCGGCTCAAAGTATAGAAATTAACAAGTCTTTCATCTTCATATGGTTAATGAGTGAAATACGAACAGCTATATGCATAAGTTCTTCAAATGACGATGTCAGGCTATCAGAGAGAGAATGCAATATTTTTATAAGCGCTAGCATACAACTAAACAACAGAAAATTTTATGAGTATCTATAGCAAAGCCTTCTATATTTACAAGCCATGCACAAAGAAATCTCACACTCACAATGAAAGCATAATAGGACTTCAATTTAGCTGTCAAACTGTGTGGAGTGCGGTTATGTTGGTTTATTGGGAATCAATTAGTCTTCTTTAACCAATTAAAAACAAAAATTATGGTCATTAATTGCAACATTTATTTACTACATATTACAAAGTTGCGTTAATAATGTAAAAAATAAGTATAATTGTATCCCTGACTTTCTTCCTTAATGGATATTATTTCAAATATCATGCCGTCAAGCCGTCACACCAAGCAAAAGCCGTAAGTGGAGGAAACTACCGCTAAAAATAAATTTATATAAATATTGGGCAATATATAGCAAACTATTCGTTTCAACTTATCTTCATTTGCTTATATTCCTCTAAAACTGGAACTGGCTGCAACGAAAACTGGCTGATCCGTCATGTGACACCATGACCCCAAAGAACAATTTCAAGTAACAATTCGCTTAACTACAAAAATCGCGCCAAACTGATATTATGTACGTGTTATTTTTATAAAAAAAACTTATTTTTAACAAAAAATCACGGTGCTTTCATTAATAAAAGACTTTCCGCGGCGCGAATCACTAGTTTTCCTCAGGATTTTGACATGTTGTTCCACCATAACCAACATAAAACCCGCAAATCCTATTTTTAACATTTATATTTAAATTATTAACGGAAGACACACATTTTATTTTAATTTTTGCACTGTTTCACGCTTTTGATTTTGATGAAATAACTTTTATTTTTCACAAAACCACACTCACAACAGCACTTTCCGCGGCACGAAAACTTCTTTCCTTTTGATTTTAATGGGATTTTGACACTTCATTGACAGGCAACAAGACTATTGAACTAGGCTCAACAATCATGTTGCCTGAGTCAGAACAGAATACAAGATCTAACCGCCTTCTTAGGATGGTGGTTAACGTTGTCATCGCAATGTATCTACTGTACATTGGGTTAATTAAAATCTAAAAGGAGCTCGTCTTTAGAGCCCATAATAAGGACATGATTAGTTCAAGAGATTAAGATATAGAGGTTTTGACTTTTATCGTCAAGAGTTGAACATACGTAGGATTAATTAAGCCTCATTTTACACGATGAAACACGAAACAAAAAGTTTCCTTCAACCTTGCTGAGTTTGAAGGGCAGAAACGAGAGAGGGCTTGGGGGAGGATGTGTTTCTTCAAGCCCTCTCTCATCCCTCTCCATCAAACCAAGCAAGCTTACAGGAAACTTTTTGTTTCGTGTTTCATCGTGTAAAATGAGGCTAAGGAATACACTTTTTAATTATCCAAACAAAACTTATTTATTACAAACCAAACACAATTTAAAAATAAATACAATTCTTAGAGTTCACTATAATCACTAGCAAATTTAATATTTCGCACTATTCAATTCTAATTATCGCTTTTTATTTCACTATAAATCACCACTTTTCACTTTGGAACACTTGTATCGCCTTTATAATCAAAACTGACTCGATGGCGGCTCCCGGGCGCTTTTATATAGGCAGCTCCACCTTTGTCTACTTTCTGGAACCTTCGTTTTCTGGTTCCTTGTGGTATGTTCTTTTATTTCGTTAAGTTTCGACCAGCTTGAAGTTGTCTTCGCTTATCGTTCGTTAGTTTAGTAGATAAATTCTTAGTTCAGACAACAACCGAAAATCGTTGATTCACCCTCTCGACAAACAGATGGCGCATAATCATCACATTGCCCCCTTCTTAGGACTGTTCGTCCCGAACAGTTGTCCATCCTGGACCCGGCTGATGATATGGGCACAGCCTGTCTATGTGCACAATCTTCTTCTTGGCTTTGGGCCCTTGTTGAATCCTGTAGACAACGTCGTTGATCCGTGTTAGGATTTTATAGGGCCCCTCCCACTGGCGCTGAAGTTTCGGAGACTTGCTCTTTCGTCGTCGAGGATTGAACAGCCAAACGAGGTCACCTTCCTGGTATCCGCTACAGTTTGCTCGGAGGTCGTACATAGTTTTCATCCTGTCACTGGCTATCTTAAAATTCTTCCTTGCAAGCTGATGGATATCTGCGAGTCGATCACGAAGTTCACCTGTATAACCGCCAGTAGACTCGTTGCTTTCAACAGGTGTCCCAAATTTCAAGTCGCTTGGCAGCCGGATTTGTCTTCCAAAAATCACACTACAAGGGGTTTGTCCTGTGGAGTTATGAACCGCTGTCCGATATGCCATTAGAAATATAGGGATGTAACTGTCCCAGTCACGCTGGTGCTCGCTAACAACTTTCCTTAGGTGTTCTAGCAGTGTCCTGTTGAATCGCTCTACCATTCCATCGGACTGGGGATGAAGGGGCGTCGTCCTGGTCTTCTTCACTCCAAGTATCTTACATACTTCTTGAAAAACTTGAGATTCAAAGTTTCTCCCTTGGTCAGAGTGAAGCTCATGAGGAACACCAAATCTGCAGATCCAATTGTTCACTAATTCCTCTGAAACAGTGATTGCTTCCTGATTTGGAATGGCATATGCTTCGGGCCACTTACTGAAGTAGTCCATGACCACCAAAATGTATCGATTTCCTCGGTCTGACACCGGAAAAGGTCCCGCCACATCGATTGCGATTCTTTCAAATGGGGCTACCACGTTGTATTGCTGCATTTCTCCTTTTGTTCTTACCCGAGGGCCCTTACTGCTGGCACAAGTTGTGCATTTACGGCACCAGTCTGCAACATCGTCTCGCATGTGAAGCCAATAGAATCTCTCTCTTATTTTTGCCAAAGTTTTATTGACTCCCAGATGTCCTCCTGATGCGCCGTTATGATACTCCTCGAGAATATCCCTTATTCTAACGCGAGGGACTAATACCTGCATTCGATAAGAGGTACCGTCAGCGGTTTCCCATTTGCGCTTTAATACTCCTCGCTCCATGTACAACGAATCCCATTGGGCCCAATAGCTCTTCAGGGGGTCTGTTCAAGATTTCTGCTAAAGCTGCTTTGGTAGCAGAATTTTTGAACTGTCAAATTGCAACGAAGCAAGAAAAAGCTGCTATGATATCTTGGACACAAAAAAGCTGCTATCATAGCTTATTGTTAATGTATGTGTATGAGTATTTCTTGCAGTCTACTATTCCCTACAGTTATAAAAAAATCGTGCCCGTGCAGTATTTTTTTGTTAAATTTTATTAAAAATATTAAAATATGGAGAATGAAAATTTCGTGTATTATGACGATAGTGGCAACATATTCGTGGTGCGTAATGAAGATGAAGGTAGGCCTTATTTCTATAAATTAAAATATGTACTTCAATAATAATAAATTTTTTCAGTTATGCCCGCAGAGGTAACGGTCAACGTTGGGCATCAAAGTGAACTTCCTAATACAAATAGCGAAGGTAATAGAATAAATCATAAAATTAGAAATTTTAAGATTTAAAATATTTCATGATAATTAAATTTTTCAGTTATGCCGAGTGCTCCCATTACCGCAGACGTTTTAGGTGAAGGTGCTAGTACAAGTAATAATGAAAGTAAATCTATAAAATATAAAATTAAAATTTTTAAATAAAAGTAAAATTATTTCAGAGAGTAAATGGTCTGACCAACAAGTCAGACTGTTAATTAATGCGTATGGCTCCCACAAGGCTGAAATGGCCAGTAACATTTTACGAAAGGACGTAGTGTGGCAGCGCATCTCGGAAGAATTAAAAAGAAACGGCCTGCATAAAAATGCCAACGTCTGTAAATTTAAATTTCAACATTTGAAACGCCAGTTCATCGCCACAAAAGACCATAACAACAAAACTGGCGTTTCACCTCGAACATTTAAATTTTACAAAGACTTTGAAGAACTATTTGGTGGCGATGCAGATGTAGCTCCAGTTGCGCTAGCGTCCTCCTTAGAGCCGAACATTGTAATTGACGAAGAAAGCATGTTAGAAGGTGATGAAAGTGCTGCGAGGTCGCCGACGACATCCACGGGCAAAAGAAGACGAGAAACGGGGCCCGAATTATTAGCGCGCGTTTTCAAGGAGAATGCGGAGATAAAAAAAAAACAAGAAGACGAGAAATTAAAGCTCTTAGCGGAGCAAAATGAAAGGCTAAGAGATTTAACAGAGGCGGTGAAAGAGGGAAATAAAATTCACCAAAGCCTTATGATGAAGTTTTTGGAAAAGTTGTAGCAGGATGTTATTGATTTTTTATAATTAGTTTTTGTTAAGTTTTTTTTTAGAAAATGAATTATTTGTTAATTTTTGTTACTATTGAAGTTTCTGGTTTCATAATGAAAAATTTAGAATAAAAGCCATTGGATTTATAATTTTTTGTTTTATTTTGTTCAGGTTCAATTTATTACAGTTGGGATGTACGTTGATTCCATAGTTCATTGGCCATTTTTTCTCTTTCACGCTTGCCTTCAGGAGACATCTCAATATTGGAACGTAAGTATTCAGTTGCATTCCTCTGAACCTCATCACCACCAGTCTGTACGAACTGCTCAGTAATTTGAATTTCTTCTGGAAACTTTAAACAAATGTTATGAAGAACGCATGCAGCCAGAATGGTGCCAGGCATATCTTTTATGTTTTTCATTTCCAGGTGTTGAAAGCGTCGAAAGCGTCCGAAAAATAAAGCAAAGCATCTCTCTATTATTTGCCGTGTGGAACAATGAGTATAATTAAAATGCTTTTGCTTGGATGTCATTGTCCCGAAATCTTTGTAAGGCGTAATGCACCATTTTAAAAGAGGATATGCCTTATCTCCTAAAATTTTGTTATTTTCAGGAAAAAATGCCTCGATTGATCTATTAGCCCGCTCAAATATCGGTGAATTACGGAAAATCCGTGCATCATGAACAGAGCTGGGATACCCCACAAAACAATCAGTGAACATCATTTTATCGTTGCAAATTGCTTGTAATGTAATAGATGTAAATTTTTTCCTGTTTGTGTACGCATGACTGTCAGCTGCTGGGACACTTATTGGGCAATAAGTTCCATCTATTGCGCCAATAACACCTTGCATTTTTGTTTTATGAAAGAAAGCTAATTTAATTCTTTCTGATTCTCTTGCGTCGGGCCACTTAATGACGGATGGAGCCAACATGATTAAGATTTTTATAATCCTAAAAAAGCACCAACTTAAGCTTGATTTGGCCATGCCAAATCGGTCACTAATGGATCTGTAGCTCTCCTTGTTTCCTAAAATCCATATAACAGCTAATAGCTGTTTATCAATAGGTATTCCACTTAAAGCGGGGAATTGTTGACGATATAACTTCGAAACTTCCCCGAGGAGAAATTCGTAACTTTCTATTTGCACTCGATAATTTTGCTGAAATTCTAAACGGGTGTAATTGTTTACAACCCGTTCAACAAAATTTTTGGTTCGAAAAGGCTTATCTTTTGCAATTTTCGACATTATCTGAAATATTTTGACTTCACTATCGTCAGCACATTCCCAATTCCCCATAATTTTATCAACCTAAAAAATAAATAATATGCATATATACATGTTGCGTTTTTTCACTTATTTAAAGAAAAGCTTACCATTGCGACGACATTTAATGAATCCCTAAATCTTTTATTTAATATTAATACCAATAAAACAGTGCTTGAATCAGTCATTTTGACAAAACGACTAATGACATTTACACACACATGTATGATTTACGTAGCTGCTTTCTTGCTTGCAGTCGAAACTGCGAGCAACAAAAAGCAGCTACATTAGCAGCTTTTCTCCAATCTTGAACACAAAAATGGCAGCTTCGTTAGCAGCTTTTTTGCTGTTTTGAACAGGAAAAGCATGACAATAGCTGCTAAAAGCTGCTGTAGCAGAAATCTTGAACAGACCCAGGGTCTCGCTCCTCTCAGCAATGTCCTTCCATTCAGGCTTTTCCTCGTATTCCTTCCATGTCAGAATTGAAGAAATATCCGGGTCGTCGCGTTGGGCGTCTCGGAGTCCCTGGTCATCCCATCCTGTCGTTGGCTCGACTGTCGTCCTTTGACACTATTCCTCGATACGTCCACAATGTTTGCAGTCTGGTACGCATAGTCGCCGGGAGAGTGCATCTGCATTTCCATGGTTTCTTCCCTTTCTGTGGTCTATATTGAAGTCGTAGGACTGAAGTCTCTCTATCCATCTTGCCACTTGTCCTTCAGGGTTTTTGAATTGCATCAGCCATTTTAATGCTGCATGATCCGTTCGAAGAATGAAGTTTTGCCCATAGAGATACTTGTGGAAGTGTTTGGTTGAGTCCACGATTGCCAATAGTTCCCGCCTTGTGACACAGTAATTCCGCTCCGATTTTGACAGCGCTCTACTGTAATAAACTATGACCTTTTCCTGTCCGTCGAAGTTTTGTGATAGCACTGCACCAATCCCGACATTACTCGCGTCTGTGTCCAATATGAATCTTTCGACTGGCTTTGGGTATGTGAGTATTGGTGCTTGGCAAAGTCCTCGTTTTAGTGTGTTGAAACTTTCCTCGCACTTTTCTGTCCAGATAAATGGTTTTCCTTTTTCTGTCAGTTTATGTAATTCCTTAGCCTTGTCGGCAAAATTCCTGACAAAACGCCTATAATAGGTGTCAAGTCCCAAAAAGCTTCGAAGTTCATGTTTATCCTTCGGTGTGGGCCAATTCTTAACCGCTGTTATTTTCTCAGGATCTGTTTGAACTCCATTGGATGAAACCACATGTCCGAGATAGTTGACTTGGTCTCTGAACAGTACGCACTTTTTAGGGCTGAGTTTCAGTTGGGCTGTTCTCAACTTTTGGAAAACATCTCGTAGATTGCCCAGATGTTCCTCGAAACTTTTTCCAACGACGATGATATCGTCCAAATAAACCAGACAAGTCTTCCATGTCAGTCCTCGCAAGACGCATTCCATCAGTCGTTCGAATGTAGCTGGAGCATTACACAGTCCAAACGGCATGACTGTAAACGGCCACAGGCCGTTTCCTACAGAGAAGGCTGTCTTTTCTCGGTCCTCTGGGTGAATTTCGACTTGCCAGTAGCCGCTCTTAAGGTCCAAGGTAGAAAACCATTTAGCTCCAGAGAGAGTATCCAGTGTGTCATCGATACGAGGTAATGGGTAGCTGTCCTTTTTAGTGATGTCGTTTAACCGCCGATAATCCACGCAAAATCTTGTACTGCCATCTTTCTTTCTGACTAGAACCACGGGAGACATCCAAGGGCTTTTCGACTCCTCTATAAGGCCTTGTCTTCTCATATCTTCAATCATACCGGCTGCCTCTTCCCGCTTGGCTAGTGGTAGTCTTCTCGGCGGTTGTTTAATTGGCTGGGCATCTTTGGTGTCGATCCTGTGTTGAACGATGTCCGTTTTCCCAAAGTCATCATCTCTCATGGCGAAGATATCACTGAAATCCTCTACTAATTTCCTTGCCTGGAGATACTGTTTTTGTTCAAGACAACTAGTTGAGAGCACTGCGTTTACTAATTTCGTGGCCTTTGGCTTTGGTTTTGGAACCGTTTCGATGCTAGCGCACTCCACTAATGTAATCTGTTCTGCCGGTTCTCCTTTCCCCAAAACCGTATCCTTCTTCAATCGTACTTCTCGTTCGTTAGTATTTAGCACTCACGAATACCTCCTTCTTATCGTCGATGCTCACCAGACATTTTCCAATCGCTATATTTTTGCTTTGTTCCGTTTTTTCTGGTTCTATAAGGTAAAATCGGTAGCTCCCGGGATCACCATCGACTATCGCTCGTACTAATTTCTCAGCACACGGAGGAAGCACGGTATCTTCACGAGCGACGACTTTAAGCTGCGAATAACAAGTGGATCCTGTGGCCATTGGAATCTCCTTGTTGTCATATCTCAGTATTTCCTCTCCAATGTCCAGTAGAATTGTATGTGCTTTCATAAAGTCCAGACCGAGAATGCACTCGTCTGTTATATCAGCTACCAGGAACGAATGTGAAAATCCAATGTCAGCAAGAACCACATCCAACATAATTTCCCCGTGTAATCGTACTGGCTCTCCTGTTGCAGTTTTCAGTCTGTATTGGCGTGCGTCTTTCAGCCATTTATTGCCGACCATGTCAGCCCGGATAACAGATTTTGAAGCACCAGTATCTACAGTTATTGTGCATTTTTCAGCTCCAATCTTTCCTTCGATGACCAGGCTGTTGCCACTTCGCTGCAGTTGTTTGATAGTGGTGATGATGACACCGGGGGCTTCGATTTCCCCGACTGACTCCCGCCCCATGGAGTTAGTCTTTATTCGTTTCCCTGCTGCTGTCTGCGGGGAGACACGGAGTCATTGTTTTCGGCCTCCCTCTGGTCACCTTTCTGCCGATGTCCGCATTTTTCACAGCAAGTTCCGCCACTCCTATTTTCGGGAGACTCTGCTCTCCTTCGCTTTCTGCAATTCCTTTGCAAATGACCCGGTTCACTACAGTTCGAGCATCGGAGTCGACCGCGTACCTCCGTTGCATTCATTCTGTTGCAACTATCCTCTGTTGTGTGGATCTCTCTGAGGCGGACTGCACTTCTTGATGCATGCCTCGCTGCCTCGTATGCCAGAGCATATGCCAAAACTTCTGCGGTATTCTTCTTTCCGGCCAATCTGGCTGCCTGTTGTAGATCTCGGTCAGCAAAAGAGTTAAGGAAAGCCTCTCTTGCTACTTCGTTGATGTAGTCTTGGCCGAAGCTAGGATAAGCCAGATGCACTAACCTCTCGATATCGGCGCATAGTTGTTGTAAAGTTTCTCCTGGCTTTTGAAGTCGATTGCGAAATTGAAGTCGATAAACCTCTTGCATGTGTTGATCACCGTAACGCATTTCCAGCGCTTGAACTAAGAACCCGTAGCTGTTGCGATGTTCTGCTGGTATTGACTGCAATATTTCTGTTGCTGTGCCCCTTAGTGACAACGTTAAGGCCGTTGCTTTCTCCTCCTCAGTCCAGCAATTGCCTGCTGCTGCTGCTTCGAATTGGAGCTTATAAGTAGACCATGGGCTTTGTCCGTCGAAAGTTGGAGGCTGCAGCTTTCTAACTCCGATGACTTCGTGAGATGCCGTCGCTGGGTGGTGAATCTTTACCCTTTCTAGCTCGGCTCTGACCGATTCTAGCTCAATCTTCAACTTTTCATCATTTTCCCTCATGGAATTTTCGAGCTTTTCCAGGAGCGCGTTCAAAAACATTACTATGGTTAACCATGGTTAACTATGGTAAACTTTTTTCGTTCAAAAACTCCGTGGTTAACTACAACATAACCACGAGCATAACTTTTTGGCGTTCAAAAACTCCCGCGGTTAACCATGGTGTAGTTAAATTTTAACCATGCTCGGGAGCATGGTTAGCGATAGTTAAGAAGAAGAAGAATAAAAACAATTTTTTGACATTTGTTTTAATGTTAATAATGAACAAATCGAAGTGGGATTTGTGAGATTATTTTAAATAAATAATTATTGGAAATAATTGAGGCAAATAGCCTTAAATATTTTATGGAAATTTTTTTTAAATTTTCATTACCACGTAGTTAACCACGGTGCGTACAAAAACCTTCATGGTTAAACATAAGCTTTCGTGGTTAAATGAAGTGATGTAGCATAACCACAGCTTACCTCGTGGTTTACTATAGTAAGGTTTTTGAACGCGCTCCTGATCATTCTCTACATTTGCTTTAATGGAAGATTCGAGATTTTCCAGCTTTTTGTCAACAGAGAGTGACATTAGTTCGAATTTCTGCTCCATCTGGTTTCTCTGTTCTTCCATAGACTCTTTGAGTTCTGCTAACGAGCGTTCATGAGCTACTGCTAATAATTTCTGTTCATCTTTAAACGCCAACACTTCCGCCTTGATCTCTGTTGTCGCTTCTTTCATCTCTGCTGATGACCGTTCTTGCGCTTCCTTCATCTCTGCCGATGCACGTTCTTGCGCTGCCTTCATCTCTGCCGATGCACGTTCTTGCGGTGCTGATGACCGTTCTTGCGCTGCTGATGACCGTTCTTGCGCTTCCTTCATCACCATCAATGTTTTAAAAAGTTCTGCCATACTCACTGTCGCTTCTTCTGGCTCTGCTTCTACCTCGCCTTCAAACATGTAGGTTTCAGGATTTTTACCTTCGTTCACCATAGCTTCTCGAAGCAGGGCGGTTAGGGAACTTTTAGCCCCCACCGTTGACAACGAGCGTTTACTTAATTCTTTTTTCAACTCTACAGTGCGCAAATCCACTAGCTTTCGACCCATTTTATTAATAAGTCCTTATTTCTCACGCACAAAATTTAAATTCCAATCACAATTCTTGTTCAAGTTCACTTATTTCACTTATCTCTTAATTAATCCCACTTCTGACACCAATTGTTACGTTTTTGCGGCTTAACGGATTCGTAGGATTAATTAAGGAATACACTTTTTAATTATCTAAACAAAACTTATTTATTACAAACCAAACACAATTTAAAAATAAACACAATTCTTAGAGCTCACTATAATCACTAGCAAATTTAATATTTCGCACTATTCAATTCTAATTATCGCTTTTTATTTCACTATAAATCACCACTTTTCACTTTGGAACACTTGTATCGCCTTTATAATCAAAACTGACTCGATAGCGGCTGCCAGGCGCTTTTATATAGGCAGCTCCACCTTTGTCTACTTTCTGGAACCTTCGTTTTCTGGTTCCTTGTGGTATGTTCTTTTATTTCGTTAAGTTTCGACCAGCTTGAAGTTGTCTTCGCTTATCGTTCGTTAGTTTAGTAGATAAATTCTTAGTTCAGACAACAACCGAAAATCGTTGATTCATCCTCTCGACAAACAGATGGCGCATAATCATCACATTATTTATTACAAACCAAAACACAAACCCAATTCTTACAGTTCACTATAATCACTTTTAATGTACTATCTCGCACTATTAAATTCTATCTATCGCTTTATAGTTCACTTTTAAATCACTACTTTCACTGTTCTCACTTTAAAACACTTTTATTGCCTTTCAAATCAAAACTGACTCTCTCAGCGCCTGCAAGCCGCTTTTATATCCAAGCTCCACCTTTATTTAACTTCTGGAACCTTCTCGAGTCCTTTTTCTCGAGCCTAGTGGTATGTTCTTTTCTTTTCGTCCAGAAGCTTGAAGTTGTCTTCACTTATCGCGCGTTCCAATTTTAGTTTAGTACATAAATCACATTGATTATCTATAAGTAGATCTGCCGTGCAAAGGGGAAAAGACCTATATGCATTATAGGTCAAAATGGCTTTGTATGGATTTTTTGATTTTAAATATTCATATTTATCCCTAAAAAAAATTTCAGACTGATAGCACTTTTTAATAAAAAGTTTTCTTTTTGGACATTTACTTTATATGCGTCGGTTTGAATTATTTTCAAACCGAAAAAAACGCACAAAGCAGCCATGATCTCTTAAATCTTTTGACCATTGCACAAATTGTGGACTCTTATTTCAAGAAAAAGTTCTATAGTCTTATAGAGTGTTTGCCACTTGTAAATTGAAAATATATTTGATGGATAGAAAACGACAAGAGATTTCCAGGTTTTTGGCCGTTGTCTTGCGAAGACAATTTACAAGTGGCAAACACTCTATAAGGCTATAGAACTTTTTCTTGAGATAAGAATGCACGCTCTGCGTAATGGTCAAATGATTCAAGAGCATATTTATGTTTTTTGTTTGAAACAAATGGAACGAGGGAGCATGGGAGAAACGATTTATGAGAATATTGTGATGATTATGCGCCATCTGTTTGTTGTTATACCGAGATCGCCGTGCTTTCGGTGTAAGATCGAGAAGAGCGATCGCGGGGAGTTTCGTCGTTAGTGTTTCTTTTAAATTAAACGCCTTTCTTCGGTAAAATATAAATTTATTTAACACAAATTTTCGCTTTTTAATTTGCACTACTTTGACAAAAAAATAAAAATAAAAGAACAGAAAAAAAAGATTTAAAAAATGACTTTAATTATCGCGACGACTTTAAATATCGCGACCCGCTGCTGACAACCAACCGCTTTTAATTCAACTTCGAAACTCGTCATCTTCTTGGTTCTTTAAAATCAAGAACCCTCGGGACGCCGTGGCTTATCAGTAAAATAATCCACTGGCGTTGCTTTATCAGCAATTTTCAAGCGCTGCTTGCTATGTTTAAGTTGGATTGAAATTTGATATGTGTAACTGCACATGCGACATAATTATCTTGAGTATAAAGAATTTATGATTCTGTGTCTTTACTTAAGGGTTTGTAAATTGAATGGAATAATTTAAGAATTTGTTATGTCTACTCATTTTAACGGTTTGAAATCCGAGTAAAAATTTAAGAGAATGGAAATAACTTAATAAATGCGGTTGAGTGCATTTATGTTTACCATTGCTTATTTATGAGTGACTTTCTGTTTAGATTATGGGGTTAGTTATGGGATTCATAACATTGTCGAGAGGATGAATCAACGATTTTCGGTTGTTGTCTGAATTAGGAATTTATGTACGAAACTAACGAGCGATAAGCGAAGACAACTTCAAGCTGGTCGAAACTTAAGGAAATAAAAGAACCTACCACAAGGAACCAGAAAACGAAGGTTCCAGTAAGTAGACAAAGGTGGAGCTGCCTATATAAAAGCGCCTGGCAGCCGCTATCGAGTCAGTTTTGATTATAAAGGCGATACAAGTGTTCCAAAGTGAAAAGTGGTGATTTACAGTGAAATAAAAAGCGATAATTAGAATTGAATAGTGCGAAATATTAAATTTGCTAGTGATTATAGTGAACTCTAAGAATTGGGTTTATTTTTAAATTGTGTTTGGTTTGTAATAAATAAATTATTGTGGATAATTAAAAAGTGTTTTCCTTAATTAATCCTACGAATCCGTTAAGCCGTAAAAACGTAACAATTGGTGTCAGAAGTGGGATTAATTAAGAGATAAGTGAAATAAGTGAACTTGAACAATAATTGTGATTGGAATTTAATTTTGTGAGTACGAAATAAAGACATAATAATAAAATGGGTCGAAAATTAGTGGATTTGCGCATTGTGGAGTTGAAAAGAGAATTAAGTAAGCGCTCGTTATCAACGGTGGGGGCTAAAAATGCCCTAACCGCCCTGCTTCGAGAAGCTATGGTGAACGAAGGTAAGGATCCTGAATCCTACATGTTTGAAGGCGAGGTAGAAGAGGAGCCAGAAGAAACGACAGTGAGTATGGAAGAACTTTTCAAAACATTGATGGTGATGAAGGAAGCGCAAGAACGTGCATCAGCAGAGATCAAGGCAGAAGTGTTGGCGCTAAAAGATGAACAGAAATTGGTAGCAGTAGTTCATGAACGCTCGTTAGCAGAGCTCAAAGAGTCAATGGAGGAACAGAGAAACCAGATGGAGCAAAAATTCGAACTAATGTCACTCTCTGTTGATAAAAAGCTAGATAACGTAAAGGAAAATGTGAGGAATGATCTGGAAAATCTCGAATCTTCGATCAAGGCAAATGTGAGGAATGATCTGGAAAAACTCGAAAACTCCATGAAGGAAAAGCTCGAAAATTCCATGAGGGAAAATGATGAAAAGTTGAAGATGGAACTAGAATCGGTCAGAGCCGACCTGGAAAGGGTAAAGATTCACCACCCAGCGACGGCATCTCATGAAGTCATCGGAGTTAGGAAACTGCAGCCTCCAACTTTCGACGGGCAAAGCCCATGGCCTACTTACAAGCTCCAATTCGAAGCAGCAGCAGCAGGCAATTTCTGGACTGAGGAGGAAAAAGCAATGGCCTTAACTTTGTCACTAAGGGGTACAGCAGCAGAAATATTGCAGTCAATACCAGCAGAACATCGCAACAGCTACGGGTTCTTAGTTCAAGCGCTGGAAATGCGTTACGGTGATCAGCACCTGCAAGAGGTTTATCGACTTCAGCTTCGAAACAGACTTCAAAAGCCAGGAGAAACTTTACAACAACTATGCGCCGATATCGAGAGGTTAGTGCATCTGGCTTATCCTAGTTTCGGCCAAGACTACATCAACGAAGTAGCAAGAGAGGCCTTTCTTAACTCTTTTGCCGACCGAGATCTACAACAAGCAGCGAGATTGGCCGGAAAGAAGAATACCGCTGAAGTTCTGGCATATGCTCTGGCATACGAGGCAGCGAAGCAAGCATCAAGAAGTGCAGTCCGCCTCAGAGAGATCCACACAACAGAGGATATTTGCAACAGAATGAATGCAGCGGAAGTACGCGGTCGACTCCGATGCTGGAACTGTAGTGAACCGGGTCATTTGCAAAGGAATTGCAGAAAGCGAAGGAGAACAGAATCAACCGAAAATGGGAGTGGCGGAACTTGTTGTGAAAAATGCGGACATCGCCACAAAAGCGACCAGAGGGAGGCCGAAAACAATGACTCCGTGTCTCCCCGCAGACAGCAGCAGGGAAACGAATAAAGACTGACTCCATGGGGCAGGAGTCAGTCGGGGAAATCGAAGCCCCCGGTGTCATCATCACCACCATCAAACAACTGCAGCGTAGTGGCAACAGCCTTGTCATCGATGGAAAGATTGGAGCCGAAAAATGCACAATAACTGTAGATACTGGTTGGACGACGCGGAGTTCAATACGACGACAACAACTTCGTAACAGACTTAATGTTCGCCGACGATAGCGCTGTTTTCGCCGACACGGATGCCGAAGCAACGGACATCTTATACGATATTTCCCGCATCGCCCAATCATACGGGTTAAAAATCAATGCGGAAAAGACCAAAGTGCTCACAACGGATGGATCAAGAGCCAGTGTTCACCTCGATGGAACCCAAATCGAACAGGTTCCAAGGTTCAAATATTTGGGATCATTGGTTGAGGAAACGAAAGTAGCATCGACGGCCGACGTTCACAGCCGTATCGGCCAGGCAACAGCAACATTCGCCTCGCTCCATTGGTGCATATGGAAACGAGCAAATATTTCCATCAAAACAAAACTACGTCTTTACCGAACGTTGATTCTTCCGATTCTTCTTTATGGATCTGAAACGTGGACACTGCTCAAATCGGACGTTAAGAAGCTCGAGGTCTTCCAAATGCGATGTTTGAGGCAGATCCTCCGTGTCTCACTCCGTGATCGCCTTCGAAATGAGGTTGTCAGACAAAGATGCGATCAGCAAACACTGATCGAAGAAGAAATGCAAAAACGTCGACTACGGTGGTTTGGACATGTTTGCCGAATGGATGATAACCGCTTGCCACGTAAACTTCTCTGGCGAGACCGTCCCGCAGACTGGAAAATCCAGCGATTGGCACCGAAGAAAACTTGGCTAAAGAATATCGAGGGCGACCTAAAGAATCAAAGATTATCTGTTACCGAGGCTCGAGACACCGCCAAAACCCGAGAAGAATGGAAGCGAATCGTGAATAGAATTCGGGACCCAGCGGCACCGACAGCAGCGTATCCGTTGCGGGGACGTCCCGCTCGGACCGCCAGCTAACGGATCAAAGAAGAAGAAGAAGAAGAAGCTTCAAAATCTGTTATCCGCGCTGACATGGTCGGTAATAAATGGCTGAAAGACGCACGCCAATACAGACTAAAAACTGCAACAGGAGAGCCAGTACGATTACACGGGGAAATTATGTTGGATGTGGTTCTTGCTGACATTGGATTTTCACATTCGTTCCTGGTAGCTGATATAACAGACGAGTGTATTCTCGGTCTGGACTTTATGAAAGCACATAAAATTCTACTGGACATCGGAGAGGAAATACTGAGATATGACAACAAGGAGATCCCAATGGCGACAGGTTCCACTTGTTATTCGCAGCTGAAAGTCGTCGTTCGTGAAGATACCGTGCTTCCTCCGTGTGCTGAGAAATTGGTACGAGCGATAGTCGATGGTGATCCCGGGAGCTACCGATTTTACCTTATAGAACCAGAGAAAACGGAACAGGCCAAAAGTATAGCAATTGGAAAATGTCTGGTGAGCATCGATGACAAAAGGGAGGTGTTCATAAGAGTGCTAAATACCAACGAGCGCGAAATACGATTGAAGAAGGATACGGTTTTGGGGAAAGGAGAACCGGCAGAACAGATTACATTAGTGGAGTGCGCTCACACGGAACCGGTGGCAAAACCAAAGCCAAAGGCCACGAAATTGGTAAACATAGTGCTCTCAAGTAGTTGTCTTGAACAAAACCAGTATCTCCAGGCAAGAACATTAGTGGAGGATTTTAGTGATATCTTCGCCATGAGACATGATGATTTTGGAAAAACGAACATCGTCCAACATAGGATCGACACCAGAGATGCCCAGCCAATCAAGCAACCGCCGAGAAGACTACCACTAGCCAAGCGGGAAGAGGCAGCCGGTATGATTGAAGATATGAGAAGACAAGGCCTTATAGAGGAGTCGAAAAGCCCTTGGATGTCTCCCGTGGTTCTAGTCAGAAAGAAAGATGGCAGTACAAGATTTTGCGTGGATTATCGGCGGTTGAACGACATCACTAAAAAGGACAGCTACCCATTACCTCGTATCGATGACACTCTGGATACTCTCTCTGGAGCTCAATGGTTTTCTACCCTGGACCTTAAGAGCGGCTATTGGCAAGTCGAGATTCATCCCGAGGACCGCGAAAAGACAGCCTTCTCTGTAGGACACGGCTTGTGGCAGTTTACAGTTATGCCGTTTGGACTGTGTAATGCTCCAGCAACATTCGAACGACTGATGGAATGCGTTTTGCGAGGACTGACATGGAAGACTTGTCTGGTTTATTTGGACGATATCATCGTCGTTGGAAAAAGTTTCGAGGAACATCTGGGCAATTTACGAGAGGTTTTCCAAAAGTTGAGAACTGCCCAACTGAAACTCAGCCCTAAAAAGTGCGTGCTGTTCAGTGACCAAGTCAACTATCTCGGACATGTGGTTTCATCCAATGGAGTTCAAACAGATCCGGAGAAAATAGCAGCAGTTAAGAATTGGCCCACACCGAAGGATAAACATGAACTTCGAAGCTTCTTGGGACTTGCCACCTATTATAGACGTTTTGTCAGGAACTTTGCCGACATAGCTAAGGAATTACATAAACTGACAGAAAAAGGAAGACCATTTATCTGGACAGAAAAATGCGAGGAAAGTTTCAAGACACTAAAGCAAGGACTTTGCCAAGCACCAATACTTACATATCCGAAGCCAGGGGAAAAATTCATATTGGACACAGATGCGAGTAATGTCGGAATTGGTGCAGTGCTATCACAAAACTTCGAAGGGCAGGAAAAGGTCATAGCTTACTACAGTAGAGCGCTGTCAAAATCGGAGCGGAATTACTGCGTCACAAGGAGAGAACTGTTGGCAATCGTGGACTCAACTAAGCACTTCCACAAGTATCTCTATGGGCAAAACTTCATCCTTCGAACGGATCATGCAGCATTAAAATGGCTGATGCAATTTAAAAATCCTGAAGGACAAGTGGCAAGATGGATCGAGAGACTTCAGTCCTACGACTTTAATATAAGCCACAGAAAAGGAGGAAACCATGGAAATGCAGATGCACTCTCCCGGCGACCTTGCGTAAAAGATTGCAAACATTGTGGGCGTATTGAGGAAAAGTGTCAAAGGACGACCGTTGAGCCAACGACAGGATGGGACGACCAGGGACTCCGAGACGCCCAACGCGACGACCCAGATATTTCTTCGATTCTGGCATGGAAGGAATACGAGGAGAAGCCTGAATGGAAGGATATTGCAGAGAGAAGCGAAACCCTGAAGAGCTATTGGGCCCAATGGGATTCATTGCACATCGAGCGAGGAGTGTTAAAGCGCAAATGGGAAACCGCTGACGGTACCTCTCACCGAATGCAGGTGTTAGTCCCTCGCAGTAGAATAAGAGATATTCTCGAGGAGTGTCATAATGGCGCATCAGGAGGACATCTGGGAGTCAATAAAACTTTGGCAAAAATAAGAGATAGATTCTATTGGCTTCACATGCGGGACGATGTTACAGACTGGTGCCGTAAATGCACAATTTGTGCCAGCAGCAAAGGCCCTCGAGTAAAAACAAAAGGATAAATGCAGCAATACAACGTGGGAGCCCCATTCGAAAGAATTGCAATCGATGTGGCGGGACCTTTTCCAGCATCAGACCGAGGGAATCGTTACATTTTGGTGGTTATGGACTACTTCTTCAGTAAGTGGCCCGAAGCATATGCCATTCCAAATCAGGAAGCGATCACTGTTGCAGAGGAATTAGTGAACAATTGGATCTGCAGATTTGGTGTTCCTCATGAGCTTCATTCTGACCAAGGGAGAAATTTCGAATCTCAAGTTTTTCAAGAAGTATGTAAGATACTCGGAATGAAGAAGACCAGGACGACGCCCCTTCATCCCCAATCCGATGGAATGGTAGAACGATTCAACAGGACAATGCTAGAGCACTTAAGGAAAGTCGTTAGCGAGCACCAGCGCGACTGGGACAGCTATATCCCTATTTTTCTAATGGCATATCGGACAGCAGTTCATAATTCCACAGGACAAACCCCTTCTAGTGTGATTTTTGGAAGACAAATCCGGCTGCCAAGCGACTTGAAATTTGGGACACCTGTGGAAAGCAACGAATCTACTGGCGGTTATACAGGTGAACTTCGTAATAGACTTGCGGATATCCACCAGCTCGCAAGGAGGAATCTCAAGATAGCCAGTGACAGGATGAAAACAAGGTACGACCTCCGAGCAAACTGTAGCGGATTCCAGGAAGGTGACCTCGTTTGGCTGTTCAACCCTCGAAGACGGAAAGGCAAGTCTCCGAAACTTCAGCGTCAGTGGGAGGGGCCCTATAAAATCCTAACACGGATCAACGATGTGGTCTACAGGATTCAACAAGGACCCAAAGCAAAGAAGAAGATTGTGCACATAGACAGGCTGTGCCCATATCATCAGCCGGATCCAGGATGGACAACTGTTCGGGACGAACAGTTCTAAGAAGGGGGCAATGTGATGATTATGCGCCATCTGTTTGTCGAGAGGATGAATCAACGATTTTCGGTTGTTGTCTGAATTAGGAATTTATGTACTAAACTAACGAGCGATAAGCGAAGACAACTTCAAGCTGGTCGAAACTTAAGGAAATAAAAGAACATACCACAAGGAACCAGAAAACGAAGGTTCCAGAAAGTAGACAGAGGTGGAGCTGCCTATATAAAAGCGCCTGGCAGCCGCTATCGAGTCAGTTTTGATTATAAAGGCGATACAAGTGTTCCAAAGTGAAAAGTGGTGATTTACAGTGAAATAAAAAGCGATAATTAGAATTGAATAGTGCGAAATATTAAATTTGCTAGTGATTATAGTGAACTCTAAGAATTGTGTTTATTTTTAAATTGTGTTTGGTTTGTAATAAATAAATTATTGTGGATAATTAAAAAGTGTTTTCCTTAATTAATCCTACGAATCCGTTAAGCCGTAAAAACGTAACAATATAATTGTTTTCTCCTTTGGTTGCAACAAGACTCTGGTACAGGAATTGTAATGCAAAAGTATTTCTCCTTTCATAACTTTTTATTTAAAAGTGTTGAAGGATAAAATATTATATTATAGCATTAGAAAAACGTTTTAAGTCATATTTGTTTAGATAATTTGTATAAAATTCATTTACATTTTCTTATTTTACGGAAAGAAGCATAAAAAACTTTGAACGCGTTTTACTCGAATCGAGCTTTTTGCATATAGGTCTTTTGCCCTTTGCACGGCAGAGATGCGTAATCATGGGACCTGCGACGATGGCGGGTGTTCGTGTTTGGAGGCGCTGGCGTCTGTTTTCTTTTTGCGGTTTGGTCTTTCGGTAAAACTTGCAAGATTTGGAAGTTTTGGTTTGGAGTTTCGATAATATATTGTTACGTTTTTACGGCTTAACGGATTCGTAGGATTAATTAAGGAATACACTTTTTAATAATCCACACAATAATTTATTTATTACAAACCAAACACAATTTAAAAATAAACACAATTCTTAGAGTTCACTATAATCACTAGCAAATTTAATAACTCGCACTATTCAATTCTAATTATCGCTTTTTATTTGCCTATAAATCACCACTTTTCACTTTGGAACACTTGTATCGCCTTTGTAATCAAAACTGACTCGATAGCGGCTGCCAGGCGCTTTTATATAGGCAGCTCCGCCTTTGTCTACTTTCTGGAACCTTCGTTTTCTGGTTCCTTGTGGTATGTTCTATATTTCTTTTAGTTTCGACCAGCTTGAAGTTGTCTTCGCTTATCGCTCGTTAGTTTAGTACATAAATTCTTAGTTCAGACAACAACCGAAAATCGTTGATTCATCCTCTCGACAAACAGATGGCGCATAATCATCACATTGCCCCCTTCTTAGGACTGTTCGTCCCGAACAGTTGTCCATCCTGGATCCGGCTGATGATATGGGCACAGCCTGTCTACGTGCACAATTTTCTTCTTTGCTTTGGGTCCTTGTTGAATCCTGTAGACCACATCGTTGATCCGTGTTAGGATTTTATAGGGCCCCTCCCACTGACGCTGAAGTTTTGGAGACTTGCCTTTCCGTCTTCGAGGGTTGAACAGCCAAACGAGGTCACCTTCCTGGAATCCGCTACAGTTTGCTCGGAGGTCGTACCTTGGTTTCATCCTGTCACTGGCCGTCTTAGGATTCTCCCTTCCGATTTTCTCAACTGAGGTCCCAGCGTTATATTGTCGCGTTTCTTCTTTCGCTCTGACTCGAGGGCCCTTACTGCCGGCACAAACTTCACATTTACGACACCAGTTCGTAACATCCTCCCGCATATGAAGCCAATAGAATCTCTCCTTTACTTTTGCCAGAGTTTTGTTGACTCCCAAATGTCCTCCTGACGGGCTATTATGACACTCCTCGAGAATATCTGTTATTCCAGCACGAGGGACCAACACCTGCATTCAATGGGAGGTACCATCAGCTGTTTCCCATTTGCGCTTCAATACTCCTCCTTCGATATGCAATGAATCCCATTGGGCCCAATAGCTCTTCAGGATTTCACTTCTCTCTGCGATGTCTTTCCATTTAGGCTTCTCGTTGTGTTCTTTCCATGACAAAATCGCAGAAATGTCCGGGTCGTCGCGTTGCGCATCTCGAATTCCTTGGTCCTCATATTTTATACTTGGCTCAGCAGTCGCCTTTTGACACTTTTCCCCAATACGCCAACGATACTTAAAACCTGGTTCGCAAGGTCGCCGGGACAGTGCAGTATCCATTGGAATTCCCCTGTTGCGGTGTTTCATCATCAATTCTCCAAGGTCCAATAGTATTCCGTGTGTTGTCATAAAGTCCAAACCAAGAATACACTCGTCTACTATGTCAGCTACCAGGAACGAATGTGTAAACTTAACGTCGCCGAGTACCACGTCCATCATTGTTTCCCCATGTAATTTCACTGGCTCTCCTGTTACAGTTTTCAGGATGTACTGGTCCACGTTTTTCAGCCACTTTCTACCGACCAAATCAGTCCTGATGACAGATCTTGAAGCACCTGTATCCACGGTAATTGTGTATTGTTCATCGCCAACTTTCCCCTCGATGACAAGGCTGTTGTTGCCACGCTGCAGTTGGGTGATGTTGACGATAACATCAGGGGTCTCAATTTTCCCCACCAACTCCCTCCGGTCGCCTTTCTGCCGTTGTCCACATTTTCCACAGCATGTTGAGCCACTCCTACTCCCTGGCGATTCCACTCTCCTTCGCTTTCGGCAACTCCTTTGTAGATGGCCCGGCTCACCACAGTTCCAGCATCGTAGACGACGACGTACTTCCGAGGTGTTGACTCGATGGCAAATGTTCTCAGTCATATTGATTCCCCTGAGGTGGACCGTATTCCTTGTTGCTTGCTTCGCTGCCTCGTATGCCAGAGCATATGCCAAAACTTCGGCGGTAGTATTCTTTCCGGCCAATCTGGCTGCCTGTTGTAGATCCCGGTAGGCAAAAGAGTTCAGGAAAGCCTCTCTTGCTACCTCATTGATGTAGTCTTGACCAAAACTAGCATAAGCCAGATGCACTAGCCTCTCGATGTCGGCGCATAGTTGTTGTAATGTTTCTCCTGGCCTTTGAAGTCTATTGCGAAGTTGAAGTCGATAAACCTCTTGCATGTGCTGATCACCGTAACGCATTTCCAGCGCTTGAACTAAGAACCCGTAGCTGTTGCGATGTTCTGCTGGTATTGACTGCAATATTTCTGCTGCTGTGCCCCTTAGTGACAACGTTAAGGCCGTTGCTTTCTCCTCCTCAGTCCAGCAATTGCCTACTGCTGCTGCTTCGAATTGGAGCTTATAAGTAGACCATGGGCTTTGCCCGTCGAAAGTTGGAGGCTGCAGTTTCCTAACTCCGATGACTTCGTGAGATGCCGTCGCTGGGTGGTGAATCTTTACCCTTTCTAGCTCTGCTCTGACCGATTCTAGCTCAACCTTCAACTTTTCATCATTTTCCCTCATGGAATTTTCGAGCTTTTCCAGATCATTCTCTACATTTGCTTTAATGGAAGATTCGAGATTTTCCAGCTTTTTGTCAACAGAGAATGACATTAGTTCGAATTTCTGCTCCATCTGGTTTCTCGGTTCTTCCATAGACTCTTTGAGTTCTGCTAACGAGCGTTCATGAGCTACTGCTAATAATTTCTGTTCATCTTTTAACGCCAACACTTCCGCCTTGATCTCTGTTGTCGCTTCTTTCATCTCTGCTGATGCACGTTCTTGCGCTGCTGATGACCGTTCTTGCGCTGCTGATGACCGTTCTTGCGCTTCCTTCATCACCATCAATGTTTTAAAAAGTTCTGCCATACTCACTGTCGTTTCTTCTGGCTCCGCTTCTACTTCGGCTTCAAAAATGTAGGTTTCAGGATCTTTTCCCTCGTTCACCATAGCTTCTCGAAGCAGCGCGGTTAAGGAACTTTTAGCACCCACCGTTGACAACGAGCGTTTACTTAGTTCTGTTTTCAACTCCACAGTACGCAAATCAACTAATTTTCGACCCATTTTATTATTATGTCTTTAGTTCGCACTCACAAAAATTAAATTCCAATCACAATTATTGTTCAAGTTCACTTATTTCACTTATCTCTTAATTAATCCCACTTCTGACACCAATTGTTACGTTTTTACGGCTTAACGGATTCGTAGGATTAATTAAGGAATACACTTTTTAATAATCCACACAATAATTTATTTATTACAAACCAAACACAATTTAAAAATAAACACAATTCTTAGAGTTCACTATAATCACTAGCAAATTTAATAACTCGCACTATTCAATTCTAATTATCGCTTTTTATTTCACTATAAATCACCACTTTTCACTTTGGAACACTTGTATCGCCTTTATAATCAAAACTGACTCGATAGCGGCTGCCAGGCGCTTTTATATAGGCAGCTCCACCTTTGTCTACTTTCTGGAACCTTCGTTTTCTGGTTCCTTGTAGTATGTTCTATATTTCTTTTAGTTTCGACCAGCTTGAAGTTGTCTTCGCTTATCGCTCGTTAGTTTAGTACATAAATTCTTAGTTCAGACAACAACCGAAAATCGTTGATTCATCCTCTCGACAAACAGATGGCGCATAATCATCACAATATAATAAAAAAGCGGGCTTTCGATGTTGTAAATAAACTGTACATAAGAAGGTATTTTCTTGGAACATTAAAATGTTGGCTGGGGCGCGGTGCCGTATACAAATTTGAGATATTGAATCTCATGATTTTTCAGTTTTCGGACTTTTTGATTTTATGAGACTTATTTGCATGTTAGCGATTTGCAACGCAAAGGAATGGGAGGGGGAGAGGTGTCGAAACACCATTTTGAAACTATTTCTCTTCATGTTTTTTGGTGGCCGATTATGAAAATCAGCAGGAAATTTTAGGACTGCAATAAAATACATATGTTTGTCGCCCTTATAAATATAAAATACAGTCCTTTTTAAGGATAAGGATAATTATAATAATCAAATTAAATGCACTCTTTTTTATATTTATTTGCGAAGGTGGTTGATTTTTATTTAATCTAGCCAAATTTTATCAAGCATTAAGGAAATAAAACTAAAGGGAAGTAATATTTTAAAAATAAACTTTATACACAGCAGCTTTTTTCTACGTTTTGGGTAATTGTTGCTGCTACCGGATTGCAGGTTGGTTGCTTGGTATTGTTAAGAAGAAAAAAGTCATTTTCAACCACCCCTAGATACAGGTTGTATTTGAAAAATGATTCAAATATTTTTATGTGTTTAAATTTTATTTTTGATGAAATAATATCAAAAATAAATTGGAAAATTTATTATAACCTCTTTTTCAATGCGGTGAACCACCCTTGAATCAAATCAAAATCAAAAAAAAAACTTGAAAAATGTTGTACGATTTTTGAACAAATTTCCCAAAATAACTCTTGTACAACTACTTCATTATTTAGTTTGTCATATCATGGTTCATTGTCTTGCAGTAAGATTAGTACAAGGGTGGAATAGGTTAACCATTATGATCGTTGGGAGGTGGAATTGACGAGGAATTCTGCGTTTGAATTCTGGGATGTTGTATGAGCTCGGAAATACTAACCGATTATTCCAGAATCCAGTTGTTCTTTTTAGAAACGAATTCCTATTTTGTAGAGTGCCCAAAAAGAGGGCTGCAGGTGGAAGGAGTGAGACGAGTTATCTAATTTGGTGCTGAGGGAATAAGATTGCCGTGCAGTCAGGAGAGGGTTTATTTCGATGGTACAGAGATAGTGGCGATAGAATGTTGTATGTTTAGCAAGTAATTTGTTGATCTACACAGGAAGCACCAAGATTTATTGATTGTCAGTTCGCCTTCGACGATAACTTCGGAAGTTTACGGGATAAAACTGATAAAACTGTTTAAATATTCTCCGTTTTTACAACCCAGCGGGAAATGTAATGGCTAGGTAAGCGAGGTGATAATGAGATGGACCCATGACCTTTGTGATGAAATAATAGCTTACTTTTACATAGGGATGTCCTATGGCGGTAAGTACTTACTGTAGGCATTACAAACGAGGACTTATTTCAGAGGTGAAGTGTATTAAGTGAATACATAGATTACCATGTAAGGCACGCAGAATAAAATTCTGGCTACCCTTTTTAGCATTAAAAACATTACTATCCAAAATTACCATTGCATTTCAGCTACATCTGGTGAGAATTTTACTAGCAAGATATCTTTTTGACTTCACTGCACGATCCACACCGAACGAATTTGGAGGACGGAATAAACTCAAGAAGAAAGGCTTCGACAAGACAAAGAATAATAAAAGCACATCACATTTTCAACGAAAGTATTTCACAAGTCATTACCTAGTCGGTTACCTAGCCATTACAATGTAAAGACCTCCATTTTACTAAATTTGCAGTAGAATTTTTCAATTACCATGTAAGCGGTTACACAAATCATTAATGAATTCTTGGGTTACCTGAGTAACCCTTCGCTAGTTTTCCCGCTGGGAAGTAAAGCCTTTGATTTGTTACATATAGGGTGTTAGTAATACTCTATTTACAAATTTTATAGCGCCAAACTATTAGGAGTCCTAGCATACGTGACGGACCCTGTACAAGCAGTTGCGGAAAAATTGTAAAAATGAGAGGATGAATATTAACAAAACCAGTTAATACTAAGTAAAGCCGGTTTGTAGTACACTTCAGCCTGTCCCTGTTATGCTGTCTGTTAATTTTGGAAAGAAGGATTCAATTGTTTTACAGTTCCAGGATGATATATTTATGTGGATCTATCATTATAGCCAAGGTCCTAAATCCAAAGCAATGCCTGAATGCGAAAGGATCTTTTTGATTTAAAGCCGTGAATTATGCCTATTGGGGACACCACGATATAAAAAAACGCGCCCTGTACTCGACCTCTTAGGTGGTGTGGAAGAGAGTGCACAAGACTTATTATATTTATAAAGCACTTACAATTCCTGGTGCGTTATAAATTTTAAAATATTCTTTTGGAGTAAAGTGCGACAGTTTAGCATGGAATGGTTTTACATAAAGAAAGATTTTACTTTTCCCATATCATTAAACATCAAATCTTAATGATGAGGCAAAATACTTCATTGCCTGGGATACTATATGATAAAAACCTCTTCCATATGTAATTTAAAACTTTTTACTGAAATTTTCTCAGGCTCAACTTTTGGTCGAAAATAGAAAAATTTTGATATTCTGTACAAAGCAGAAATTAAAATTTGCGGCACCGTATCAACCTGCAGACAAAAAAATATGATTTCATAAAAAAAATAAAAATCTTCCACGACTAAATTTTTCCCTAAACCTGAAAAATCGTTTTTAAACAACACAACAACAAAAATTCCGAAAATTTTGTCTTAAAGAACGGCAGGCGCAATCGCAAGTATCCCAATTCATGCGATTGCTATATACATGAATTCAAAAGTTCAATGTACATAAGCAACGAAACCGATAGACAGCCTTTATATATTTCGAGAGCTCTTGAGTCTCAGTTTTAACATGGATTTTTGAAATCAGTGGGGTTATAGCAGGAAATCACAAAAAGGCTATTGTGGACGAAGATTTTAAGAGCAAAAGTCTCAATGTTAGCTGTTTTGCTGTAGAAAGCTTCTAAATGAGTCTAACGGTTTTTCATAGATTATGAAAGCAAGGTAAAGGGAGGATCGTAATTCAGTAAACTAGTACAGGTATTCCATGCTATTTCCAGGATTTGCTGTAGCGCATTTGCTATGAGGCTTGAATCGGCAGCTGCTTTACCATTGCATGAATTGCGGTAACTATTTCTATCTTGGGGGGTCAACGAGCAGTTATTCTTGTTGGCTGTGCGTTATTGCTATTTTCTTGAGGTTCGTGTGAAAATGAACCATTCAGGGCGGCGAAGAAATAATATCTCCATCTTTCTAGTTGCTCTTCGTCGTGTGCTTTTATGGGAGCTGTGCTTTGGGCGCTCTTTTTAGTCGGGGGGCTTTCATGAGAGCTGTTTAGTAATTTGGTGCAATACGTTACTCTTGCCTGTGTTTGCTACGTTTTCCGAAATTTATGCGAGAAGTTTTCGTTTTCATATCTGCGAACACTTTTTTTTACTTCGGTTTGATTGAGCGTATGCCCGTTCAAGTTGCGAACGTTTTTCCTTTCCGATTTTTCCGTACTAGTAACGTCAGTTAGTTTCCGTGTGTGTTCAGTGAGGTGACCTTCATCACCCCTTCAACTGGTGACTTGCACTGTTGGTTCACTGATCACTAAACTACTTATGTTATCAGATTGCTGTTGTTTTTTGTTATTATAGGGAGGGTGATTTGAGCGCACTCAGCGCAGCACATGACTGTACTTTATTCTGACTCAGCTCAGAAACTACTAACGGACTGCATTAGTAGAAATAACAATGTCATTTAATTGTACGATTTATTAGAAAAAAAAAATAATACGTTCTTCTGAAATATTTGGTAAACAAAAGACTTCAAGTAACAACCTAACTAACAATAATATGTACTTATTAAATAGCATCATAACCCTCTGGACTAGCCGTAGCTAATTCACTAGGTCTGGCCTTACAACCATTTTGGACAAATGTCGCTCCATCCTAGAGAATAAGAAGGTTACAAAGTTTCAGTATGTCAACAAAACAAATTACCTTGACTAGTCCAGGAAAATCTTTCCAAAAGCCGACATGTGGGAGGAGTTCAATTCCTCGTGCTCCAAGCAGAAAATAGTTAACGCAAATTCCAAGCCCCAAATAACCGAATACACAAGTAAAGAAGATCATAAGTAAAACTGATCCAGTGCTATATCCATGTCCTTCTTGCGGTTGAACTTCACAAGGATAATTTAAGTAGACTAATGTCTGTAAAGAGCATGATTTAATGATGATATTTAAAAACCAATTTAGTGTTATTATTTATAAACATTTACCTCATTTATCCCTAGTGCATTCGGGGGTGACGGGGTTGAACTTTTGTTTAGATACTGACATGTTATAGTTAGACGTCTTACAGCTGCTGGATCGCCTGTCCAAGAATTTTGATCGCTTTGCTTTGATGAATTACAAAGATTGAAGAAATTAGTTCCAAACTGGATGCCATTTCCAGATATAGAATTTGCATCTGTTGTTGTTACATTCGCGTCGCACTTACATAATGCAGCAACCGTGCAAATTTCACTTTTAACAATATAAGTAAAATGAAAAATAAATATAATTGCTAGGAAAATCTTTATCCTAATCATTCCTCCCAACATATTTGACTTTTCTATATTTAACATTTCTTTGCACTTTGCATTTCTAGACCAAACCTTTGACATTTTTTCATTTCTTGTTTTTAGTACTGCCTCATAGCAAATGCGATATTTAGGTCTGAAGTGAACAGGTGAAAACTTGTCAATTTCTATGATATAAATCTTATTTCAGGAACTACTACACTTGCTAAAAGGTGTGAAATTATTTTTATTAATTTAGTAATTAAAATTAGTTAAATTCACATAAATAAAGATTACAAAATCTTAACATTTTTCACTTGTGCGAATTTTCTTATGTTCAAGAAGAAGATTCGCTTTTAGTCTATAGTTTTGGCTTCTTTTCCTGACAAGCGGGTTAAATAGGCGTGCGTCTGAAAAAGAAATTATAATTAAAAGTGTTTTCAAATAATATTTCTTTAGTTTTAATTAATAAAGTATAATTCTTATTTAGTTAGTGTCGGTAAAAATAATATATTTATGTGGATGACATATTCTTCATTTTTGTCTTCTTGTATAAAAAAGTAAGTTAAGATTGTGCTTCAGTATCCGCCATTATGTTCTTATCCCCGCCAACATGTCGGCATTATTGGGGAACTTTTTAAATAATAGACAGTTGCGTATTTATATTTTCCAAGTATAATACAAGTTAATTGAAAAGTTTTTCTTTGGTTTCGACACTAATTATCGTAATCGTATTGTCGAATCCTGTCAATAATCGGAGATTATCATTATCCTTAAAACTAGGCTCGTTTTTTTCTTTTTGTGATGTTTAAATTCCGGATTGTTAGCACAAAGGTATGAAGTTCTTTAGGGTAAAAAATGTCGACCGAAATTATGATAAATTTCTTAATTTTAAGTTTACTTAAATGGACACACAATATCCTTGACTTAAATTTATTTGCAACAATGATAAAAGTGCCACTGTTTTTCTAAACAAATTTGATAAATAAAAGTATTTGGAAAATATGAAGCAGGGTTATAAGCTAAATTAATTCTTAGTTTTTGTTATAACACAATTTATCCTTTGCAGCTAATTGTTTGAAAATGTTCAAGACATGAGCTTGATTAAGCTGGGATAATTCAGTGTCGGCACAAACAACTCCCATGGTAAGTTGGAATTTCAAGGAAAAAATATTTTTTTAAGTACACCGAAATATAATTGAAAGTATCTTAATTCTTTTGGGGTCCGTTCATGCATAATTCGATGCAAATTTGTTCAATTCCTCAATTTAATGACAGAACAGAACTCCGTAGGGTATTTTATTTGCGAAGCAGTCAGCACAGGGTGATAGTGAACATTAATATATATCGTTTTCTCCTCCGTATATATGTATATTGTGTTTAAAATTGAAATTTGGTAGTTTGGGAAATTGCTGGAACTGACTGGTCGGCACTCAAAAGGCGTGTTTCATTTTCCTGGTGAAGCTACACCGGTGTAGTTTGGTGTAGTTCCAACTGCCCCAGCTCATAGAGCTGGGGTAGTTGGAACTACACCAAACTACACCGGTGTAGGTACACCACACCAGGAAAATGAAACACGCCTAAAAAGATGCTTGTTTAGCAAAACCTCAGTAGATATATGGGTAATACTACAGTATACCAGTACCCACCTCCGATTTTGATGAAATTTTTACACAAAGTACAGTTAATTATGTACATTCCAACTGTGAAAACAAAAAGTGTCGCTCAAGTCCCGTTATCCTGTAATTCCACTCTAAAGTACCGTTTTTTCAATAATTGAACAGGTGATAACTCCTGTGTTATTTCACCAATTTTGATGAAATTTACACACAACGTATATTTTGATGTGGACAATTTTTTGGTAAAAAAAAAAATTGGGTCTCGTGTACCGTTACCTTTTTATTTAACTTAAAAGTACAAAGTACTTTGGAATAAAAAAAGATACATCAACAAAGTCATTTTTTCCTACTTACAGACATTGCAGTGCTTTAAAAAAAATATTTAAAAGTATTTTTTTAAGGAGGTGACTATTTAGACCGTGAGGCAGGCAGGCAGGCAGGCCGATATTTAAAAGTATTTTTTTAAGGAGGTGACTATTAAGACCGTGAGGCAGGCAGGCAGGCAGGCCGATATTTAAAAGTATTTTTTTAAGGAGGTGACTATTTAGACCGTGAGGCAGGCAGGCAGGCCAAAAAATTGTCCACATCAAAATATACGTTGTGTGTAAATTTCATCAAAATTGGTGAAATAACACAGGAGTTATCACCTGTTCAATTATTGAAAAAACGGTACTTTAGAGTGGAATTACAGGATAACGGGACTTGAGCGACACTTTTTGTTTTCACAGTTGGAATGTACATAATTAACTGTACTTTGTGTAAAAATTTCATCAAAATCGGAGGTGGGTACTGGTATACTGTAGTATTACCGATATATGGAATAATGTCCAATGAGAGCAACGCATTCCCTATAAGTTTTTTGGGTCGCTGATACCAAAAATCAGGGACCCGCAGTCCTAAAATATGGGCGGCACCCTTAAATGGAAAATAAATTTCAATCTTTTTTCAAATTCAACTTTAATCTAGGGGTAGTTTCACATCCTAAAAGAATTTTCAGCAAAAAAGAAAATAATTGCTTGCTTTCAATTTTATTTCGCGGCACATTCGATGCTGTCATTGGACATGGACAGGACACTTCACAGCATCGCTTTTAAATGCCGTGAGATGCTCGGTGCTAGCAGCTCTCATTGGACTTCGGCCTTTAGAGTAAAAGGCGACTGTAAGTGTGCTCCGTACCCGCATGCGGGATCTATCGGGCCTAGGGAATCCAATCCCGTATCAAAATATAAATCGCGCAAGCTCGCGGGGTCGAGGTCGACAACCACGCGGATCCGCGGGACTGCGAAAAACATCATGAAATGTTTTCTAAGTAGTTATTTTCATCAATTTATGAAGTATTATATGAAATGAGAGCAAAACAAACTACTGAGTCAGTACAAACAAAGAATTCGATTCCGGTGGAATTTTCTTCCATAGTGGCATAAATTTTAATTTCGAAATTACCCTCTGTTACAGCAGAGTTTATGCGATGTAAAAAAAAAATCCAGCGAAGTCAATTCTAGCCTAGTTTAGAATTGGCATGAATCCTTTGTTTGACTGAATCAGTACTTGGAGAAATTCCATCAAATGCAACGCTGTTGGAGGAGATGGACAGCTATATTTTAAGAACTTCGGATGAGTCCACACATCGGAAGCTAAAGCCATCAGAACTAGAGAATCAAAAGAGACAGAATAAAAAGAGGTGGAAGAGATAGGATCATGAGGACGTTGGATGAAAGTTGCATTAAGACGATTTACATCAGTATTAAAGGGTATAGGCACCGAAGCATGAATACCCAAAGAACGAAGATTATGCCACAGTTTTTTAGATTTTAAAGCAGGATCGAGTTTGCGGGAGTAATACTCGCGTTTAGCAGAGATAACCTTACTAGTGATGAGATTACGAAACTTTTTGTATTCGCTTAAGGTGCCGGCTCATAGAACGCGTTAACGCGATGCGTGCGCAACAGGCGTGCGACAGTCCAGGATGCGAAACATTCGACAGACCCAGTGAACGCGTTGTACATGTATGACATTTCATCTCTTTTTACGTTTTCAGATTGTCGAAACTTTAGTTGACTTATATTTCGTATTCGTATTTTTGAACTTCGAACATTAGATTGATAAAAGACTGAAATTTCAAATTATGTACACATCAAACAAACGTCAAACGCGTCTATCGCATGGAAAAGTTGAAAATTGGTCAACTGTAAGCATTTTTGGCTTTACTTGCGTGTGTCGCGTCAATCATTGGGATTGATTCCATTAAATAGCATTTACTTTAACTGAAATGTCATACGCATCTTACGCGCGCATCGCGTTAACGCGTTCTATGGGCCGGCACCTTTAGGTAGCCAGGGATCTTAGTTCTGCGATAACGTCTGTACGTGGACTCGCGCTGCATTATCAAGTCGCGGATTTCACGCGAAAACCATGGACAAGGTGAAGACAGATTGCATCTTCTAGTAACCAAGGGACACACCGATCATAGAGAGATCGAATAAAAGAGGTCAGGAGATCGACTTTAGTGTCAACACAGGTAGTGTTATATATATCGCCCCAAGGCACAGCAGAGGCTAGTTCCGAGAGCCGATTGAAATTGATGTTCTTATAATCGCGATAAGAAAATGACGAATGCATGGAAGACTGGCGAAAGGTAAAACGAATGGAGAGAAACAGAATATCATGATCGAGGAAGCTAGGGGGAGAAATTTGGTTGTGTTTTAACACTGAATCAATAGAGGTAGTAGATAGAACGTCAAGTAGGGAAGGATTACAGCAATTCAGAAAAGTAGATTAAAGACGATTAAGAATATGTAAGTCCAAAGATGCGAGAAAAAATCTAAGCGAGTTTGCACGTGAATTGTCCCTAAGCAAATTAACATTAAAGTCCCCAGCAACCATTATATTTTCATAATGAACAGAGAAGCGTGAAACAAATTTGTGGAACTCAACAGAAACATCGGGATTAAATATATTAGGGGGACAGTAAACATTGACGACAACACATTTATCATATTTAGATTTTATCTCAACAGCAATGAACTCAAATTGAGAGCCACTCGATTTACCAGCAACTCTAGATAGAAGCATAGAGGATACATATATGGCAACCCCACCACCAGTACGACCAACACGATCATTGCGATGTAGCGAAAAGCCAGATAGGGAAACAAAACAGGAAGGGACTTCAGGTTTAAGCCAAGTCTCATTTACTAGCAGAACATGTATTTTAGTACGGTCGCACATATACCTAAGCTCGTCCATTTTGTTTTTTAAGCTCCTCGCATTCATAGTGCATATATTCAGTCCTGAAGTGGAGGAACAGAAAATATTGAGTAGCATTCCCACATTGCACACCCGATTAGACGAACGATTCATAAATAAATTTTATCATAACGCACAACCAAGAATACAGAAGCAACCACAAGGAAAATATCTAGAAAGCCGAGGAAACTAAAAGGGGGAAGAAAACAATAAAAAAAGAAGATAGAAACTCTTTGCATTTCCTTTTTCCATAATTTATTGTTTGTTTTTTTAAATTTATTTAACGGCTGACTTGATTAAAGTAAAATCTGAATTGTTATTAGTCAATCCTAGAACGACTTAAAACATTCTAGGATAGAAAAAACGCGTTTTGGCGTTCATCTATATATATAAAAATGAATCATTGTTTTGTATGTAATCGATGTTTGAAAAATTGGCTGTATGAAATGACTGAATGGGTGTTGTTTGTGTTAGAAGACCTCAATAGCAAGGTTTATGTATATAGTTTTCATGATTATGTTTGTTGGTATGTATTTTGGTAATGGCGCTTGAAAAAGAATTGTCAATATCCCTATTGGAATTTTTTCTTCTTCGCATTGAATTGATATGATTTGTATGCGAAATTGGTTTGTTTTATTAACCCTTAATCACTCGCATTGGGTGATTGAGTACCCCAATGGGATTTTTTTGCAATACTTGGCACTACTCCAATTCTGGGCTTTGGCGCTTCTTCAAACCTCATTTATTTAGGTAATTTAATACCTTATTTACTCCTTTTTTTTAATAAATAAAAATATTTCATTATATTTATAATTCTTAAAGCACTGTTCATTTATTTACCTAATTTATTGTTAAAAAACGGATGGGGTACAAAATACCCCGCGCGAGTAACTACAGTAAGAAGTAGGGCGCGAGTGATTAAGGGTTAAATGAAATAAAAAAAGTTAAACCGTTCTAATAACGGATTGCAACAGCGATAGTGGTGTCAAATTATAAATGCATTAAACGAAGTGGAGTGGAGTGCGTTTACATGTTACTCTCATTGGGCTGGCGTACACGGATCAATACTTAGCACTTGGTTAACCGGTTTGTTTTCATACTCTCGGGGAACATGGGTCTTGCTTCACCAAGATTAACTTATTATCCTTACATGGGTTATCAACGTGTATGTCCGAGTATTGTTTCCTTATCTTTAAGGCATTTGTGCATGTGTTTGCTTTTACGCAAAATTTTTGTTGAACAAGGTATAGACGTTTTCAAACCTCGTGACATCCCGCGCATCTTCCCCAGCTAAGCTCTTAAAAATGTTAAAAAGTTCAGACAAAAGCTTCACTTAACTCCTCCTATCAAATCACTTGCTGCCATGTAATCAGTCGCGACTGCGTATTGCTACCGGGAGGTGTATTTTTCTGGGACTTCAATGATTATTTAAAAAATTTACAAATTATGACTGAAAAACACCCGTTTTTATATATTTTTTTATTTTAAGGTTTTTATATTTTACACATATGCCACAGAAATAATTTGTAGTAATTTATACTAAAAAATACGATATTTGTGTTTTTACCACTTTGATTACTAGATTTTTGACATTTTCCGCCAGTCGCAAGCGCGCTTCTGCCTGGGGAGGTTGTGTTGCTTGCGGCTACGGAGAACTCTCAATTTATGAATGAAAATGCTCATATCTTTAAAAGAAATTTTTCCAGCAATTCTTTCAATTTATTTTAAATTTAGGGATGAGAAATATTTAGCATAATTATAGTAAAATTATGCTTATTACGATGGATAAACTGCCTTTGTTGAGCAGGAGTTTTACATGTATTTCAAAGCTCTGCTCAATACATATAAAGATTACTTAACTTTATTCATCCGGCATGCGCACATCCCTTCCCAAATTATTTTGTTGAGTTTTTTCTGCGTTTGTTGCCTTTTTAAGTTAAAAGAGGGGAAATGATAGAACAAATTTTATGAAATTGGGCAACGAGGTGCGCAGAACCCTTCAAATTATTTGTGTCACGGAGTTTGAAAACTTCTATACAGCACTTACCTCTCTTCCTTTTGACCCAATTGTTATGTTAAAATGGACTTTATTTAGTAGTTTTCGACAAAAGCTTATGTGAAAAAGAACAAAAAAATATGAAAGTTGGCGCAGCCGATCGGTCACTTTAACAATATTAGTTAAGTTCAACAAAGAAAATCGATACAATTCGAAACGAACGTTGGAAAATCACTATAAACGTTGATGCAATGTGTGTCGGAAAGCATATGTCCAATATCAATATGGTCGCCAGATTTGTTCATAATTTTTACTTGCAATCCACAATGGGAGGAGATTGAATCGTGATGCATGTTAGAAATGTTCAAAAATGTAATCGGGGACGATGGTTACCTGTTGTATCGTCGTCGACCGACTAAGGTCAATGGCAAAGAGATAGCTTGGAAGGTTAATGGTTGCGATTGTGAAGTTGGCAATCGTTGGGTCGTACTCTATTCGGCATTATTGTCTAAGACGTTCAATTCTCACATAAATGATGAATTTTGGAATTCCGTTAAATCAATCAAATACAGATTCAAATATATCACGAAAGGGAGTGGCATGGCTGTTTTTGGTGCTGCTAATGCAAATACGATCGATGGAAATAATACAATATTAAATGGGACGTTATGTTAGCAATAATGAAGCGTTATGGCATTTTTTCATCTCGAAAATGGCCAGCGTATATATTTTACAACGGATAATGCTGCGGAAGAGCTGAATGACAACTATCCACCACATTGATGGGTGCAGCAAGGCGTACCGGGCTCCAGCTAATTAGTTATACAACTTGTTATTTTTTGTCCGAAATTGTTCTAGTTTGGTGTTCATTAAGTTGCTCTAAATAGTCGAAAGCTTTACTTTTTTGTTCTCGATTTTTTTGGACAAGATTTTTTTGTTATTGTTTTTTTTTTCTAGTTTTGACAAATGTGTATATGAAATTTTGACAACGGAAATTGTAGAAGAAAAAAGTACAAGAAAGCGTTCATTAGATTTTCTATTCTAAGTTGTTCTAAAATGTTTGACGTTTAAAGCGGAAGCCACATAGCACACGTCTTCCGATCTCCGTGTTCCGCTTTCTGTCAAAGTTGATTACTAAGTCTTAATACTGGTTGACCAGATAAACGAAAAAAGAACGGAACGATAAAAACACGTAAACGGAAAAAATAAACAAATTTCAACTTTAGAACGGATGGACGGAAACGTTACCTCAATTTTTTGTAGATTAAGTAAATAGAATTTTCAAATTCACTCATTTGTCAATAAAATCGAGGATGCCATGGAAACGGACGCTTGTAGCTACATAAAAATAAATATCGGAACACCAAAACACGGAGAGTCAGAAAACAGATAATTGTGGCTAACATACAAATAAATATCGGAACATGGAAAGATGGAGAGACGGAAAACGGGTAGACGGAACTCGGAACACGTGTGCTATGTGGCCTACGCTTGCTTAATTGCATGATGTTCAATTCTCTTCTATTCTGTTCTGATCTGTCCAGTCCTGAAAACTAATATACAAAGCCAATAATTTACACATTTCCATGGACGCAAACCGTCGAAAATCAAATTTACTAATTGAAATGAGTTTTCCATACAAATTGACTTTTGAATTGCTATTTTGGCACAGGCCCTTAGACGATTTTGTGTTATTGCTGTATTGCTTATTAGGCAGATATCTTTAACTAACGTATTTAAATATTTTGTGGAGTGTAAGATCCTCCGCACACGAGTCGACGGATTTGCAATCCTAATTTCAAACTGGTTTTACAAGTAACTGGATTTCAATTTTATCTTCAGTGAGTAGTGGAGTGCACTGGTATTTTGTCATGTTGCAGAACCAGTGTTTTAGTAGAAAGGTATAGTAATGACAAGAGGGAAATGTAGTAACATGTTTACTAGAAGATTGCCATGGAAACTTAACACATACACAATGTGCTTCTACTTACTTTCTTACTGTTGGTACTCTGCAGGGAATGGAAGTACTTTAAAAAGTACTTCTGCAGAAGCAGTTTAGTACTTCCACCCAGTACAAAAAAGATATTACATTAACACGGCGGTGGCCTAGAAAAATTACATTTTTGTAAAAAAATCAAAATGACGGCTCCAACATGGCGGACGAATTTTGCAATTGTGTTTCCCGATCCCCGACTTGGATATCAAATTAAAAGGTATGATAAATAGAAGTAGAATACTATAAGCTGTGTGGCGTCACTCCAAATTCAAAATGGCGGCAAATACAAAGTGGCGGCCAACACAAAAATGGGGATAACTTTTTTCTTTACAAGCCACTCGGTATGGGTATCAAATGAAAGAGTATGATAAGTAGAATGCTATAAGCTGTGTAGCGTCATTCCAAATTAAAAATGGCGGCCAAGGAAAACTGACTTACATTTTCTTTACGAGTCACTCGATCGGTATGAGTATCAAATGAAAGGGTATAACAAACTCCATACAATTAGTTGTGTGGCGTCATTCCAAATCTAAACTGGCTGCCAACAAAAAATGTGTGAAAACTACAATGTTTAACAAATGAAAGGGTGTGACAAGTAGAATACTATTATCTGTGTCGCTTCATTCCAAATTCAAAATGGCGGCCAATACAAAATGTCGGTTTATTTTTTTCTTTACTTTGCTCTCGGTATGGATATTAAATGAAAGTGTATGACAGTAAGTAAGAAAATAAGCTGCATGATATCATTTTAAATCAAATATGTTATATGACATATAATAAAATAAAAAGGAAAATAAAAATATGGTTTAAAAAGAACTAAAAAATACGCTTTAATTTTAAAATAAACTAAAAAGTAAAAAAAAATAAGTTTGAATGTAAAGTTTTTATTGCTCTAGCCAGTATATGGGAGCAAACTACCTTTCAAAATGTAAAAAAAAGCCTGGAGCGCTAGAGGGCGCCATGAGCGAAGTTCTGCACAAGGGGTTTAATGCCCCGATATAGCAAAATCTATGCGGACGATTTTGAATATGTTTGGCTAGGTGACTGTTGTACACATAGTACACAATTTTTCATCATCGAATGAAAAAGTTGTAACATACTCTCAATCAATTTTCCTAATTTGTCCTTTTTTTATTACACTTATTTCCTACCACGGATTGTGCACACCTAATCTGTTATGGATGGCGGGAAAATTTAGGATAAATGGTACATAAACATGGAAAAATCGAGAACACCGCAAAGATGGCCGGAAGGGGGTGGGGTGCAAAATTGTGGGTTTTAGGGTTAAAGCGTGGTTGTTTACGATTTCTGAGAAAAGGAGATCTCTTATCGAGCTAAGTGTAGAAGTTCTAGATACCCAGTGGGACCAGTACGCTTACAGAAGTACTGAAATGAGCCCTTCCTAGTACGCGGTAGGCCTTACCATAAGCCTTACGGAAGTACTTATTTTCAAACACGATGTCAAAGGAGGTAAGGCCTTACTTACCTTAGAGTACCTACAGAACTGCTCTTCTTAGAGCAGTTACAAATTACGTATTACAAAAATTCGAAAACAACTGAATCATCGGGCAAATTTCCACTTGGGGGTCTAATTGTGGATTATACCTTACCATCTGCCTTCTCTTGTAATGAGTTTTATAATAGCAAAAGAAAATATGAGTACCTTTATCCCGAGGACTAGTTATATCAGTACTACCTAGAATTCCTACTGGGTGATTAAAAAAAGTTACATACAAAATTATTTTTTACTTTTTGGTTCATATTAAAATAAAGGCGTATTTTTCAGTTTTTTTAAACTATTTATTTTTTATATTTCGTTCATTGAACTTCTTTAAGTACCTAAAATATTATACTATTTGAGAGGACTGGATGGTTATTCGTGAAAAGTAGATATAACATTGGACCTAATATACTTCCTTGAGGTACTCCAGCTCTTATTTTTTTCAGGTTGGAGTAAGCATCTTCTTGCTTGATGCGAAAGAATATTTTTGAGAGATAAGATTCCAAAATTGTCGCATCTTCTTCGAGAAAGAGTGATCTCAGCTTATAAAGTAGTCCTCCATGCCATACCTTGTCAAACGCTTGAGAAACATCTAAAAATATAGCTGAGCATACCATTTTTTCTTCCAGAGCTTGTTCAATAACGTAGACGATTCTATGAACCTGCTCTATGAAATTGAAAAAAAAACTTTATTTTGAGATATTTCAAAAAGAAAATTTTCAAAATGCCGGAAAAAGTTTTGTTCTTATTAGAGGTCTCTCAGCTTTCTATGTCAAATAGTTTTTTAAACTAGACCAATATAAAGATTTCATAATTTGTCAAAATTTTGCGACTTTCGATTTTGTTGCTTTGGTTTTTGCTTAGTTTCCACTAGAAGAACAAATAGAAAAAGAATTATAACTATCGGAAGTGGTGAGATACAAAACATTGGTTGATTTGGATGACGGGGGGTGCAGTGAAGATGACAATACTAACAGGAAGTTTGTTGAACAGAGGAGGGGTTCTATTTAGAAGTAAACTTCCAGAGCGTAGTGTGCAGGAAAATAAATATTTGAGGGTATGTTAGTGAGGGAAGCGGGAGAGGGTAAGGAGAGTCTGGAGATGCATGAGGAGGCGATGAACCCTCTTGAGCTATGGCATCTTGTATGAGTTCGAGAATATCGACTCGTGAAGGTTTTTCCACAGCCTAGTTGTTTTGGGCTGTTTCACACGAGCCGACGGCCAACCAACAGAAATCGTATGAAAACGTCATTTGTAGAGAAGAGGGTGAGAGAGGACGATGGGGAGGGAAGATTTTTCCATTCAACTTTCTCACACGATTTTCGATACGACTTTTTGACAGCTGTGTGGTTGTTGTTGTTTTTTATTCCTTTGAGAAAAAGAAAAGAAAGAGAAAAGACAAAACAACAATAAGCTAAAGCGTTTTGACGTAGAATTGGTTGGAAAAATTGGCCCGGGTGAAAGCCCATGCGACTTTTCGTCGAGTTTCAAAAGGGAATGGACGATAACAGCCGATTTCTGTTGGTTGGCCGTCGGCTCGTGTGAAACAGCCCTTTGCTTATAAACGAATTCCTGGATACTAGTGTGCGCGCAGAGTGTTCTATAAAGAGCGAATGATGGCATCACTAATAAGTTTTAGTGTCGGATTCACTGACCACGTCAAATTTAAATCCCCTTAAAATGTATTCTCGGATAAATTTGCGACCACTTCACAGTTGTCCTGTAAACATAACCTTAATTACTTTACAAGTTTTGTGTTGTGCTTAAGTGTAGTGATTTACGTATAAAAGTTCCAAACAAATAAATTGTTTTTAAAGGAAATAAGAAACGGAGACTGATTTTGCAGGTAAGGTCATTTGATTAACAATTCAAGTTCTAATATCGAATTTCACAATTAGCTGAAACGCATTGCATAGATCTTAATACCAGATCTTCAGAGAGCGGCACAATGGAAATTGCAGTGATGAAAGTTTCATTAAAGTGCTGAAATGGGCAAAGTAAAAACTGAAAAGAGAAAATATTTAGGATTCGAGCCATTTAAGTGACGATAAATTTGAAATAAGGTTTAATATCCTGAAATAGAAGCATAATTTAACGAAACTTCCTCCAAAAGAAATTATATATCAATTTTCTTATTTCAGTAGTATAAAAATAAAAATCATTTAAACAAAAAATAAAAATAAGATTTCAACCTTAGTTTATTAGTAAAGTGTGATTTTTTTAAACATCCCGAAATGACAAATGAAACAACAAATGAATTTAGTCCACTTAGTTTCTTGTAGAGCTGTGATCGCTATGTCGTATTTTTCCAGTGATAATAAAAGCGAACTCAGAGTGCCCGTCCTGTTAGAATTTTTATTATTACGTTACAAGTTCCAAAATCAAATTCTCGAGGCCTACAGAGGTCCGAGGCCTACCTTGAGGATTCATGACGGGTGGATTTCTATGGTGGAATGTTCCTAGACTGCCGCCCAACCCTCAACCAGGAGAGCCAATCCGGTATTTGTTAGGTTTCGAGGCGCAAAACACTCTCATTTCACCCTCCTGCTACTCTTATATAGGCAAGAGTATCCAGGAATCACCCGATGTAAAGACATCTTCCTGGAGAGAGTATTCGGTAGCATAGCGAAAGATCTTAGATTGCGTAGTTGTCCGGGCGCTGGAGCATTTCCAGTGGTTTTGGCGTGATGTAACGGACTTTTTTGGTGGAATCGGTCAGAAATGACATCCCCAACAATATTTAGGGGCGCGCAAACATGAAACTCCCAGGAAAACTTTTGATAGCCCAAAAACTGAAAAATTTACTAAAAATTCCCTGTTTTTTGACCTTTCTTGTTAAATATCTCTTAACGAAGACTTTTACGCGAAAAATTTGTTGAGCATGTTTTGTTCGTTATTGGATTTGCTAAAACTTTCCTTTTCGAGCGAATTTCAAACGCGCCTAGAATTCCTGGCGTCGCCAAATTAGCAATTTTTGTGGAAAAAAACGCCTTAGTTGCAGTTTTTTACCAAAAAACTTAAAAAAATTAAAAACCATAAAAAAAAAATTAAAAACCAGAATTTTAATGATTGGATATTGTAAAGAGAGTCTTAGAACATACGTAAAAAAATCAGGACCAACATGGGAGATTTTCTTTTGGCGCAGTAACAAATTTAACTTTTTAAATTCACTTAATTGCAAAATTCATTATGCAAAAAATATTTGACCGACCGTGATTGGGTTTTGGATATAAGTTTATCATGCCTTTAACTATCTAATTCCAAAATTAAATTGGAAGATAATGGTCTCTCCTTTCCTTGTGATAACTTTAAGGTGAGGTACTTTTTTTCGCGGTTTTCGGCTATTTTGCAATGCAAAAATTCAAAAATCCACCTTAGGGTAAGTTTTAGAAAATCCAATAACGAACAAAACATGCTCAACAAATTTTTCGCGTAGAAGCCTTCGTTAAGAGATATTTAACAAGATAGGTAAAAAAACAGGGAATTTTTAGTGAATTTTTCAGTTTTTGGGCTACCAAAACTTTTCCTGGGAGTTTCATGGTTGCGCACCCCCTAAATATTGTTGGGGTTTTCATTTCTGACCGATTCCACCAAAAAAGTCCGTTACATCACGCCAAAACCAAAAGTTATAGGTTTCACTGCTCTAGCGCCTGGACTATAGGCCTTAGATCGCAAATTGCGTTTCTCAAGGCTCATTTGACTCCAATACCTGTCATTGAAGAATGATAATTGAACTTTCCTGATGGTGGGCTTACAAGAGTTTCTCTACATAAGCACAACGAAGTAATTCACTCGGGAACTGCTAAAGCCGGCTTCCTGGGATTAGTTGCGTCCTCAATAAATCGCTTTATGTATTTGATAGAATGGGTATGAACAAATGCAAATGCGTCAGTATAATTTTGTTGATTTAAAGAACGGCAAAGTTATTACTCCGGAAACATAAGTTGGAATTCAGTGTTTTAGAAAAAGCGAAGAAAGGTGGACTATTGAAGCGCGACCCGAGTGAAAGCGTACTGTCATGTGTTAAATCAGATGAAGGTTTTGAAGATCAGATGCAGATTTTGTGTGGATAGTAGAGATGAGTAACTCAGATCTGAGTCAGCTCAAAGATCCCCATCTTTAAATTGATTCGACGTATCGTTGTACTCTTTAAGCTCTCTAAGCTAAACTTGCTGTTATGCTTTTGCATTTTAGGAAACGTGTGGGGTGTAACATGAGGGAAAATATAATCAAAATTAAGAATTTTTGTAGGTTGTTGATAAACATTTTATTTTTTTAATGAAGTGAAAAGATAACATTAGTGTATATTTATCTTTTGGGCTTCGAATGAATGAAAAAGGACTAAATCAATTTATCTGTATTATATTATTACTTAAACAGGAAAGCTATATGCGCATGAAAATGTACGAGTATTTAGAGCAAAAGAAATTCAAATTTAGGTATTCAATAAAATTGAATGAATTCCTATTTCGCTAGAATTGGAATAAAAATTAGAATTTGTTTATAATCCGGATTTTCTTATCCCGTACATACACAGTACACAAGCTCTAATTTTGATTTAGTTCACGGCATTTCAAACATTTTAGTGAACTTTTAACTCAAAATACGCTCTGTATTGAGCTGGGAGAACCGAATCGCAAGTTAATGTATGGATCCGGTGTTCTGAGCATTCGATAGAACTTTTTTGAGATGACTCTTGAACCGGCTCACAGTAGGACAAAGTGCCAAAACGCTGGCCAAAACCCCTAAAATGAAGATTCTATTTCGGCACTTTCTCTTTGCGGAATTTTAAGTTGGGGACCCGAGGGTCACAGAACATCTGTCCTCGGGGTACAGGTACGTTTACTCGCTTTGTAGGATCAGTTCGTTTTGCAAAACTTCTCGAATAATTGATCGGTGTCGTTGGGTGTCACGACACCACGTCAATCTGGATCTATGGGATGGGGTGGCGTTAGCAAGCATCGCGTTTTATCGGGGTATTTTAGTGTGATTCAACAGTAAAATTGAATAGTGGGGATAAAAATATGAAAATAAGAAAACACTTTCTGGGATGTTTTTTGCAAATCAAGTCAAATTAATGACATAAAGCTATTGAAACTAATAATTTCTTCATGAAATTATTTAAAACTAGCATAAAACCCGCGTGCCTTGCAACGCCTTTAAATAAAAACTGTTTATTATGTGCAATGTTTTCCTTAAAACAAAAAACAAATAAAAAAGTCAGCTGTTATTATCCCTAAAAGGGTTTATTATAGTGCATTTTTTTAATAAATATGGTAAACAAATTGCAGCGAATATCACCTCTGCTCAACAAATCTGCAAGTTTTGAAGCAGAGATTGGCATGTATATGTCATCAAGAGAAGTGACATTTTAGGTTTTGACGAACGTTCGTTAAGTTTGTTCGCCTATTTACGTGGGTGCAAGAAATTATGAAGCAATCACAAATGAATATGAAATAAAGTGAATTTCGAGTCATTCATTTCTACGTGATTAGAGGTTTGGGTTAACCCCATTTCACCCCCTTAGGGGATGAATTTCGAGTAATCGCCTCTTAGTGGATGTCCACGTCATTATAGGGATGCACTGTCGAAATTTCAGCCCTATAGCTCCAGCGGTTTGGGTAAACCCCATTTCCCCTCCCCCTTTAGGGGATGAATTTCGAAAAATCGCTTTAATAGTGGATGACCACGCCATTATAGGGATGCACTGTCAAAATTACAGCCCTATAGCTTTGTCGGTTTGGAAAAACCCCATTTCACCCCCTTAGGGGATGAATTTCGAAAAATCGCTTTTTAGTGGATGTCCACGTCATTGGACATGGATGCACTGTCAAAATTTCAGCCCTATAGCTCCAGCGGTTTTGAGTTGACCCTATTTCACCCCCTTAGGGGATGAATTTCGAAAAATCGCTAGGGATGCACTGTCAAAAATTTCAGCCCTTTAGCTCTAGCGGTTTAGGTTGTGCGTTGTCTGTCAGTCAGATACTTTTTATACAATAGAAAAAACGTAAAGAAAAAAATCCCCTTACAACTTATTGAACCCCATTTCATCTCCTTCAACCATTTTTTCTCCAAAAAAAAGTAGCCTATGTCCGTCTCCAAGGTCTAAACTATGTCTGTTGCAAATTTCATCAAAATCGGTCCAGCGGTTTAGGCGTGAAAGCGTAACATACATACAGACCGAGTTACTTTCGCATTTATAATATTAGTAAGGATTTTGTTACGTCGTAATCGTTTTGATTTACCTTAACTGACTTTTAAATGCACTACAGAATTGCTTGGCAGCCAAAGTTACTGGGACTCGAAACCTGGGGAACTAATTTGCAAGAGGGGAACGAAAACACGAAATTTGCTCAAATCAGATCCCGCGGTAAAAGGTGTAAAATTACGCTGTTCAACAGAATCGATTTTCAAATTTCACCTAAGAAATCCCTTTATAGCAAATACAAAGGGCATTAAGAGGAGTCATAATCCAAAATTTTAAACAATTCCATGATAAAAATAAAAAGTTATTAACAAAAAATTGTTGAAATTGAAAATGAGATATTTTTTGTACGAGTATATGCAGCATTTTTATAGGATTTCAGAAATGTATGATGTGCTTGAAGTAATGATTTTTTCTTTGAATTATTTAACATTAAAAAATTTAAAAAATTGTCTGAATGGAAGCAAATTATGAATCGCTTAGAAGTGCGGTTTCGAAGATAAGATTAGAGCCGACAGCTGTTGGGAAAAATGTGACTTGGTAACCGCGGAAGGAAAAAGGACAGGTCAGGTCATAAAAGATGCCAGAAAAAGGAGGCTGCTCCGACGACACAATTTTGTTAATGTTAATAGTCACAATTAATTATTCTCAATAGTAACCAAAAAACCAAGTTTGCGGCCATCTGTATTACCAAAATTATTCTGGCCGAAATACGTTTATTCATTCCCCATTCTTCCAAATCCATAAAGCCTAGGCAATATGGATGGTTCAATCGAGAGTGTATGAACGCAATCAAAACCAAAGAAGTCGCCTATAGACAGTACAAAAATTCCCCGAGCGAACATCTCGACGTGAGTACATCAGGTTGAGAAACTCTTGTGAATCCACTATCAAGAAAGTCAAAGAATTATTCGATGGCATACTGAGAGGTAAATTCATAAACTCCACTGCTGGCAGTAAAAGCTTCTGGTCCTTGGTAACCTCCATCAGGAAGAATTTCACTTCACATACAACACCTCCATTCATTTATAATAAACAGGTGATAACAGAAAGCAAACCCAAGGCCGATCTACTTGCACTTCTGTTCGCCGAGAATTCTTCCTTACCCGATGCCGACATGCAACCCCTCACCATCGAGTGTTCCGCTCACTCAATGGATAGAGTTTTCTTCAGAACGCGTGAAGTGTATAAGTGTCTCAAAGAGCTGGACTCCAACAAAGCAACTGGCCCCGACAAATTCCCCCTATAGTTCTTAAAAAATGTGCCTCACCTTTGGCTAAACCTCTGCGCAAACTTTCAACACTTCCATACTTCTCCGGAGTTTATCCTGACTCCTGGAAACTGGCTCATGTTCAGCCTATACCGAAAAAAGGTGAAGCTAGTGACCCTGCTAACTACCGCCCAATAGCAATTACTTCTATTCTCTCCAAAATTATGGAGACAATAATAAAAAGAAAGCTTATGGAATATCTTGAATACAACCAAATATTGGACGACAAACAATACGGCTTTAGATCGAAAAGATCTACTGGCGACTTCCTTGTTTGCCTAACGGAGCACCTCAGCCGAAGTATACACCGATTTGGTGAATCTGGCCTGGTTGCTCTTGATATCTCCAAGGCTTTTGACAGAGTATGGCATCCCGCTCTGTTGGCTAAACTCCAAGCTATTGGTATTGATTCTGTTTTGAAGAACTGGATTGAGAGCTTCCTTTCTGGCCGTTCAATCAAGGTAGTATTGGATGGCGTCGAATCCGACCGCCATCACATCTCCGCAGGTGTTCCCCAGGGCTCAATTCTATCACCAGCTCTCTTCCTAGTCTTTATAAATGACCTGCTTTCAGTCCCCTCCAACTCACTCCACAGCTTTGCTGATGACGGTACTCAACGTTACTCCTATGGTTTTGATAATGTAACACAAGCGCGTGCCTGACCTTGTCTACATCATCGCCAATTGTGGTCCAATTCAATCAACAGGGATATCGAACGAATTCTTGATTGGGGCCACAAACACCGTGTCGAATTTAATGCATTAAAAACCAAGTACTGTCTCATCTCCAACAAAACTTGCACCGAGCCTCTTTCTATTTCAGTGGACAACAAGACCGTAACGGCAGAACCCTCTCTAAATATCCTAGGCGTAACATTAGCTGAAGATCTGCGCTGGAATAACCACATATTCCAAAGTGCTAACCCAGCATCCCAGTGTCTAGGATTCCTCAAAAGGTGCAAATTTCTCCTTCAGCCGTCTGCCAGGGCTATAATTTACAAGTCCTACATTCGTCCCTGTCTTGAATACAACTCGTATATCTGGGCCGGGGCCCCAAGAACCATCTTAGCTTGGCTGGACAAGGTGCAAAACCGCGCCCTCAAACTTATTGGTGACAGCGCCATTTGCTCTTCAATTGACTCATTAAGTCACCGTAGGAATGTAGCAGCTCTTACAAAATTTTATCGCTTTTTTCATAATGACTGCTCCATTGAAATAAGTAACCTCAAACCTCCACGGCAACATTTCTCCCCCACTTCTCCCGCTCGGCTCACCCCCACAGTTTACAGCCCTTATCTTCGCGCACACTCCGATCTAGAAATTCGTTTATAACAAGAACTCGTCTGTGGAACAACCTTCCAAAGACAGTATTCCCGAACTCATACAACATCCAAGAGTTCAAACGCAAGGTTCATCGTCACTTTCTGCAACACCCCCTTGACTCCCCCTAACCTATTATGTCCTTCTCTCTATCTTTCGAGCTAAGCTTACTACTGGACATTGCACCATGACTTAAATGACATGACGTACTAGAAGTACAAAGGATGACCACTGAGCTTAGACTATCAAATCGGACAATAAATTTTTTTTTTTTTTCAAACTTTAAACATTAATAACTTTTTAATTCCATCGCCGATTTGCATGAAACTTGGCAAAATAACATATTTTAATACCATGAATCCATTCCTCTTGGTCTCGACCTTAGGTGAAATTCGCGGTTCAACAGTGTTATATGAAAATGAAATAAAAAGCAAACTATATCTTGCGATGCCCCAACGACCTTGAAAATTAGAGAAAAAGTTAAAATTGTGAATTTTTCATAATAATAATTTTCTGCCTCATATTTTAACCAATATCTTTAATATTAGTAATTATAAAAATTCAAAAGTAATACAAGTAATGATAAGGGTTATAATATTGTAGAAAAATCTTTTTTCCAAGTGAGCACAAGCTCGTACACTTCGGTACTGTCTTTTTGTATCAAATGACTGCATTATTTCACGTGATTGTGGTTTTGCTCGTTTGAAGCCATCCCTAGAACTTTCACTGCAAACATCAGTTGAAGCTTCTGTTACGAGCTTAACACATATGTATCTCAACAGCTTGTGGATGGTAAGGAAACCTTGGTATGTTAAGAACTGGAACATTATTCGAGATTACAAAATATTGCAGTTCACTGTCTGGAATTTCCTTTATCAGTGGTGGCGTTCTCACCGTGCTAGTGGTGGGAAAAATGGCTCTTTTCAGTGAACTGGTTCTTTAGGTTCCGCTCACTAAAAAGAACCAATTAAAAGATCCGTTCATTTGGTTCATTGGCCTTAAATATGGTGAAAACGTCAAAACATGGACTGCTTTAAAACACAACTACGAAGAAACACATACTAAACACAACTATGGCAACTTTTTGCTATTGATAAGAATCAATGAATTTCCTAATGAAATCAAACTTTCAGTTTGAACTAATTAACTTATTTTAAGATATCCTATATTTTATTCAAATAAAATTATAACAATCCTATTTCCGTTATATTTCCCTTTTCGTTTTTTATATAATCTTCCTACGCTTGAATAATAATTGAAATTTGTATAGAACTCTCCCTAAATCTTAAATTTTCTTCATAAAATTTTCTCAATTCTCATCTATTTCAAAATGTCTATTTCCAATTAGAATTGTTTAAAGTTACAAAAAAGTTCTCTGAGAAAGATATCTCACCCCTTATGCATGCATTATTTATTCATTCATTGGCTCTTTTTTCAGATCATTCCAGTTCAGGTCTTTTCATTAGAGACCTTGGTCTTCAAAAGTGATTCTTCTTTCTAGATCCATTCTGATTGGATTAATGTTGTTAAGAATTACAAACAATTATTTCATTCTTTTTAAATTTATAAATGAGTCCGCATCGGCATAGATTATTCCAAACGCTAGTGTTGATATGCTTTTCAGCCAGAAAACGAAACAATGTTCTTCACCGAGAAACCGAAACAATATCTTTTTCATCGAGAAACCGAAACAATATCTTTTTCAGCAATAAATTGAAACAATAACTTTTTCACCAACATTTTGAAACAATATCTTTTTCGTAAGACCCATCGAAATCTATCTAACTAACTAACTTTCATTTTGTGCCCCATCCGTAAAGCACTTTCAAATTTATTATCTTAGGTTTTATAATAGTTGCAAATGTGATAGTTTGTTGCTTAACTTATGAACTGACATTTATATGCACAATTACTTACTTGTTTAGAAAATATCAGAAAAAATGGTACGAATGTCCTGTCCGTAACGCATGGAATGACCGATATCTAAAGATCCCAGAGGTATAGAAGTAAGATAGTATGTATATATATAACTTAGTTTTCACTCGTTTGGTTTTGCGTAAAAAATCGGTGGAGCCGATGGACTGAACCGGATGTTGACGTTCGCATTTCTTTATTACTACAGCTTACACATTCTCAAATTCAAAATATATTGAAATTTTTTTGACATATATAACTTAAGTTCATTGTAAACGGGACCAGAAAACCTTTTGATCATTTTTGATATGTAATAATTGGAGAAAGCCAGGACACATGTTGCTACATCTTAGCGTTTCTCCAGCATTTTATCTTCCAACTTGGATTAGAAAATCATAATATTCTGAACATTAATTGGTTGTTGTTGTTGTATTTTAAACTTTCCATCTCTAGGGGATGGTATAACCCCAAGGTTATAACTGGTATAAGGTTTTTCAACCATATCAACCACTGATTCTTTGTTGGTTTAAAATTGTATTAGCTCAAAGTCTTGTCACATCTGATGAAAAAAATCATAGTTGATGAGCTGACACAACTAGACATATGCCCTGGCCTCAATCAAGTGAATCTCTCTTCAAAATTGAAAACTGTGTTTATAAAGATCCTAGATAAACTGGCCCATCTCCTAGGATTCTTTATATATCGACGCTGTAGGGTTATGTCTAGATTGAAGGTGAAAATCGCTCTGATGATTTGTAACTTTGAATAACTCATGGTTGAAAAACTTCCACGTGTATATATCCATGCTGAAGAAATAACGGTCCCATATGAATGCCATGCTGCGTAGAGATTATCTTAAAAAATCTCGAAAATCCCTGAGTCTGTTCATTGATTAAAATTAAAACTGTTCCTTAGATTGGTAATTAACAGAGCACTCTGATAATTTTAACTTATGCTCATGAGATTGTTGCAATTGAATAAAACACGTTTTGTTCATAGTTAGAACATAAGAAACTTCACTGGATTTGGAAACTAATTTTAAGTTTTGTAAAAAGTCACTTGATGCTGTTCGAAAAACAGGATTTACAACATAGATTATTTTTAAAGATACTAAAATTTTTTTCGAAAAACCACGTTGGTTTTCATTTAAAACTGAGATTAACAGTAACCTTCGACACTGTTATTTGATCACTGAAATTTGAGTTGGGGGCCAGTCGCAAGAGGATGCGACCGACCCGGTCGGGAGCGAAAACCGAACGGAACATTAATTGGTTAGAATATTATAATTTCCAGCACCCCTGGTAAATGCTGCAACACTAATTCAATTGACAGTATTTTTTTATACTGGCAAATGTATGTCTAAATGCCGCATATAAGCCCTTATACTTACAGTAGCCTCCAAAAGTCAGTTGAAATTGTATATTTCAGTATTTTATCTTAAAAACAAAGTGTGAAATAAAAAAATACGTTACATTTAAATATTATTTATTAAATAAACTGTTTTTCTAACGTTTTCATAAAGAAATTGGAGTCTGACATAAAGCCAACTGGGCATTGTAACTGAAAATCATAAACAACATATTGCCCGTTGAAAAACGTATTACTAGGAACAGCGACGTTTTTAAATATGTAGGAGCGTATTTCAACTGACTTTTGGAGGCCACTGTATAACATTTCCGACTACTGCCCAATAGAAACTACTTCCAAATTTATCAAATATTGTTTTAGTTTGTATTCAAATATATCAGATTTCCTGAGTTTCACTGTAAGAGACTGAATAAATAAATTTCTCTAATACTTACCAACCACCCAATTACTTACTCTTTTTAATTATTTCAGGCATGAAACGTATTTTGCAATATAAAATTGTTGCTTGAAACTCACATTTTTACATAAAAGTAAGTATAATTACACCTTTGAAGCAATGTAGTGGCTCAAATAGACAAAATTATATTCGTTTGTGCTAACATAAATTTTATAAAATTGCGTGTTTCAATTAAATGAATTAATAAATCTTTCTCCTTATATGTATTTGTGTAATGAGTTACAATTTTGTAATAGCAAATAAATTTCGAGAAATAATACTAAAACTGATTAAACACTATTAAAGCATTCATTTTTACTCTTTATTATTCGTGATCGTATTTTCTTTGCATAAGATTACAAGTATTGAATCTGTGTCCAAAAATTTTAAATTATTTTTCTTGGAATGTCGTTATTTTGGCATTATAAAGCAAAGAAAAGGTTAAATTCCGAGCTCCTACAACATCCAAGAGTTCAAATGCAGGGTTCATCGCCACCTTCTTCAACACCCCTTCGAACCCCCATAACCCTTAACCTATTCCCCCCGGTACTAAGCTTACTGCTAGAAATTGCACCATGACGTGACAAACGACATGATGGACTGGTAGTGCAAAGGGTGAGTCCTGAGTTTAGCACTACCACATAAAAAAATGCATGAAGAGCAATTTGATAAGTTCATTACACATAGAGCAAGTGCTATCAGTCATTGGTTTTGTATTGTCAAATAAATAAAACAAGATAGCACGGGGCTTTAAATTAAATACATATGATGTGCTATATGGTACTCTTTCAATAACCAATTTATAAGGCAAATTTTCTTCGAAAATGGCGCTACAGTTCTTGTAGGACCTGTCGTCTTCTTTCAGTCGTCTTTACGTCTTATAAACTTGTTATTCTCGCATCTATTTCTCGGTTATTCTACGATTCCTTTTCCTACTGATTAGAGTTGAGCCGGACTTACAAGAGACAGTTCATTTGTCCCGTACACGATAGTAAATTGTACTGAGGCCTCAACTTTTTTAAATGTCCCGGTTCAAAAATAATGTACTACTGGGATATGAGCGTGTATCGTGCGTTTGTAAATTACGAAGTGGAGAGACATTTCTTACTTCTTTTGCAGCAGCAAAATATTTAATCTGAACTGCGCCGAGGTGAGATTGTAAACACGAACTGGAACAACATTTTCTTATTTCTTTTGCGACAATAAAATATTCAATTCGAATTGCGGCGAGGTGAGATTGTAAACACGAACTGCATAGATATTTTCTTACTGTTTTTGCCGCAGTCAAATATCCAATTTAAGCCGAGACGTGGTGAGATTGTAAATACGAACTGGAGAGAAATCTCTTACATTTTTGAAGGAGTGAAATTTTATACTAAAGAGACAATTCTTACATTTTACGAGGGAGGTGAATTTTGTGCTGAAGAGATAATTCTTACATTTTTCGAGGGAGGTAACAATTCTTACATTTTTCGAGGGAGGTGAATTTTGTACTGAAGAGACAATTCTTACATTTTTCGAGGGAGGTAACAATTCTTACATTTTTCGAGGGAGGTAACAATTCTTACATTTTTCGAGGGAGGTGAATTTTGTACTGAAGAGACAATTCTTACATTTTTCGAGGGAGGCAAATTTTGTACTGAAGAGATAATTCTTACATTTTTCGAGGGAAGTAACAATTCCCAGCAAACCACATGTAATGCATAGAACAAAGAAATGCATTCGCCGTACATTACAAGTAAGCTATCTGAAAGTTATCAATCAGCGACTGCTTACAAGTGCCTTACAAATACATTACAAGCAATGTATTAAATTGTTAGGATTTTGGGGATTCAAAAGCGTATTATAAAGGGCCAAATACACGAGCACTCCATTCCGCCACGCTAACAAATTTTTGTTGGAGTCTTCAGTAATTAAGCTAATAAAATCGTATCTCATTTCAGATAGCATACATACTGAAAATTATTCATTTTCTATTTTCGAGAGAGATATGAGGGCGACTATACGGACGTCACATGGTAGAACACATATCCAGAAATTCAGGGCATCTAAAATACAAAGTTCAACATAAAATTATAATAAATTTTGTTTTAAAAAAATATTTTATTATTAAATGCATTTTTAGTCGATTAGAATCAATGCATTTTTTCCTAGGGCAATCCTAATTCTATTCAATACATTTTATTAGTTTTATGAAATGCCTTTTGTAATGCATTTCCCACATTCTATAAAATGTATTTGTAATTTATTATTTATGCATTACATACTTCTATATGAAATATATTGTTAATGCATTACAAGCAATGCATTTCATCCTAGGACATGCCTAATGTGTTTTAATGCATTCCGTATTACTTACAAAATGCTTTCTGTAATGAATTTCATTCATTTCTGAAATGTATTGTGAATTCATTTTGTATGCATTCGTGGTTTACTGGGTTCTTACATTTTTCGAGGGAGGTGAATTTTGTGCTGAAGAGATAATTCTTACATTTTTCGAGGGAGGTAACAATTCTTACATTTTTCGAGGGAGGTGAATTTTGTACTGAATTCTTGCATTTTTTGGAGGGAGTGAAGTTGGAGAGATATTTCTTACATTTTTCGATGGAGGTAAAATTTTATTTTTATTTTTTAATCTCTATCTGTAAAAATAAAATATTTTCGTGTTATTTTCAATTTTAGGGAGTTTCATTTTAAATCTGTAAATTTGTTTTTCTTTATACAGTTAACAAAAATTTTAAAGAATATTTTTGTAATCAACATTCATAGGCACGATAATTAATATTTCCATTCATGCATTTATCATTTATCGTATCCTCTCTTTCGCAAACGCAATAGATCTCCCCCATCGCAACGTTTGAGCCATTCACTACGTGACGTGCTAGCACAATACAATGGCACCTCGCCTCATTTGAAGTGAGACATTGTACTGGTTCAAAAGGAAAAAGAGGCTCCTCTTACAAACTCATTTTATTATCGTGTCCTACCCAACACTACTACTGATCTACCATTGAAAAATAAAAAAATCCCCCAGTGCGAAATTTTATTGGTGGACATGATGCGTCTTTGAATATCGTCCTTTATTTTATTTTCTACAGTAAGTAGGGGCTTCGGTAGGCTAGAGGTAAGGCGCCTGACTGCTATCCCCAGAGGTCCCGGGTTCGAATCGCGGCGGCACCACGGTCCTTCGCCTTTCCCACCTAACTTTCCTTCTTTCTTCTTCCCTCTTTACATTCCTGATTCCCCTGTCATAGCCTTCCCTAGTGTCCTTCCCCGCTCCACCAAGCGCATGCCATCGGTTGGTTGATGAGATTCAACTCGTTTCAGGAGGCATAACACTCCAGCGAGTTGTTCTCGACGCCCCGATGTCAGAGTCGCGAAATGGTTGTGAGTAGGTGGAATAAAATATCGCGGCTAGGTTGTGACATTTATTTTCTTCTCTTCTCTCTATCTTCCGGCTAGAGCTGCTGTTCGACATTCACTCTGTACGAAAAAATAGATTGTCGACAGTACAAAGGGACTTTCCCTAAGCCTCTAGTCTGTCCTTTAGTATATAAAGCTATTTGCAATTTCGATTCTGTGGTCGTGAAGATTGACGTTTCGTCTTTTTGCTTGATTCCTCTTCCTTGCTCTCCTCCTTTAAGCCCCGTTTCACCTGCGGTCTTCAGACAATACGCACAAATAGAACAAAAAACGAAAAATCTCAAACTGTGTGAATACAAAGCTATGTATCCACTAATAAAATGTTGCAGGAAACAAATGAAAAGTCTCGAACTATGTTCTAAAGCACTGGGCGCACACAAACAAGACTTTAGGTGGATACAAAGCCTTCTATATTTACAAGCCATGCACAAAGAAATCTCACACTCACAATGAAAGCATAATAGGACTTCAATTTAGCTGTCAAACTGTGTGTAGTGCGGTTATGTTGGTTTATTGGGAATCAATTAATCTTCTTTAACCAATTAAAAACAAAAATTATGGTCATTAATTGCAACATTTATTTACTACATATTACAAAGTTGCGTTAATAATGTAAAAAATAAGTATAATTGTATCCCTGACTTTCTTCCTTAATGGATATTATTTCAAATATCATGCCGTCAAGCCGTCACACCAAGCAAAAGCCGTAAGTGGAGGAAACTACCGCTAAAAATAAATTTATATAAATATTGGGCAATATATAGCAAACTATTCGTTTCAACTTATCTTCATTTGCTTATATTCCTCTAAAACTGGAACTGGCTGCAACGAAAACTGGCTGATCCGTCATGTGACATCATGGCCCCAAAGAACAATTTCAAGTAACATTTCGCTTAACTACAAAAATCGCGCCAAACTGATATTATGTACGTGTTATTTTTATAAAAAAAAAACTTATTTTTAACAAAAAATCACGGCGCTTTCATTAATAAAAGACTTTCCGCGGCGCGAATCACTTGTTTTCCTCGGGATTTTGACATGTTGTTCCACCATAACCAACATAAAACCCGCAAATCCTATTTTTAACATTTATATTTAAATTATTAACGTAAGACACACATTTTATTTTAATTTTTGCACTGTTTCACGTTTTTGATTTTGATGAAATAACTTTTATTTTTCACAAAACCACACTCGCAACAGCACTTTCCGCGGCACGAAAACTTCTTTCCCTTTGATTCTAATGGGATTTTGACACTTCACGAATTTTGGTTGGGACTTCATACAACCACAAACACATACATGCAGCATGGCTTGTAAATATAGAAGGCTTTGGGTGGATACGAACTTTGGATGATACTTGTTAGCCCAGTCACTTTATACAAAAAAAAGGCAAAACCTCTGAAAAAATGCAACTGGAGATTTATCAGCGGGATTCTCTTTATTTTGGGGTCACAAATAATTTCCCAAAAGTCCATAAAGCCAACTGACCGGCTACTCGAGTTATAGGGGGTCAAAGGTCCCTAAAATCTCTTTTTCTCCAATATCTCGTAAATTATCGGTTTTACGCAATTTTTGGCTAAGTAAAGATTGTTCGTGAGATGAATCTGCATAAAAAAGTCCTGTACAAAATTTACGTAGAACCAATAGTTTTTGAGATATGGGGCTGAGAAAACTCGGCCATCGCGCTGCATTCGTTTCCGCACCACCTTGGAAGTAGAACTCAGGCAGCCTTTTTGCATGGTATCCCCAGTAGGGCTAGTCCTTAGGTTACAAGTTATGAAATAATTTTGTTGGTTATCTCTCTATCTCTTCTATCTCCATTTCTTTCATGTGGTCATCTTCATTAACACTCATCTCAGAGGAAAATAACGAAATGTGGTCGGCGCTACCATCGTTCAACTCAGGGGCAATGGTTGAATCCCCGGACATCGAATTGAGACACGACGGGCCCCGATAAGAGCCATAAGCTACAGAACATGGCAACCCTACTTTTCTGCATTCTGCATTTTATACATAAACCTTTGGAAAAAAATGCAACTGGAGATTTTCCACCGGGATTCTCTTTTTTTTGGAGTCACTAATAATTTCCCAAAAGTCCATAAAGCCAACTGACTGGCTACTCAAGTTACGGAGGGTCAAAGGTCACGAAAATCTGTTTTTCTCAAACATCTCATTAACTGTCGGATTTACGTTAATTTTGGCTACATAAAATTTTTTCGTGAAATAAATCTGCATGAAAATGTCCTGTATAAAATTTACGTAACACCAATAGGTTTCGAGATATGGCGTTAAGAATACTCGGGCATTGCACTGCATTCGTTTTCGCACCACCTGTCACATAAAAAGTAAAAAGAATGTGTTTTCACCAAGCACGTTAGAAGTGAAACGTCAAAGTCAGAGGAATGGGAAATTTGTAGTTAAACCAAAGAATTAAACTATCATTTATCCGTATAAAATATATATTTATACATTGTTATTAAAATCTTCACCAAAATCTAAAACTACTAAGTGGATTTGGCGTACATCCCCTCAGCCAGCCTACTATCTCAATTCCCCTCAATTCCTTACATTTTTTATAGCGACCTCCTTTATAACGACATTTCGTAGTTAAACGAGTTCGGACTTTCAATCTTTGGTGTTATTTTGCAATAGAATACAATGGCAGATGCTTGTTTTATCTGTAATCAATCTCTATCAAATGGCGCGATTGTGACTGTTGCTCGCGGTTTAGAAACCCTTAGAAATGTGAGTGTTGAAAGAGGTGACGAACATATAAACTATTTGCGAAGCGTGGAAACTCTGACAGTGCATGTTGAATGTCGTAAAAATTATACAAAACGATTCAACATTGACACCTATAAAAGACGTTCTCGTGAATTGCCATCAACATCTCAGTGCTCCCCTCGTAAAAAGAGATCTTCCCCTTTCGATTTTGCTAAGTTGTGCATTATTTGTGGCGAACCAGCCAGTGAAATACAAGAGCGGAAGAAACAGCTTAATAAGTATCGACGATCAATTAGGCATGTCACTACGTTGTCATTGAAGGACACTGTATTACGAGCAGCAGATGCACGTAATGATAGTCATGGAAGAGCTGTAAAAAAACGTATCATCTTTGAGCACGATCTGGTGGCAGCTAAAGCAAAATATCATAGCATATGTTTCCGTGATTTTCTTTTACCACCTCGTCCTAAGAAGAAAGGTCGTCCTGAAGATGCAAAATCTATGATTACATAGAAAATAATGAAGATTGCCAGTTCACTTTAGCAGAGCTGAAAGATCAAATTAAAGGGTATATTCCCGCTGATCGAACAATAAATGCGAAATTGATTGAACGTTACGGTAAGTCAATAGTTTTCACTCCAAAACGAGGAGCGGTAACTATCATTTCTTTTGTTGATGTCCAAATGAATTTTTTGTGCGCATCGTGGTATGAGAACCGCAAAAAAAATCCTAAGGAAGAACGAATTCGCATTATTGAGGCTGCTGCATCAATCATTAGAGAAGACATAACTTCGGCTGTTGTGGATTCAGAATTTTACCCTCCAACACATAAAATGTTTGAAAATCTCAACTCGGAGATTCCGAAAAGTTTATCTTTCCTCATTGATGAAATAATTTTAAAAAATAAAAGAGGAAATCTAGAGAAATTGAAGCGTAAGTCTACAGCAATAAGTCATGCTATTATGTATGCAATGCGAAAGGTTTATGTATAAAATGCAGAATGCAGAAAAGTAGGGTTGCCATGTTCTGTAGCTTATGGCTCTTATCGGGGCCCGTCGTGTCTCAATTCGATGTCCGGGGATTCAACCATTGCCCCTGAGTTGAACGATGGTAGCGCCGACCACATTTCGTTATTTTCCTCTGAGATGAGTGTTAATGAAGATGACCACATGAAAGAAATGGAGATAGAAGAGATAGAGAGATAACCAACAAAATTATTTCATACCTTGTAACCTAAGGACTAGCCCTACTGGGGATACCATGCAAAAAGGCTGCCTGAGTTCTACTTCCAAGGTGGTGCGGAAACGAATGCAGCGCGATGGCCGAGTTTTCTCAGCCCCATATCTCAAAAACTATTGGTTCTACGTAAATTTTGTACAGGACTTTTTTATGCAGATTCATCTCACGAACAATCTTTACTTAGCCAAAAATTGCGTAAAACCGATAATTTACGAGATATTGGAGAAAAAGAGATTTTAGGGACCTTTGACCACCTATAACTCGAGTAGCCGGTCAGTTGGCTTTATGGACTTTTGGGAAATTATTTGTGACCCCAAAATAAAGAGAATCCCGCTGATAAATCTCCAGTTGCATTTTTTCAGAGGTTCATGTATAAAGTGACTGGGCTATGTGTGTGCGCAATGTTTTCGCTTCATCTATTTTGTCAGTGAAAACAAAATATAAAAAAATGAACCTTGAGGACAAAAATTTAGCAATGTGCCCTACAGCATTTATAATTGTGGTAAATGCAATTATTCTGTTCATAAAATTGAATTAATTCAATAACTTTTTCATTTGTCCATTCCATCTTCTATAGTATTAGGGAAAATAAGAAAAACAAGAAAAAAAAACTTCAATTAAAGCAATCTACGCTTAAAGGCAATCGCGCTTGAAAACTCTCTCTTGAATATAATACCCTTGTCTGTATTAAGATGTTTTGTGATTTCTATATTAACTGGAAAATAGAAGATAGGCCTCAACAAACTACTTCAAGACTTTTCGAAGACTTTTTTCATGTATCCACTGAATTTACTTATCCGCACATAGAGGTGGCAGAAGTTCTCCTCATTGATGCAGACATTTTTTAATGGATTCGTTTTGTCGTTGAGCGTGTGTAGTCTCCGCAGTACAAACTATTTCTTTATCTCCACACGTGGAATTTGGTAGAGACACCATCGGAATAATGGAGATAGTAGGGAGACAAAACACTTGGTAGATACGCACCTTTAAAAGCAGGTCGTAGCGTTTCTGTAGTCTAATTATTGAATGCTAATAAACTATTATAAATTCAATTGATGCGGAATAAAATTCCTCGCAAGAATGTAACGCTATCTTCCAGACTATTAGTTGATCTGCATAGCTAGTAAATTGTGGTTTATTTCTGTAACTTTTTCCTTTGTCTAGTTCCATGACAGATTCAAATCAGTTTCCATTTTCATCTTTCAAATTAAGCTTACTACTTGTTTCTTCTTCATTGATCCGTTAGCTAGTTCGAGCGGGACTACTCCGCAACGGATACTCTATTCACGATTCGTTTCCATTCTTGCCGGTTTTTGGTGACGTCTCGAGGCTCTGTAACTGATAATCGTTGATTCTTTAGGTCACCCTCGATATTCTTTAGCTTACTACTAGACATTGCGAGACACTACGGACGGGTAGTCCAAGGTCCTATGCTGTGAGAATATTTCTATTACACCTACAACCATGTAAACAACATTCCCCTCCAACCAAAACATCCATTCCATCAATCCGTCTTTTGGCACGAAACATTCAAGTGTTCAAAAATCTCTCGGATTTCATTTAACCTATTATATTTATAACTAAGGTTATATACTACTAGCCACGACCAGTGGCATGATAAATTGCTCGTACGAACTTACGTCCTCTGAGTGTAAACTTTTACATAAAAATATAATAGTAGGTACCTATAGGTAAAACTTTGTAACAATTAAATATGGATCTGATAAACGAATTTGCCGTGTTTTTCTGAAACGTGAATCGGTGTTAATATTATCTATCAACTTGCGCAGTTCTACATATAAAATCACTGGGAAAAATTTGTAAACAAAATAAATGAATGTTATTTGAGCTACACATATAATTGAAAAATTATTGCACATCAGTAAATATTTTCTTTTTCTTGGAGTTCCTTTATACTAACAATAAGTTGAACACTTTTTTATTTCTTTTTTCCGGCTTTTCTTGTTTCTTTTGTTATAAAATATTTTTGTAGATGTCAGAGGAATCAGGGAGCAATAAAGCCAGCAAGGTTATAGAGGATAATCTAAATAAAGTGCGAAATTTCATAAAACAATTGGAAGCGTCACATACTGAAATTACTACACAATTTAACACACTGAAAAATCAAGATTCCAATGATAACGAGGAATGGGAAGTTATTTTAAATTTATTTAAAAATGGCTGTGATGTTGCAGCAAAGCAATTAGCTGATATTCAAAAAAATTTCGGTGATAATATAGCAAACCTAATAAGCGATAAATCCTTAAATTCTTCTTCAAAATCTAAAGATGGCAGCAGTAAAAATGATGATGCAAATACAAAAAAGAATCTCAAAAATCGTGAAGTATCAAAGGAAATTGAAATAAGCAATGTAACAAAAGAAAATTCAAGTAATCATGTGAACAATATAAGTGGATGCAAAACTATACAGGATGATTTCAATAAAGAAAATTGCCCAATTATTCAAAGTGGTAAAAATGAAGAATTGGGAAATGAATTGCAGAAGAGTTGTACTTCATTAAATAGCGATAATTTATCAGCTGAAAAAAATTGTAATGAAACTAGTTCTGAAAAAGCTTCAAAAAATATTACAGACTTAAATCATAGCGACAATGGTGAAGAGGTTGAACCTAATCCATCTAAAATCGGTATAAGATTGGTTGCTATTGAAAAGCTGTTAGATCCCAATATTGCGGCCCGAAGCAAAGAATTAACCATAACTCAAACAATTTTAAATAATAATGCAAATAGTAGTATAATTATTTTAGATAGTGATGACGATGATGTGATAACAGGTCCGGTATTTACTTCTGGCCATCCTGTTAATTCTCTTACTGTTGTTACTAATATTACTCCATCATCCAATGACCAAACTGGGATTAAAAAGAAAGTCACTGACAAAAACGGCACTAGGAGAAAACAAGCAAAAGAGAAAAGCAACAAACTCAAAAGAATTGCTGTAAAAATTAAAAGAAATAAAATTATAGCACAATTGATAAAATATAAGAAAAAAGAAATTTTAATTTCTAAGAGCCTTGCAAAGAAATTGGATGCGATTGTTCTTGATAAAAAACTTTTTAAATCGCTAACCACATCAAAAAAGGCCCCAAACAGAGTAAGAAATTAAATTAAATTATTTTATTATAAAATTTTTTAATTATTTGTCTTCCTAGGAAAATGTTATATCAACTACAATAGATAAAGGGCCAGAAAAAGTACATTCCTCTAATGATGATTTAGAAAAAAGGACGAATTCGAATGTAAAGATCTTTATCAATTTTCAGTTTTAATTTAATTTTTATTTCTCTGCCTAAGTCACATTTTCATTTTTAATTAACAGGGATTTTCCTTCCTATCAATTCATTATTAAATAGCAATTTCTGTTAAACATTGCCTTCCAAATTAATATCATGATATTATTCTTTATTTTCAGAAATCTCCAGAAAAAGTATTATTAGACAACATCGTAAGGAAAAATATGGAAGTCGATTATTCTGAAAATGATACATCTACCACCAAAGAATATACCTTAGGGCCAAGATCAAGAAGAAAGTTAAAGAAAAAGAGCAAAGTATGTATATTAGTGTTAAATTACAAAATGGAAATAAATAATATTTCCTTATAAATTTCAGAGCGCTCCAAGTCCTTCATGCGGTAGTAGTTCTTCTGAAGATGAGCGTGCTCCTAAGGTAGGATTTATTTAGCAATTTTAGTGTTAAAATTGTCCTTATTTGGTGGTTATTTGGTATTTTTTCGAAAGTTCAAGTTGAAAAGGACTAAAAACTGACGAAGTAGAATATTAAAATTGCTTATAACTTCAAAAGTGAAGGCCGTAGCATAAAAGTAAAAAAAGGATTGATAGAGTACGTATTTGTCGGAGAAAAATGTGGTTAAAGATGAAATTTTAGTGAAAACTCTTGACAGTGAAGACTCTTGAAGTTGGTGAGCTGGAGCCTTGACTTTTACAGTTTTAGATATAACGCCATAGCGTATAAGGGGCCTTCCATAAATTACAGTCGACGAAGTGTGACATTGTGTGACAAGGGGTGGGAGGGGTCCTAAATTTCGTTACGTCGCGTTCACGCGTATAAGGAGGTTGTGTTTAAGCGTAGCCAAAGTCAGTACAAAATGCAAATCAATACTCTATACATTTACAATACTATTTGAAATATATTTTTGGTGGGCTTGGAAACACATTTTTCTAGATAAACCGTTATTAATCTCAATATGTTTACGTTTGTGTTCTAATTATTTTCTAGATTTTGGTGCAGCTTATGATTCCAAATAAAACCATTTATTTTAAAGAGTTCTTACCTATTTTTTTATTTTCTAGTTTTTCTCGTATCATTATGCAAACTTCTCATCCTTTTTAACTCTTTTATTGTATCGTTATTGCACGGTTTCTTCGGAACTCTGCCATGGGCGACCGTCCTTTCTTGCCAAGCTCGTGGTATCAATATAAAATTACCTTGAAAAACTTTTGAAGTTGGAGCACTTCTTAACGCTCAAAGATTTCTAGGGCTCCAACCGCTCCCAAAAGAACGATCTACAAGGCCAGTTAGATATTTTTCGATCCATGCTTTAAGGTGTCGAATGTTGTACCAGTGAAGGAAAGTTTTCGGGATACTTCTTCAGGAAGGGCAGTCTGAGCCCGTAAACCATCCCTGAAGTACGTTGAGATCACTCCTGCATTGGGAGATCTCCTTATATCTCCTGCTGAAGTAAGGGCACATAATCGGAGAGGAGGTTCGAAAAAACGACCGCTTTCAGATGACGGGGTGGTGCAGCCCGAAAACCTTTTATGTAATATCTGGAAGCTGGCTACTCCGGTGTAGAGGCTGCTAGTGTCTTCGTGGTCTCGAGGAAGAAAGGGATACCGATTTTCTTAAGAAGAAGAGGGCTAGATCATCTGGATGTTCTCTAGGGCATAATAACCCGTCGAAAAGGGCGAAGGCTTTGGCCATACTTTGGCCCATAATGAAGTCTAGAACGACTCCAAAGCCGACCTCAAATAGCGGAAAGTGTCAGAATTGGCGTGCTTGCGACTAACAATCCGGAGACTCGTCTGACCACGAAGCAACTAGTTACCGTGCAAAGAAGTCTTCTGGAGGCGGTAGCCGAATTGGCTCAGGGTTCAGAGCAGCCCAGGTCAGTAGGGGTCGGTGCGCCCTCTATGATGGGCAGCCTTAAGCCTTGGAAGGAGCAAGCCTTGTTGCTGTAGATGGGAACAAGCTGAACGAAATTTGCCTGCGTTAAAGTGTTAAATAACAATTTTGAAATTAGACTAAGATAATTCAAACTTTTATCACAAACTGCATACGACCATATTTTGCTAGATGGTTAACATAACTGAATAAAGTACTTTTTTGTGCAGCCCTAACACAAATTATTTTAAAAAATTGGGGTAACTAAAACATGTTATTATTCAAAAAATTTCATTTTAAACCATATCGTACCTTGTAAAACATAGCATAACAACAATAAAAACCCGCAAAAAAATGCAAAACAATTTTATTACATTAGTCAAACATCGGCATTTTTTATAACTTATAGTCATTCATTTGTTATAATGAAACCCTTTTTTTGTTAAAGTTGAAGGAAAAAAAGTTATAGCCTTTAAAAGAAAATATTGTGACTAATTTTTGTGTTCTAAGGCTTATAACTTCTTAATTATTCAATTTACCACAAAATTTCTCACTAATATATTGGAGAAAATTTAATTCTAAACAAAAAGTGTTCTAGAAAATTTTCTGTAAGATGTAGCGTTTCGGAGATATAGTGGAAAAACCATTTGCACACGTTTTCCAAGATGGCGGCCAAATGGGGGGGGGGTTAGAATCCCGAAAACTCAAACTTAAGCTCCCTCTGACCCCCCCCCCCTACACATCCCAAAAATAAAATCTTGTCCTGCATTTTCGCAATGTTAAAGTACCATTTCCATGGACTATGGGGTAGGAAGCAAAGGGAACTTACTTTTGCTGTTCGTCGGTCGCTTGTCTGTAGAAAGGGAATGGGTGATGAGGCCCTGCCGCGCGTATTTTTCTTTCGCTACTGTTTTTTTTTTTTTTCTTTTTTTTGTGGACTTCTTTTTCACTTTTCCAAAAAAAATAGTTTTGGTTTAATTTTGAATTCTTTAACGGGGCGTGTTTGACGGACCGGACCAGCACACGTCCGTTCACTTCGCTGTCTACGGCCAAACTTCATATAATAAAAGCAACAAGCAGGATAACACGTGACAAACAGACTTCCATCTACGGAAGATAAATCCTAGTTACTTTTATGTTTCTTCTCAAATAGTAAAAACTGTTCGGTCATTAGAAATTTTATCTCCTAGTCACGAAAGATTAAAGCGTTTAATTAAATTTTTAGCGATTTGAAATTGTGTACTATTTTTTCCAATAATATCTACAATTTTTCTAGAACAAACAAGAATCGGAGAAATACAAAAGTGGAGCTACCTCAAATACAAACGTGGAGAAACAGAGACATAAGAAAAAGGTTTTTACTAAATGATTTAATCTTTTTACATAGTAGATAATTTTATCTCTTATTTCAGCATGTTCGTTCTTCAAAAAATGTTGATCTGTCAGATAAGGAAGAAATAAATACAACAAAGGTTTCGTATAGTTTTTCATAATAAAACTTGTTTGTTTTAATTATTATATATTAGGATAATAAAATGCAAAAGCCGTCTGAAAAATCATCAAAAATCAGTGATGTAAATTGAAATTTAAAAGTAACAATAATGAAAATATTTATTAAAACGAACTGTTTTTTCTAGGTGTGTGAAAAGCAGGCAAATCGCTGCGACAGTGCTGCCAAAATGTCCTCCAACTTGGAGCCAAATAATCACAATTTCGATGATTCATCTAAAAACGAAAAAATGGTCGTTGATAAGTCGGATTCTTCAGATAGAGATACGGAAGCCAATTCGCCACCTAAAAAAATTAAAAAATCGAATGATATCAAATCATCAATCGAGGCGAAATCCAAATCTTTAAAATCTAAATCTGCAAACATTTCTGATATTGATTCATCAGACACTGATACAACATCTTCCAAGAAAAAAAATAAAAAGAACGCCGGTGTTAAATCTTCTTCGCAAAATAAATCTGATGAAAGTAAATCCCTCCATGAATCTTCTAAAACTGCTAAAAGCTCTGACACAGACTTATCCGATAATGACGATATGCGATATTCAAAAGAAAAAACTACGAAGAAATCAGACAAAGAAAATAACAGCAAATCTCAGTCATCTTCTTCAAGGAAATCTACAAAATCTGAAAGGGAAACATCGCATGAGATAAGTATGTAATCAACACCAGCTAATAAGAGTGTTGTTATTAAATATCTTTTTTTTTCTTTTTTCAGAAAATAAATTGAAACAAGATAAATCATCTTCTAAATCTAAAACTACAAAAAGTTCTGCAACGGATTCTTCAGATGATGAAAACAAGCAATCAATATCTTCGAAGAATAAAAATGATATTAAAGCATCTTCATCAGAAAATAAAACAAAAGAGAGCCTATCCCAATTATCTAAAACTAAATCAGCAAAAATATCTGATTCTGAATTTTCAGCCGATGGAAATAAGCGATCTAAATCTACAAAGGAAAAAACTAAGGATAAATTGGAAGAATGTAAATCTCAATCATCTTCAAAGAAGAAACCTGATGTTAAAGCATCTTCTTCAGAGAATAAAACAAAAGAAAGCAAATCTCAATCAGCTAAGGTTAAATCGGATAAAACTGGTACTGATTCTTCCGATGATGGAAATATGCAATCGAAGTCTTCAAAAGAAAAAATGTCTCAGGATAAATTAGAAGAAAATAATACTCGTATATCTTCTAAATCTCCAGACTCTGAAGCAGATTCTTCAGATAGTGAAAATGAGAAATCGAAGGAGAAAAGTAAATCACAATCATCCTCTAATGCGAAAGATGCAAACACTGCTGTAGCGGAGTCATCGGAAAGTATAAGATCATTATCACCTGCAAAGGAAACAACAAAGAACACTGGTGATAGACCATCGACTTCGAAAACTAAAAACACTGATAATTCGGATTCTGATAGTAGTGACAGTAGTGAATCCTCCTCGACTAAGAAAACAAATACGGAAAATGTTGAATCTGTATCGTCTGCAGAAAAGGATGATAAATTAAAAACAAAATCGGCAACAGCAAGTAAATCTAAGGAAAGTGACGATTCATCGGATAATGAAAGTATTATAAAGGTAAGAAAGTTGTTTGTTTTTTTAATAAAAAATAGAATTCGTTATACATAATAGGACGAACCGCAGAGGGAATTATCAGCAAGTTCGGAAGATGAAGACAAAGAGTCCATAAAATCAGTGGTAAGTGTTTCTTTATTTTACTATTTTTGTATTAATGGAAACGGAAAGAAATTCATTAGTTGTGGTTTTAACAAAATGCTTTATTATTTTGTTTTACTCTCTTTGTTATATGCTTTTATTATTTATTTATTTCTTTGGCCACATGGGCACACTACAATTAAAATACATAGCATTACATTCCTTATTATAAAACATAATTGAAATTTACAAAAACCAGGTTTGGTGTAATTTAATCACTATTAAAAACTATTTAAAACATAGCCTAATTTTGTCAAGAGCAGTGGAATTTATGTTATTAGTAGCGATCTAATTTTTCTTTTATAGGATGTCTTGTTAAGTGAAGGAGAGAAACAAGTGCTATCACTATTAAACAACATTAAGCATCCTATAAGTCGTCGCTTCGCAAGAATAATGGCACAAATCAAAAATTCCCAATTTCGAGGTTATTTTGAAAATATATATGCCGCATATTTTTATGTGGTACAACTCCATATTAATACTTCCAAAAATGACCGCTAGAAACCCGCTGGAATGCAAAATCATGACAAGGGGTTGTATGATACTATAAAGTTTTAAATGGCTCCCCTGTAAATTCATTTGTTTTTGAGTTGTGCCACTATTCTTGCGAAGCGACGAAGTAATTGTACTACAAGACAAATTCTGTTGCACAAGACTACAAGTTCGCCCCTCAACTTACAATTGTAGAGAGCGAATTTTACAAGTGGGAAATTTGGATTTCCCTAGTTTCTGTTGTACCAAACTACAAGTGTATCTTCAATTAGACCTAGACTTGTAGAATTCTCAGCAAAATTTTATAGACAAGCTGAGATGTAAAAAAACTTGTACAAGTTAGTTAGTGATCAGCGGTTTGAGTTAAAACACCTTTGCAGCTGAAGTGTTTTAAGTTAAGCAGAAAAAAACCTTTACGAGTAATATAGGTATTAATACCTTCGATATGTCTCCCTTTGCCATGATTTTACTTACATTGTCATGTCATTGGAGCAGAGGGCTCCTTCTGACGTCCAAAAGTCTAAAGAGAGCACTCCTATAGAACTCCAAATAGAGTTGATTTGGAATACTCCCGTAAAACTCGCTATATATTGAGATTGGAGATCTAGTCGTTAGTATGAAATGGAGGCCTTCTAAGAAAAGAATTTATTTACCTATTTCAATAAATTTTAATTTAACATTATTTTTAACAAATTAATTTGAGGGCACTCGTTCGTATTCATTCTGTTGAATTTAATTTGTAAGTTTTTCTATAAAGTTTTCCATTCTGCTTTCTTCTGCGCAACGCATTCTTTAATTGATTGCTAAAAACCTTACTCTTATTCGCTGCTTTTTACTGCTTCTGTAAGACAGCCATTATTTATAAATGCCGAAAAATGTTAAATTGATAATATGAAATAATAAACTTACAGAGGTAAATAATAAGGGTATTCATTTCACTTCGTAAATTCTTCGTACTTGTCGTACTTTTCGTAGTTGTTCGTAGTTTTCGTAGTTCATTTCCATATATTTTTTAACTACGACATTTTGGCCGTGTTTTTTTAATGAACTGGGTTTTGAGAACTTTTGAGTTCATTAAAAAAACGACATGTAGTGGAGTCAGATGAGCAAAACATAAGGAATTGTCTCCAGAGTAAAGTTTTTTTGTTGGAACATGTTAGTTACATCGAATACTATACGAAATGGACATTTTCTACCTCTAGCAACCGCCGCTACGTAAGTTATCGGCCATTATGTCAAAAATTTACCATTTTGGTCGTTCTTTCTAAATATAAATGCGTATATCTCGGCATGTGTAGGTCCGAAAAAATAGAAAAAAATAGAGGTTGTTCGTTATGATATTGGCTACCAGCGGTTACAATATGAAATCCTTATCTGCACACATAACCTCAAAAAAATTCAAAAACTAAAGAAACTACAGAATTTTGGTTTTTTGGTGATAACTTCGAATATTTTTAGTGAAATTTGATGAAATTTTCAAAAGTTGTACTTTATAATGGGAACAATAACTGGTTAAAATTTCAAGTCAAAATATCTAATACAAGGCTCAAAAATTGACTTTAAATTTGAAAACTGATTTGCCTATCAGTTTTGTGCATCGCTTCGTATGAGGTTCTTACTTTTTTTAAAATGTAGCTTCTTTTATGCACTTTTGATGGTGAAAAAGAAAAAAATTTAAACTCGAAGAAAAGTGAAAAAAATCGAATCGAAAATCGACAATTTTTGCATTTTGTCGTCAATTTTTTAGGAAAATTTGACTTTTTTTGGCAAAGTTCAATTTCTATTGTATTATTAGTTCATTTTTGACATATGATGATCGAAAAATTGACTTTTATCAAAAAATGTGATTTTTTTCTAAAAAAATTGACGAAAAAATGCAAAAATTGTCGATTTTCGATTCGATTTTTTTCACTTTTCTTCAAGTTTAAAATTTTTTCTTTTTCACCATTAAAAGTGCATAAAAGAAGCTACATTTAAAAAAAAGTAAGAACCTCATACGAAGCGATGCACAAAACTGATAGGCAAATCAGTTTTCAAATTTAAAGTCAATTTTTGAGCCTTGTATTAGATATTTTGACTTGAAATTTTAACCAGTTATTGTTCCCATTATAAAGTACAACTTTTGAAAATTTCATCAAATTTCACTAAAAATATTCGAAGTTATCACCAAAAAACCAAAATTCTGTAGTTTCTTTAGTTTTTGAATTTTTTTGAGGTTACGTGTGCAGATAAGGATTTCATATTGTAACCGCTGGTAGCCAATATCATAACGAACAACCTCTATTTTTTCTATTTTTTCGGACCTACACATGCCGAGATATACGCATTTATATTTAGAAAGAACGACCAAAATGGTAAATTTTTGACATAATGGCCGATAACTTACGTAGCGGCGGTTGCTAGAGGTAGAAAATGTCCATTTCGTATAGTATTCGATGTAACTAACATGTTCCAAAAAAAAAATTTTACTCTGGAGACAATTCCCTTTTCACTAAAATTTGATGCTCATCTGACTCCACTAATGGGAAATTTTTGCAAACCCTCAACTGTATCTATCTTCAGTTTATTTAACGTCAACTGTCGCCGTCAGCACTAATGAATTTAAATACAAAGTTTGATTTTGTCATGACCTTTATCTTTATCCAGACATGCATCGGATATCGAAATAAATTGCACCAGAAAATGGAAATTATAGGAAGTGGCGTATTTTGTAATATTTTAGATATCAGGAAAATAGTTTCGTTATGGTTCACGAAAAAATTTACGTCTTTCAATAATTTGAAAGAAAAAAGGTGGATAGAAGAGAAAAACATTTAGTGGCAGTTCATTTTTTATTATTTCAATCAATTTAATGTTTTATGATGAATAAAAAAGTGGAGGAAATATATATATATATGTATATGTTAATTTATACTGGTTTTCAACCGTGGTTACTTTCCAAATTCTTATTGCACCTTTTCTTACGGCTTTCATGGAGTCTTCTTGAATTGCGTATTCTCTTTCCGCTCTAAAATTAAAAAAGTTATTGAAGAAATTGTGTATGAGTATGTTATTGCAAAAAGACCATTTTCCGTGCTAACATTTCGTAAATCTGCTGTCAAAAATTCGCTTATTTACAAAACTTAAATGACGTTTCTCCTCCGGCTTGAAGGTAGCCGCATTTTGGAATACAGGGAAAATTTAAAATTTCCCAGTAATGCCGGATTCATCGTTGCGGATGAGTCCCGCCACACAAATTTCCTAAAAAGAGAATCATCTGAACTACGATTCATTGTTGTGGATAAAGTGTGCCGCAAATTTTGTATGATTTGACATTTCGTCAAAGTTTTCTTGGTAAAATCCTATAAAGTGGAAATATAAATTTTAAAAATGAAAAATCAGAAAAAACGTAGAATCCTTAAAAATGCTGAAATATATGAAATATCGACATGAAACCTATGATTTTTTGACAATTTCGAAAATCCGCCGCACAAAAGTTGAAGTTGATTCAACTTTTTTCCAGAGAGAAAAAAAAATCCCAAAAATATCCCAAAATTGAGAAATGTTCAATTTTTCATACAAAAAGTATGCGCGCACATAAGTGCGGCGCGACTCATCCGCAACGATGAATCCGGCATAACCGCGATAGAGACCCAGATATACCTAGTTTATAGCTACTCCCAAAATAATTCGAATTATGGATCATCCAAAATTTTTTACCCTATAAACGAGGTAATTCGAATTATGGCTTAAACCGAAATGTTTCGGCTTAAGCCATAGTTATAAGAATGTATTTGTAAGAACCCGATTTGTAAGAAATACGCGTTTATACGCTAATTCGAAATTTCGACGTAGCTTTGAGTTAAAACGATTTAATTTTTCTGCTATAAACTTGGTAATAGATCTCGACAGAACCTGGGGTTTCGTTTTTGTATGGCGAAGAACCAGCCAGTTCATTAAAAAAACACGGCCTTTGTGTGAAGTACGAAGCTACTGAGTTTATAAAACGGCTTCGTAATTTTAAATTGTCGTAGTTGATATTGACAGTTGTCAGGTGTTTTGAATTAATTGAATTTAATTGCTGCTATTTTAAAAGATGCCTAGCGAAACATTGAGAACAGCTTTATCGATTAATGCTTTCAATAATTTTTGTTTTTCACTTTTTCTGAACATTTTCTCAAAAAACAACAACTTAAAAATATCACAACTTAAAAATGGCACTTAGTAATAATACGAAAAATGAACTACGAAAAGTATTCAGTGTAGTCAATTGAACTACGAAACTACAAAACTGCAAACATTTGAAAAGTGAAATGAATACCCCCCTTAATGTATTTTTTTTCGTCCATTCCAATTTAATTTCAAAATTATTCCTTGGGAGAATATTTGCCCAAAAACTTCATGAATTTTCACCTTCCCAATAAAGTTTTGTCGAAGTTTTCGACCTACAAAAAGTATTTCTTCTTCTAATTTATTAAGTAACTTTTTAAAGGACGCAAATAATACATTTTTCACTGGAGAATGACGCCATCCGAATAAAGCAGAACTTTCAATACTCACGAGTACGAAATAATAAAAAAAAGAAAAGGAGCTCATATAGTCATATTACCTAATGACCGGTTCTACACATTCAACTTTGCATTCCACTTTTTGACGTTCAACTTTTTTTTCTCTTTCACTCCAATGCAAAGTTTGAAACAGACTAGAGTTGAAAGGAATATGGAAAGCAGCTCAGAATGGAATGGAAATTTGCGTTCAACTTTTGTGTTTACGTTCAACATTTTTATGAGTGTGCGTATATGTATGAATATGAGTGTACACGGATAGCAAAGACAGCCGAGATTTTCGATCTGCTTCTTGAATAGTTGAAAATGTGTAGACGCGAGCGACAGAATTGAACGTCAAAAAGTGGAATGCAAAGTTGAATGTGTAGAACCGGTCAATGAAACATAAATGCAGTCCAGAGTATAAACTCTCTAATCAATGACAAAGAACGTATTTGGGATGTCTTCTCGGGCTTCAACTCACTAACACAAATAGAGAAACAGAAACGTCCCAGTAGGGAAAGGAAGTACTTTAAAAAGTACTTCTACAGTCCCGTACTTCCACCCAGTACAAAACAGACATTATATTAACACGGCGATGGCCTAGGCGGGGAGGTACTTCTTTTTCCCCTTCCTTAGAATGTGTGGGAGAAGTACTTACTGCACATTTCTGTTAGAAGTACTTCCACCCAGTACAAGAAGCTATTACCAAAAATTACTCAGAAAGATACGACAATGTAATCCTTTCTGTGCGAAGAAAAAGGAAAGTAAAAATCTATGATCTTCTGTCTATTCATATACGCGCTCCGGAAAGGCGAGAGGGCGGAGCAACGGCAAACTACACAAACACATGCAGAGCAGGAAGTACACGAAGATGGTACAGGAATTCACACAAGCAAAATAAAAGTCTAGACGGCACAAAAAATTGCGGAGAAGAGAAATCAGTGCGTCTCTTTCGCACTTCGTGAAATAACATTTCTTTATTTACCCTCTCTTTCTTCGATTTTTGTTTTATTTTTAAATTGAATTTTGTCTCGCTTGCACCTTGTCGATTGATATATTCACTCGCAAGGGAGCTTATGGGAAATTTTGAGAGCGTCGTATTTTTGTGGGAAATTTTTGCTATTACATTAACATGGCGATGGCCTATAGTCCATTCAAAACGCACGTTAGGGTGTTCCAAAATAACACCGTTAAGAAATTCGAACCCTAAAGGTTTTTTTTGATCACGAAAATCGGCGGTAGGTAGTTTTAACCCCTTAAGGGCTGAAAACAATTTATTTTTGCCTAACAGTACCCCCACAATCGAATTTGAAGCATAAACTTGAAAAAAAGTAATTTTTACAATTTCACTATTTTCAGCCGATTTAGGGGTGGTTTCAACCCTTTAGGGTTACCCCTTATCATAAAGTTCGCCTTGATTTAATACAAATCAACCACCTTCGCAAATAAATATTAAAAAAGTGTATTTCATTGCATTAGTTTTCATTATTATTGAAATAATCGCGAATACCCCCCAAAAAGGGGTGTTTTTTGCATTTTTAAGGGTGACGCCCATGTTTTAGGACCGCGGGACTCCGATTTTCGTGCGACCCCAAAAACCTTTAGGGTTCGATTTTCTTAACGGTGTTATTTTGGAACACCCCCCCCCCCCCCCCCCGTGTGAATGGACTACTAGGCGAGAAAGTACTTCCTTCTTTCCTCCCATTGAATGTGTTTTGGAAGTACTTATACCACTTTATTATTGAACTCATTTGCAAACCCAGTAGGGAATGCAAGTACTGGAAAAGGTGCTTTCAGTACTTCGATCCTGTTCAAAAAAGACATTACATTAGCACTGCGATGATCTAGGCTGGGAAGTACTTTCACCCAGTACAAAAAAGACTACATTAACATGGAGATTCCATAAATGTGATTTGGAAGTACTTATACCCCATTTATTAGGTCTGTTCCCATACTTTCTGCATTCTGTCACTTACTGCAAGTTGCTTATTGAGAGGTAGGGATGAAATAAAGAAAGTACAGGAACATGTTTCTGCAGATTCTGCAGTTTTTCTGAAATCGAAAAGAAGAACGATTATTCTTTTGTTTTTAATCTGTTTTAGAGCACTTTACAAACATCTAACGTTTACAACGAACACGGCAATCCCAGTTTTGACATTTCCATATTTCAAAAAATTGCTGCAGCAGGTTACAGCAGCTTGTAGCTTCTGCAAGTTTCTGCTTCTTACTGCAGGGTGGGGAAATGAGTATGGCGGCTGCAGTATAAGTACGGGAACAGAATTCTGTTAAGTAATTCGAAGCAACTTGCAGATTCTGCACTTTCTGCAGGTACGGGAACAGACCTATTATTGAACTCATATACAAAGTGAATATATTGTAAATTATTGTAATGTAATTCAGTTGGGGGAGGGGTGTAGGGGTGGGCTCGCTGGTGGTAAAATGGTGGCGATTTCTATTTTTTTTAAATTTAAACAGAAGGAACATAAACATGAATTCAAAAATATGTATGTTATGTACACTCCCGCTCAAAAGTTTCCGGGCAGCACGATTTTTTCAAGAAAAGGTAAAACATACCATTTTGCAATGGAAACTTTTAAATTTTTTGGGGGAAACACACGGGTATAGTTACAGGCAAGAAAGATCTAACCATTTTTTTAACCTTTTTAATTTTTTTAACTTTTATTAGTTTTTAAAATGGTGTTACACTTTTTTTCTCGTCGAAAAAACTACCTCTTTTACAACTTCTTTTGCTACTCTAGGCATTCTATCTATTTTTTTTTTATTGTATCTGCTACTCTACTTATTTGACACAAAAAAGCCATAAAACTTGTACGGAATTCCTAGAAACAATTTCCTGCCTGATAACTTTTCAGATGTACCTTTTTTGTTAAAAGGATTTTTTTGGGTTTTCCATCTTTTGTACCTGAATCCCGGGATTCCCTTGAAAGGTTTTGGAAAATTGCAAACTAAAAAATGTGTTTACCGCTCAGCCATATATTCGGTGAATTTCAGGAAATATTTCCAAAAATTAATCATGAAGGATTCGGTTGGAAAAAAATTCATAAGGTGCCCGGAAACTTTTGAGCGGGAGTGTATATACATACATTAAAGTTAAAAAACTTAATGGCTGCGATAACTGAGATGATTATCAAAGAAAAAGACCAGCTACCAAGTTTTTTAACACGCTTTTTGCGAGAAATAAAACGCATTGTCACCGAACCCATTCTTCTCTGCATTACTAATAAGTCATTGCAGAAATATCTCTTTGGTAATTAAGAAAACACTAAATAAGAAGTACTTCCAAATCTATTTCCCAGAGTAAGTACTCGCGATTTTCCCTACTGGGGTCAAACACTCAATTCGAAAACGCTCACGCACATATTCAGGTACTTAATCCGAATATGAATGCTGACGCCGCAGTAAGGGTGTAGAAATCGGGGTTGTTGCCAATCCGGTTTGCATACTGCAAAAAAATACTAGTGTGGAAAGCCCCAATAACTTGAAAGAAAAATTCCTAGTGTCAGAATCAGTGGTCGATATCTACTTTTGCCTGGCCTGAATATTCAGTTGTTTATTATATGTAGTTTTAAATAGAATCTGTTTTGCAGTTACAGTTTTTTTTGTAAATTTTACCATAATACGTCCTTCACATAATTCCATTCCTTGTTATTGGGAATTAAATTTATACTGAACGCTAACTGAAATACTTCTTTCTAATTTTCGTTTTTAGCACTTTTAGTAAGCTCGTTGCTAAGAGCACCAAACAAAACTTCTTTATCTTCCTTATTTTGCAAAGAACACTCTTTATTAGAGTAGAAATCAGTTCGAGATAATTTAAAATATTTAATATTTAAAAAAAGTTAGTACACCGCCAATAACGGCAATTTTTTTGTAAACATTCACGTTGCCATGGAATCCAATGCTACTACACTTGTAAAATTTATTCCACATATTCTTATGTCTAGAAAAATTATTCGTGCATCAAAATTTGGTCTGCTTGTATTACAAGTATTATTTTACAGGCACTTGAAGATTTTTAGTTTCGTGCATCAGGGCCCTAGTTACGGGCTTGTTCCTGGAGGTTTTAGTTCGGCGAAAAGGTGGTTTTGTTCACTTTTGGAGCTTTAGTTAGGTTAAATCCAATTTTGGAGGTTTATTTATAGTCCAATAAATAGGTCGAAAAAAGGCCTTCGTAATGCGATTCCTCGCGCGATTTTTCTGATCAAATGATTTTATATATTTTTATGAACTTACTCCCAATTACACCGGCGTAAAGCACTCTTAAACAGCATGCCGTTAAGAGTGCGGATGGAAGGCTGCTGTGCAGCGACTAGGAGCAACTCCAAAAATGGAGAGATTACTTCTTCACCGCACTGGATGGTTCACTTGCACAGGAACCTCAGGACAAAAGCAACAATGCACAGCCAATAAGAATCACCGCCCGGGCCCCTTCCAAGACGGAAATAGTAACCGCAATTCATGCGATGGCCAATGGTAAAGCAGCTGGGAAAGATAGCATCCCGCCAGAATTGTTGAAAGCCGACTCAAGCATCATAGCAGATGCGCTACAGCCAATCCTGGAAATAGCATGGAACACCTGTACCTTTCCGGAGGATTGGACAGAAGGTATCATTGTCAAAATACCCAAACAGGTGGACCTAACAAAATGCGACAACTGGAGAGGTATCTGTTTATTATTTACTGTGGGCAAAATTTTGTCCCATATATTACTATCTAGGATAAGAGAGGCAGTAAACCGAACGCGTAGAAGGCAGCAAGCCGGATTCAGGAATTGCCGCTCATATTAACACTTTGACAATCATAGTGGAGCAGTCTACTGAATTACGACCCTCCCTTTACTTTGCTTTCGTAGACTGTGAGAAAGCGTTCGACTCGGTTAATAGGAGCTTTATATGGCAGGCACGACGTGGGGTGCCTAATAAAATAATAGAATCGGGAAAATTTTCGCTTCCCCTCTTGCAAATTTGTGCCCGAGGTTTTGAGTCCTGGCGATTGTGGATGGTGCAAGTTACACTATCCATCACTCGATACTCACATCAAAACGGTTTGTGTATGATGCGGGTATTACACTAAGCATTCATTTTTCTACCTCTTTTTTGTGTAAAGATTGTGATGCGTTTGTAGTTGTGCAATAAACGCGAAAGAGAGGGGGAATTTCTCATAGTTTTCGCAGACCCCCGAGTACGATGTTATATTTGTGTTAGTGTAATGGAGGGTGAGTCTGGCAAATTTTCTGGCGCAAAAGTGAGGAGTCATATGACGCATGAATTGTACTTCCCTGCGACCCCTTGCCTAAAAAACCGGTTTTGTGTATGGGGGTAATAAACGAAATGAACCCCGTACTTTTTCTGCAAAAATTTGTTGGGCAAAAACTTAGTTGAATGGTGGGGATAATTTTGTCAAAAATTCAGAAAGTAAAGAAACGACTTTTGGGCAATTTCTTGCAAATAAAGAAGAAGATAACATAAATGTCGATTGGCTATGTGTATGCCGCTTTTTAAGATACCCACACACATACAAAAAATTGTCGATTGACAACTTGCAAGAAATCGCCGGACCGAAAACCTCCGGCTAATTCCTGCAGGAGGGGAAGTGAAAATTTCCCCGCTTTTTCTTGCATGAGAAAGTAAAGAAACACAAATAGGGAAAATTTTTGTCCCGCGGGATCCCACATTCGAGTTCTGGAACAAAGCTTGTATTTGAATTGTCAAAAGGAACTGTCAATTATCATGTTACACCAAAACGATTACGATGTGATGAAAATAAGTTCTTTATTTGGTGTCTCGTAACAAGATTTTAAATAATTTCATGCATAAATTATTAGTTTCAATAGCTTTATGTCATTAATTTGAAGACCCAAGTGATTTTTAGGTTAGATTTGCAAAAGTCATCCCAGAAAGTGTTCGCTTACTTTCATATTTTTATCCCCACTATTCAATTTTATTGCCAAAAATCTTGGGATCCCGCGAGATCCAATTTGGAGTAAGCGAACACTCATATAAATATGAAGTTTTATTCTAAAAAGAAAAAAATACTAATGGTTTCTTTTAAGTAAATAAATTATAAAATCTTATAATAAGTGAGCAAATTTATTTTATGCTTTAGGCCGATAAAGATGTTTCATATCAAGAATCAACAAAGTCAGATTCAGAAGAAGATAAAAACAAGGATAGCAGCGATAGTGAAGTGATTACTACTAAAAAAAGGAAGAGAGCGAAATCAAAATCTCGTTCGTCCAAATCGTCAGATGAAGATACGAAAAGTGAAACTGCAAAAAAGAAACGTAAAAGAAAAATAATACGTCATGATGACAGTGATAGCAATAACAGTGATGGCAACAGCCCTACAACACGTAAAAACATAAGGAAATTGATAAAGAAAAAAGATCTCGATGATGATACGAAAAAAGCAGCCAGGGAAGAAGAGGATCGACGAAAACGAATTGAAGAGCGTCAAAAATTGGTAAATTTTGATATTTTAATATAATATAATTTCACTTAATCATATCTTGACGTAGTATAACAGTATTTATGAAAAACCGCAAAGTACAGAAATCGAAGAACTTGTTCTTGATTTTGATGCAGAAACCAAGGAGAAACTGCTGGAAGTCGATAAAGGTTTACTTAAAAAATTAAAACCTCATCAAGCCAAGGGAGTCAAATTTATGTGGGATGCTTGCTTTGAAACAATAAAAGATGCGGAAGAAAAACCCGGTTCTGGATGCATTTTGGGACATTGTATGGGGTTAGGAAAGACATTGCAAGTCATTACACTAACTCATACATTACTTACTAATTCGAGAAAAACAGGGGTCGAACGTGTTTTAGTAATAACACCTCTTAGTACACTCACAAATTGGGCTAGAGAGTATAAACAATGGATGAAATACTGCAAAAAGAAAAATGTTGAAGTCTATGATATGTCAAGGTATGTATTTATTTATTAAGGGTCATGCTCAAACTTAGAAGAGAAAAACATAATTTTTACGGTCGTTTAATCGTTTATTACAAAGTTTCAACCAGGCGTACAATATCTTTTACCATTACATATCTTGACTAGTAGAGGAAAAATCTAAAAAATTATTTACGTTGCATTAATAATCTTTCAGCAATATTAAGAATTTTGTTTTCTTGTTGAAGTTTATATTGTAAAAGGCTCCTTTATTCAACGAACCCGTTTTTATGTAGAAAGAAGTTCATTATGTATTTTCTACATTTTCGCTCCAAATCATAACCGACTACGAATGTCTCAAAGTTGAACACGTACCTCTTCTTTCTGACAAAATAATTTTATTGGACGTTGAACATTGATTCGACTACAAACAACAACTAAAACTATATGACTTTGACTTATGCTTCTTAAATGACTCATGGAGAATGTTACCGTAAGATGAATTTTGAGAGTAGTAAAATCTACTACCTTTTTGAAAAAAAAGGTAGCAAACTTTTTTGATTTCAAATCAATTTTTCGTTTTTTTGTCACCTGCGAGAACGAGCAAAGTGGATGGTTTGCCGACACGTGAACATGCTACGTTTAACTTACCGTCAGAGAAACATTCATTTTTTAGATTCAGGCCAAAAACACTCAAGGATTGGCCTTGTGATTTGTTGAGCGTCATGATGAAAGCAAGAAATTTAATTGCAAAAATTCGGCGGAAACGAAATCAATCCCTTCGATTCGTCGACAGGAACACGGCTATTACCGATAGTCAGCAATTGCTTAGAGAAATCTTCGTCAGATGGATCGGTTAGCAAGGCAATTCGCGTGTTTGTCATCAGCTGTCGTTTCTTTATAAAGCGCCACTGATTCGATGCTTTGAAGTAAGCGTTTATTTCATGGTCAGCGTTGGTTCTTGGAATGAATGATAGTGTTATCTTGAGTCAATGCGCAGATCTTTCATAGTTCGATTGAGTTCTTCTAATGTGGGTTTGTACGGCATTGTGTATTTATCCCAGACGATAATTTTACTTGCTACCAAAGCTTTGGCCATTGCTGAGTGTTTCGCACAGTTATATGTCGGGTTTTGAATCGTTTGAAAATTTAACGGCAATTTCAACATCGGCATCCTTCTGGCAACGTGGCAACTATCCCAGAAGAAGCAACTGCTACAGCAATTTCGGACCTCGTACGACCAATGATCAAAATTAATGATATGACAACTACCTTGCAAACTATACACGGCGCATCGGGGAAAAAAGGCCACCATTTCCATAATTACATAATTGCCTTCATTAACGTATCGCACACTTCCTTCTGTTGTGTAACTCAACAGTGGTACATTCGCTCGAGCCTATTGGTTCAAGCATTTCGATCATGTTCACGTTCCAATTCTCAATTGAAAGCGCAGTTCATTCGACGATATGGCGTTGGTATTCCTAACTTGACTAACTAACTACCGCACTTGAGGTAACACATGTCTTCGATCAAAAGCAAAGCCTGGTTATGTATCTCGCCATTCACCTTGAGAGTGGGATTTACTGAACTGAACCGGATTCGGTGTAAAATGTTTTTGGATATGTCATCCTTGCATTTGTTTCACAATTCACGTGGATTCGATGGGAAGTATGTCAAAATATTGATAGCAAATAATGTACGTATCTGCCATGTAGAAACAATTTCTTCAGCGATTATCATGTCCCAATGAGAGTATCGTTTTCAACCAAATTGAGCTGTTGCAGCACGAAATGTTGGAACATCTCACTTTTGAGAGTTCGAAGTTATTCAAATGTTATCGGGTCACGAACAATCACCAGCAACAACCGCAAGTAGAAGTATTCGTTACTCTTCGTATGAACTCCGCAAATGCGACCAAGAGCATCATTAGAATGCACATCCGGATGATCGGGAACCGTATCGTCTTGCTTCCGACGTTGAATTTCTTCGATGGTGAGATCCAAGTGGAATAAGGTGACAAATCGAAAAAACTGGTCAAAGTTGTCGCTGTAGGTGTTTCAGCAAGTTGCATTCGATGCGTTGAAAGACACTCGTTGACCATTCTCAAGATGTACCGCCAAATGTACAACAGTAAGATGACGCATTAATGGAGAAAGATGATACGCACAAGATCGTTTCATTACAAACAACATATCGTGATATCATCAACCGATAAGTAGTTATTCTGTTATTTGAGACGGTTCCCAGATCTCACCACGCTCATGTACACGGATTTTATAGGCGAGGACCTTTCCTGTAGTATTTCACACTAAGGCTGCGACCGATTTAGTTAGACATAAAATGAAATAAAATTAGAATAATCGAAAAAAGGTGGTAGAATGATAACTTGATGTAGTAGTGTAGTAGATTATCACTTTTTTCTAAAAAGGTAGTAAAACTACTACATATGTAGTAGAACGGTAACGCTGCTCATGGAACATCAAGATCTAGCAGTTGCTGCGACCACTGCTAATAAAGTTCTCTTCCTTGTTGTTCCTCTTTTCTTCCAAATCGACGGGTTCCTTGCGAATTCCAGTAAAGTGCCTATTTGGCTAGATTATCTTTTTCAAAAGAACTGCCTTATATAAGTTGTCATAAAAGATTTTAATTAAATATTTAAAGCTATTGGATAAATTATCTTTCCAATCATTGACGTGCAGTTTGAAATCCTATGTATCTTAGATTACCTCAATCTTGTGATTGTATTGTTGTATCAATATCCATTAGGGCAAGACAAGACCGTCGTTATTACAGGCCTGGAAGTAGACTTTTTGTATGGGTTAGTGGTAGGTCCAAAATCTGATGTTTCAACAAGAAATTGTATCGGGCGGTGTAAGATTTCCGTATATTTTTTGAGTAAAAAGGGATAAAATAATATATTTTATTACTTTTTACTGAAATTGGATTTTCAGTGATCAGTTGTAGAATTTAGTCAGTGAAATAAACGAGTGCAATCAGTGATTAAGTGCGTTCATTGGTTTCCTGAGGTGAACATTTTAGACGCAAATTTTTTAAGTAATTATTATATTTTATCACTTTTTACTACTCATGGATTACCAGTGATTAGTTATTTAATGATATGAGTGATTAAATTAAAAAAAAGAGTGTTTTAAGTGTGGTTAAGGTGACTATTTTTTCAGATTCGCTGTGTTTTTTTGTGTTTATTTGGGAAAAATGTTGAGTTTGTGTGGTAAAAGTGATTTTAAATTTATTAAAGATTATTATGTAATAATTCTTAAAAATATAAGTGTAAAAAAATATCTAGAAAAAAGATTACTACCACACTATTTAAGTAACTTAATAACATTTTTCTGCGCTTTTAAAAATTATTATATAACAATCTTTTATCACTTTAAAATCACTTTTATTTTGATTACCACACCAACCTGAATACCTAAATAAACATGAAAAAAACACCGCGAATGTGAAAAAATTGGTCATCTTAACCACACTTAACTTAGATGTATGTATATAGTTGGTTATATACCTATTTTTAATGAAGAGAGCACAAGAAAATTGATTTTTTTTGCAAAGAAAATAATTCCAAATTAATTTAAATAAAAGATTTATTAATAAAACAAATTTTATTGAAAATATTTTTACATATAATTTCTGTTTTTGAAATATGTACATTTCCCACTATTACATTTAGCACAAACGTTTTTACATCTACATGATTTTTGAACTTTACAATTATGCCGTGCGTCAGTAGTATGAATTTTTGTCATTGGAATTGAAGTCTTCTTGACTTTTGCTCTATATTTACTTCTTAGCTCTTCAACCAAGTGGAAAATAAAATCTTTTCTTGAAATATTTACTTGAGAGTGGTCCTTTTATAATCCAGAATGCAAGCATTGATAGCTGCTAAATCTAAAATGTTATAAAAAAAACTTGTAGAGGCCATCTGCGTGAGCTTGCTTTAACGCTATATTTTCGGGGATTTGGTCAAGTATATCCACACCATATTTGGTCCTATTATAATAGGTTACTGTTTCTGGAATAAGTTTTTTTTTATTTTTTTTTTTGTTATATTTTTATGTTTTGAACTTAATAGTAAAACTTATTTATTAGGCTTGCTTTTACAAATGGTTAGGGTATAATTCTCACATTTATTAAGTTTTTTAGAAAACTGACATTTTATCTTTCTTAGCTTTCGCAATTTTAGGCAATTCTTTTCGATATAGTGCCAACCAAAATAGTTTTCTTTACAAATAACGTTTTTATAGCTGAAATGCTTGTAAAAAAATTATTCTCTATAAATTTATCCGATATTTTTTAAATGAATGCAAATTTGTCCGTCTTCAGTCTTCCACTGCGTTCATTTTTAGCTTTTTTAAAAAAAAAAATCTTATACAGAGGCTCTGTCCGTCTGTCTGTCCGTTTGTGACCTTCTTTCATCTCTGAAAGTACTGTCGCTACAGACTTGGGCCATATTAGATTTGGGCCGTAGGGTGTATTAACGAGTATGTCGGGACGCCTGGCTATGGATAGGTATTCGATAGACGAACAAAAAATCGTATGGGTGGTGGGGGGAAATCATAACGGTTTAGCCGCTAGGGTGTTTTGAAACTTTTTTGGTAGAGGTTTACATATTACCCTGTATTTTAACAACCCTATTAGATATTTTCATGAATAAGGCAGCAATATACGCAGAATACTCCCACCTATCTAAAACTGGAAAAGTCAAGGGGTCAACCCACCAACATCCACGACTTATGAATGAGTCATCAAAGACAAAATTTGTTTTTTTTTTTCACTAAAATTTCCACTTCAACCACCTTTTTCTCCAAAAAATACGTAATTAACCTATATATTTTTTCGCAAAATTGGAAAGCTTGGACAATTTCCTATGGATAATGTCGAACAACTATTATGCTACGACCTTTACTTTTGAAGGTATAAGCAATTTTAATGCGAAAATTGTCCTTATTTGGCTTATTTGGTACTTTTCGACAAAGCTCAGGTGAAAAAGTACTAAAAAAAGGACGAAATAGAGCCAATTTCACCATTAAAATTGCTAATAACTTCAAAAGTAAATAACTTCTAAAAACTATAACGAACCGAACATTCGGCCGAATTATTCGGTTCATTTTATCGCAGTAAACAGGTTCCTATAGGTCGGCGAAGCGCTCTGCAAGTAGCAGCGTTCGGCACTTTTCGAAAATCTCAATGACTGGCTTTTGATTTGAATCAAGTGTTCTAGCCAAATTTTGACGATTGCGTCGTGTTCGAAAACAGTGTTATAAGTCAACAATTTGATTATAATCTGTGCAACAAAGCAGTCTCTTCAAAGCAACTGCAAATGATTTCGGCATATAAATTGCCATGGCAATCTTTGGTCGTCGCCGGACTTTTAAATTTGATGATTGCAAATCGTTGACATTTTCGAAAAGTGCCTTCGTCACCCCTCCAGTACTTCGCGCCACTCGCTCACTCAATGCGCCGCTCTTTTTTTATTGCAATTTCTCGCCTTATAGAATAGTTATCGCCAAAAAATGAGGTACTAAAGCAAAAATGTGAGGAAATGAAAATTCCATAAACATTGAGGGTTTTTGCGCAATTCATTTTTGATCAATCGGTGTTCTGTGCTCACGAAGATCTTGTTGAATAAACTTTGACACGTACAAATGCAACCACGCAACTGCCCAGTAGAGATTGGAAGCCTTCCAGAGTCGATTCTGTACACTTTCCTTCGAATGCGTAATATCTACTTTCTAGATCGAATCATCCCTTCTTTTAACATTGCGATGTCCTAGGGTCGAAGGCATAACGGCCACCTTTTGCAATACAATTCATTCCAATATGAAGGCATAGGAGTAACCTTTTGCATTACCATACCTTCCAATAAGAAGGCATAAGAGCTACCTTTTCCATTACCATATGAAGGCGCAAGAGCTACCTTTTGCTTTACCATACCTTCCAAAACCGGTTTTAAAAAGAAGAAGGTGCTAGAGAGACGACCGAAGGCAGATAATTATTACCTCATCCTATTTTACGAGAGGCTTCAGCATTTTTCCTTCAAAGGGAAAAGTGTGTATGTTCCTTCTGCATAACACTTTGCAATACCATTCCTTCCAATAGCCATCGATTCACACTGCTTCCAATATCTACAAAGATATACTGCATTCCGATTTCATGAATTCGTATGGGTGAAACTGGTTACATTCCCAAGACAATATAGAAGTGTGTGTATTCAAATACGACTTGACAGAATATTCCATGAATGGAATGAATGAAACACAAATGCCGGTCTACTGTCAACCTTTTCTGTATTGCCGCATTCGACATAGTACACACAATCTTACACTCGTTACTTAGATTTTTGAGTTATGTTTAAAAGCCGGGGCAGAATGAAACTACGCAACTAGATTTTGGTGGAAACTCGCCGCATATCATAGAACCGCTGAATGCAACGCAGGTACGCTTGTCTATCACCAGCTTGATATAGCTTCCGACCGTCAACAACAGTCGCACACAAGCAGCTGTAAATTAGTTTTAAATCGGTCTTGTTTCTGTGGACTCTTTCGTGTGTGGGTTCTCAATTTTTTAAATTTTTGATTTTATGAATAAATATGGTTACACAAAGAAGTGTTACATTTACAAATATGTTCTACCTATGTACGGTATAAAAAAGCTTCTGTAATATATACAATAACCCTTAAAATAACGCCATTGAAATATTCGGTAATTATACATAAAATACGCCGGTATAAAATACGCCGAATATACCGAATACGAATATTCGACGCATCTCTAGTATGAACCAAAGTATTTCCATAAATTTATCTCTATCTCAGTTTTTCAATGAACTTGATAATGCACTAGTCGCGTATTGCGAAGCTCCAGTTATTTAAAGCTTTCCGCTGTTTATTCCGAGTCTAATTTATTCCAACTTGTTATTTTTCGATCTCTTAATAATTTGCTATCCTGTAGTCGGGAACATATCGTGTCAGTGCGCTCTGGTTTGATATAAAATCTACCTAAAATAAAATAATCAAAATGTCAAAAACGCATCAACTTCGATCGGGCAAAGGAAATGCTGATAATATAGTTAGAAGCAATACTCCGGAGGTCAATACTCGCAGACGTAACGACACCAGCAGCAGTAATACTCATAGGTCTACATTTGTAGCTGACCCCGAACACAGCTTCGAGCTGCTTGAAAAGAAGCTGATGTCAAGCATTAATCGGCTGCTTGATGAAAAGTTTGCTGCTTTTGATGACAGGATCAAAATCGAGCTGTCCCGGCTGTCGGCGCAAATTGATGAGGTGAGCAGCACATTTAATAATCAAATAGCAAAGCTGCGAGACGAAGTTGAGACTGTGCAGCATGACTTAGCCACAGTCTCGAATGAACTGGAGGATCTACGTCGCCAGTCTAGGCTCCAAGATTTAGTCTTGCGCGGCATTCCGTCTAGTGAGGGTGAAAATCCTAGACTGATTTTGAATGCTGTTGCGTCAACTATTGGACACGATCTCTCCCCTTATGTCCATGTTTTCCGTCCACAACAGAGTCGTGGCTCCGCCACACAGTCTGCGACCATCAGGAAAGAGAGTTTACCTCTACTTATTGCTAAATTCCCGTCTGCCAATGAGCAGCTGGAATTTTTGAAAAAAAGTCGTCAACATGGGACGTTAACCTTGAAAAAACTAAACCTTGGGTTCGCCACTGACAGTGTGGTTCGTGTTACGGAAAGTTTGACTTCGAAGAATAATGACATATATCAGACGGCACGTAAACTTCTTAAGAGAAATCTCGTCACCTCTGTATTTACCAGGCGTGGCCATGTTTATGTCCAATTCGAACGTAATCAGCAGCCGCGCAGATTCACCTCGGCCCTGGACCTAAAAGACTGTGTTGGCTCTCCTCTATGATCTCACCATGGAGCTGTCTTTATGAATGCATACATGAATTTAGTTGTTCTAAATAACTTAATTTTTATTATTATTATTATTTTTATTATTATTTTTATTATTATTTTCATTACTATTGTTATTGTTATTATTAATGTTTTCTTTTTCTTTCTTCCTTTTTCATATTTATTTATATTTAATTTTGTTTTGATTTTTATTTTTATTATTATTTTTATTACTATTGTTATTGTTATTATTAATGTTTTCTTTTTCTTTCTTCCTTTTTCACATTTATTTATATTTAATTTTGTTTTGATTTTACATTTAATTTTTAGTTATAAGTTAACTCTTTCTTTTATGATCTCTGTTACATATTTTTTTCCTTCTTTCTTTTCTTTTCTCTTCTCGTACTTATATTCTACCTCATGTTTGCTTTTGTGCTTGTGGCTGTGCATCTTATTAGTCTCTATTACTAATAATTCTGCTGATCGAGTGCACTTTGAGGGAATGCTACTTAACATCCTTTGTTCCTCATCCTCTGGGCTGAACTTATGCGTTCTGAATGCTAGGAGTTTAAAAATAAAATGGAGGAGCTGAGATATATGTTTGAACATACGAAAATGCACGTCCTTCTGGTAAGTAAAACTTGGTTGAAACCAGAAATTCCCTCATCCTTTGTTTCATTTCCAAATTTTTCGATGCATCGTAACGATCGCATTGATCGTACCGGTGGTGGTGTTGCCATATATGTAAACTCTTCGCTCTCGTCTAGAGTGGTAGGCAAGTCCAGTGGCTCTCATTTTGAGTTCATAGCTGTCGAAATAAAGTCTGCTGGCGATAGTCGTGTTGTGATCAATGTGTACTGTCCTCCTAATTTATTCAATCCAGATATCGCTGCTGAGTTTTACAATCTTGTCTCTAGCCTTTCTCGCCGCTATGAGAATATAATTGCTGCTGGCGACTTTAATGTTGATTTGTTGTAAGCTAATACACGTGCGAACACCCTCAGACATTTTCTTGAATCTCTGGATTTACATGTTTTAAATCAACTCCCAACTTATCTGCACTGTCTAAACCCGTCCCAACTTGATGTTCTTACTGCTACATCCATTGATTCAGTGTTAAAATTCAATCAAATCTCCCCTCCTAGCTTTCCTGATCATGATATCCTATTCCTCTCGTTTTGATTTTCTTCCCTGCTCCGCACCTTCCTCCTTTTCTTATCGCGATTATAGGAATGTTAGTTCTGACCTGCTTTCTGAAGTCGCATCCTCTATGCCCTGGAGTGTTATCTACAACACAACTTCTGTTGACACCAAAGTCGATATCTTGACCTCATTCATTTTATCTGCTTATGATCAATGTGTACCCCTTGTTACAAGAGCACGTAGTCCCTCCTCTCCTTGTCCCTGGCTCTCTCGTGAAGTCCGTGACCTTATAATTCAGCGGGAGCTCTTGTATAGACGCTATCGCAGGACTAGGAATCTCAGTTACCGTAATGACTACAAACAGCTTCGAAACCTCATAAATAGCAAGGTTAAATCTTTGAAGCGTGAGTACTATTCTCGTAAGCTTGACCAAAACTAAATTCTAAAGAGCTTTGGGCTAATCTTCGTTCGCTGGGCATTCATGCTCCTGCGGTAGTCCCGTTTGAGGCTGATGTGAACCTTCTCAATTCATCTTTCATTCAGTCTACCCCTACCTCTGCATCCACCTCCTTTCCTAGTCCTTCCTGCTTTGACTCACTTAGTTCTGATGGTTTTAACTTCCGCTGTGTCGACTCGCTTGAAGTCCTTGAGATATTGCTATCTATTTCTTCTAATAGCATAGGCTGTGATGAGCTTTTCCCCCGCTTTCTTAAGCTACTCTTGCCACTAATCGCGGAAACTATCACGCATATCTACAATTACTGCCTGACAACTTCTCAAGTTCCCTCGCTTTGGAAGAAAGCCAGAGTCATTCCCTTACCTAAAAAGTCCTCTCCTGCTGACTTAACAGATTTTCGTCCTATCAGTATTCTTCCCTTCCTTGCCAAAGGCTTTGAAAAAATTGTGTATACCCAAGTTCTGCAACATCTTGAATATAATAACCTCATCTCTAAATTCCAATCCGGCTTTCGTAGATCCCATAGCTGTGAAACACCTGTATTAAAGGTAACGACTGACTTGCGCTCTGCGATCGACAAGGGTGATATTGCGATTCTGGTTCTTCTGGATTTCTCTAAGGCTTTCGATTCTGTGGTTCACTCTCTTCTGCTCTCCAAACTTAGCCAACTCTACCACCTTTCTTCCTCTGCTATTCGACTTTTCTATTCTCTTCTCTCTAATAGATTTCAGTGTGTCCGCCATAACAATGTTGAATCCTCGTTTCTACCTGTGCCTTTGGGAGTTCCGCAAGGCTCTATACTTGGCCCTCTTCTTTTTTCGCTATATGTCAATGATCTTCCCTCTGTTATCCATCGTTCCTCCTTTCATCTATATGCTGATGATCTCCAGCTGTATACATCATGTCCTCCTAGTCAGCTTGAACTCTGTATTTCGGATTTCAATGATACTTTATCCCAAATTAATGAATGGTGCTCTTTCAATATCCTTAAACTCAATCCTAATAAATCCCAAGTACTATTTCTTAGTCGTCGCTCTTTGTCCACTGACAACATCCCATCTCTCTTACTTGATAATACCCCTCTTCCTATTGTTGACTGTATAAATAATCTTGGTATTGTTATTAACTCCAAACTATCCTGTTGCAAACATGTTTCACTTATGATCTCCAAGATCTATGGCACTTTACGCAAACTCTGGCTATATTCTAGTCTTTTATCGCCATCTATTCGCCTCAAACTTCTTAAGTCCCTCGTTCTACCTCATTTCTTCTATGGTGCCCTTGTATATATATCCCTCGATTCATCCTGCCGTCAGCGGCTCCAAGTTGCTTTTAACGATTGTTTAAGGTTTATTTTTCACATGCGGAGGTCTGATCATGTGTCTGGTGTGCAAAATTCCTTGCTGGGTTGCGGCCTTTTTCACTTTATTGATGTTATGGCATTGGTCCTCCTGCATAAAGTTCTCCGTACTAACAGTCCGTCTTATCTTTCCGACTTTCTTACGCCCCTCCAATCCCTGCGGTCAATTAAATTTCTCATTCCCGCACATTTCTCCTTAATTGGTAGTCGTTCTTTCTTTGTGCACTCGCTCAGGCTCTGGAATAGTCTTCCTAACTACATCCAACTAATAGGCACAGTCACAGCATTCAGAAGGCAAGCATCTCTTTTTCTTTCTTCTTCTTCTCTCTAGTATTTCTAATCTTTCTCTTCTTTACTTCCACATATTCTTGTCCTATCTTAGTAAAGTTTTTTATTACTATTTTCATTCTCTCTGTTCTCTTTCCTCTCTATGATCTTTACTTCAAAATATTTTCTTTCTTTTCCCTATTTTCCCCTCTTCTTAGTTTATTAAGTCTAGATTAGTTTATATGTATATTAAAATTAATTTTTATCAATTTATTGTTCTATGTACTCTAAAAGATGTAAGTATTGTGTACATCCCTATTCAATATGAAATAAATATATAAACATTGTCTGGGCGAAAACCGGACTCCACTTCGCAGACCACAAATATGAACACTTAATTTTTTTTAAAAATTGCTACAAAGGGCCACAGTTGTGATTTTGTAACCGTCCATTCCTTATTATTCAAAACTTTACGAGCTTCGAATTCGGTACACGATTTTATGTATGCCACCATATCTTCGTCAATTATCAAATTGAAAGTGGTACTTACCGAACCAAGCATACTATGCCTATTATAAACAACCGGTAATCTACCTACATTTCTACCTTCGTTCAATGTTTCTCATCAAGTCCCATCATCAGCCTTTTCGACTGAAGTTTCTTTATCAGAAGATGCATCGATAGCTTCTAAATCACTTTCGGTTTCAAAATTAGAAATAACACTGGCACTTTTTTTGCTAGGAGCTTTATAACGAAGATCTTCACTGCTTGAAAAATCAATTTCATTGATCATATTGGTCTATATCAATTGCATCCGATTCATTATCTGATTGGTCTTTTTGTATTTGGATTAGTTTTTCCAATAAAAGAATATTTCTGGTTTTTCCCCATAATAACAACCCTAGATAACCAGATAAAATAAATATCAATTGTGATACCTTTTATGAAGAAAATGCCAAATTACCTTTATGCATCAAATTTTTCTTATAAAAAATGAATTTTATAAAATTATAAATTATATATTATTTCGCTGCTCACTGCTCACGCGATGTACTAATCGAAATGGTGATAGAAGAAGGCCTGGGGTGGTAGCGCGTAAGTTGATTCAATCGACCTCTTCATACAAAGATTCAAGATTTTTGTATGGAAAGGTCGATTGAAGCAACTAACGTGCATCCACCCCTGATGTGACCAATCAATTTCTTGTGTTATGCGATTGACTGTTAAATCATTCTATGAGTCGATAATTTAAAATGAAGAGGTCGATATGTTTTTAAAAAATAGTTTAATATAATATATAGAGTGGTGGACATATTTTTAGGGACACCTGAAAAACTTGTGAAAAAGTAACAACTAAAGCCTTATAAACATACAATAACACAAGATTTGTTGGCAAACATTTCAATTTACTCTTTTTATGATCTAAAATATAAATATAATATAAAAAATAAAACTAAAATTATTGGTTCGTCCTTAATTGTCAGAAAAAGAAAAATATCTGGTCATATTATTAGGGACAGTCTTTTTTGTACAAAATTCTTTGAAATTTTCAACCTTGGAGGAGTGCTTCGGATCATTATCTTGTTGATAAATCCACCGAAGAGGCATATTTTTTTCTGCATATGGGAGCATTACGCCATTCAAAATATTGTGCACATAGTACCGGGCATCCATAATTTGGTCAATATGAAATATTGGCCCGACACCGTAATATGAAAAGCATGCCCACACTTTAATGTTTCTTTGTGTATTTTGGGTCTCTCTGTTTATTTGGAGGCCTTCTAACATAAATTTTTCCATCCGATCCAAATAAATTAACTTTAGATTCGTCACTCCAAAGAATATTTCTCCATTTTTTTATATTATCCTCCCCTACCCAATCTGCATGCTCTTTGGCAAATTTTAGTCTGCTTGTTACATTTCTTTTGCTCAAATATGGGACTTTAACCGCTATTCTACCAAAAAAGTTTTGCTCCTTCAAGATGGTTTTTGATATCATTGGAGTATTTAAATGGGTCGAGTTTCGAACCAAATGCAATACGACGGTCTGTTTGGGAACTATTTTTGCGTTTTGGTCCAGATTTTTTCTTTTCTCGGTTTTAAGGCATTGTCCACCATATTCTTTGAACACTGCATAATTCTGGCAATTTCCCTTAAAGATTTACCTTCTTCTCTTAAAGACTGTATTATTTTACGTTGATCGTCTGAACAATTTTTCGCTCCTCGTCCCATTTTTAAGTAAAATAATTAACTATTAAAATAACACTGCTACACTTTTCTTACATTCAGTAACTGATCACAAAATTATTTATGAATAATAAAAACACAAAATATAATCAAAATATTGTGATTTACGCAAATAATATTGAAGACACACAATGTCCCTATAAATATGACCAGCTTACTTTAATAATTGAAAACAAAAGCGGGGACTCCCCAAAAAATCTCGCGATATACAGTGGTACCAAGGACTTACCGACAGATGTCTGCACTGTATTCGTAAAAGAAGTTTATTATACGTCATCATATCTAAAATTGAATTGGGTGTCCCTAAAAATATGTCCATCACTGTAGCAATCAAATTTTTAATGAGTCAAATTGACCACGTTTCATCTTTAAGATATCTCAAGCATTGGTATGATTATTTAATGTTTTAATCGAACCTTAGTTAGTAGTATGCCTAGGGTATTAATTGGTGAGCGACACATGTTAGTTTTGGAAAGCATTGAACTCGATATAATGTTTGTGATACCAATCGTCCGTACTTCACTCAATAGCTACTATTTTCACATTCCTTAAAAATCTAAATTTTAATAAGGGCCTACAAGTGATCTGACGGTTGTTTTTTGGTATAGTTGAGCATGACTTTTTTTAGTAAGTTCTAAAAATTTGCAACAATATTAATTTTTATCCCGTTAAGGTGGAGAGAAAGAAATTTGAGAATATCGAAATTAAATGAATGGTTTGAAGAGGGAGGTGTTTGTATAATTGGCTATGACATGTTTCGAATTTTATCGAATCCAAAATCGGTGGGAGTGCCAAAGAAGAAAAAACCTTTAGTCCAGAAAGCTCTTATTGATCCAGGACCAGATATTGTTATATGTGATGAAGGTCATTTACTAAAAAATGAAAAAACAACTATAAGCCAAGCCGTAAATAAGCTCCGGACTCAGCGGCGAATTGTACTAACAGGAACTCCGTTACAAAATAATCTCAAAGAATGTATGCTTTATTATTCTTTTTGTGTAGGTAAAATAAATTTTATAACAAGGATATTTTAGATTACTGCATGATCCAATTTATAAAACCGAATCTACTTGGAACCTATAAAGAATATCTTAATCGGTTTGTAAATCCAATTACAAATGGACAGTATACAGATTCAACTGCTCGAGATATACAACTAATGAAAAACAGAGCACATATATTACATAAGCTCTTAGAGGGTTGCATTCAACGTAGGGATTACTCTGTTTTGGCGCCGTATTTGCCACCAAAACATGAATATGTGGTTTACATATCATGCTCCGAAATGCAAAAAAGACTCTACGAATTTTACATGACAGAGCAAAGAAATATTATAAGTGAATCAAGTACAGGTGGAAAAGGTGCGATGTTATTTCAAGATTTACAAAATTTAAGAAGAATCTGGACTCATCCAATGAGTTTGAGACTAAATAGTGATACTGTTATTAAAAAAAAGGTAAATAAAACAGATTTGAAAATGTATATTTAAAAGTAATTTGGTTTCTAGATTGCTAAGGATCTATCGGATTCTGAAGGGTCTTTAAAAGATTTCATTGATGACAATGATGATACATCAAGCTCCAGCTCATCATCTTCATCTTCAAGTTCTTCTGATTCTGAAAAAAGTGATGCGGAAAAGAAAGAAGCACCCTCTAAAAGAGGTACCAGACGTACTCGTGGAAATGTAGATCCTGGTATGAATTACTTTGTTTCTGTTAAAATTTACTTATAATCAGTTTTATCAATTATTTTCTAGATGAAAGTTTGGAGAATCCCAAAACCGAAAGATCAGAAGATCCGTCTGAATGGTGGATGTCACACTGCCCGGAACCAGAACTGAACAACATTAACCATTCCCCAAAACTTGTTCTTTTAATGAATATATTAGAAAGATGTGAAGCGATTGGTGATAAAGTGCTTGTATTCTCTCAGTCATTACAGTCACTTGATGTTATTGAACATTTTCTTTCATTAATTGACAAAAAAACTGAAGGTGACGAAATTGATGGTGATGTAGGAGATTTCGAAGGGACTTGGGCTCCAGGAATTGATTACTTTCGACTTGATGGTTCTAGTAGCGTAGATCAAAGAGAAGCGATGTGTAATGCATTTAATGACGTAGACAATCTGCGAGCCAGATTGTTTCTAATATCAACAAGGGCTGGTAGCTTAGGTATCAATTTAGTAGCTGCTAATCGGGTAATAATATTTGATGTTTCCTGGAATCCGTCTCATGATACTCAGAGTATTTTTCGTGTATACCGTTTCGGACAAACGAAACCTTGTTATATTTATCGTTTTATTGCAATGGTATTGTTATATATTTTTTTTCCCTATTAATTGAATTAACATTCTCGTATTAAGGGCACAATGGAGCAAAAAGTTTATGAAAGGCAAGTTGCTAAGCAAGCAACTGCCAAACGAGTTTTAGATGAACAACAAATTGGCCGTCATTATAACCAAAATGATCTTTTGGAACTGTATAAATACGAATTAGAACCAAATGAAGTACGAGAAACTCCAATTTTACCTAAAGATCGTTTATTTGCAGAACTTCTGTCGAAATTCGAAAAAGTAAAAAAGAGATAATAATTTTCTGTAAATATCAAACTTAAAATTAAATTCTTTTTAGCTTATTTTCAAATATCATGAGCACGATTCGTTGCTGGAAAATGAAGAAAGTGAAAATTTGACAGAAGATGAAAGAAAAGCAGCCTGGGCTGAATATGAAGCCGAAAAAGAACGTCCTGCTCAACAATTTGTGGCTTACAACCGTCAAAACGTTGGAAATGGTCCGGTTACATCAAGTAAAATATTTGGCTTAAGGACGGACGTTTTACTGCAACTACTCAATATGAAAGTGAGTCAAGATCACCCGAATCTTAATGATACTGAAAGAATTCGTCTTGTTCCATCATATCTATCTCGATTATATGCTGAAATGAATGTTGGAAATACTGATGTAGGATTTATTGGATTTTTAATATCTCATTATTTATTAATAAAATAATTTCCGTTAGTTTTATCGAGAATTAATTCGTCTTAATGCTGCATTGCAAATGCCCTATATGTATAATCAAGGCATGCCCCCAATGGTAGGAATTAATCCCTTCGCCTATGCGAATGCCGGTCAAATGGCTCCTCATCGTGAAATGGTAATTCGATATTATAAATTGTTTTTATGTAATTATTGTTTTTATTTATATTTATAGCAAATGAACAACCCACCAACAACAGATTCCCAAGTTTATGAAATCGATTAAGATTAGTAAGATCATGTGTTATTTTTTCGTTTCTATTATAAAGAGCTATTTATTTTTTTTATAAGTTCCCTTTGTATGGCATATTTGCTTCCTTGTTTTTATATATATTTTTTTTCTTTGTAAATACAAAGAACGACTGAATTTGCATCAGTGGGTTGGTTTTTAAGCCCGGTTACACAACAATGAGGTCTCGCATAAACAATTTCCCATTACATAAAATTTTTTTTTTTTTTTTTTCAAAAACGTAGCTACTAAATGTTGCGCTAATGGCACAATAAAATTGTATAGACAATTGGAATTTTGTTTTTATTTATTGAATTTAACCATATTAGCTATCAACTATGCGGTAAGATCTATGGGGTGTGACAGCGAGGGAGATTCCAACCTCCGCTGGAAGGATGGTGTAGACGTGGATTCTCAAAGCTTAAGGACGCCAACCTTGATGAAATCGGCTTACAATTGGGACCGGTGAAAGCCAGGGCCAAATACCGATTGTAGAGACATCAAAAGTAAGTAAGCTATCAACTCAATTAATTTGGGTTCTATTTACTTAGTCTACATTGCATTATGAAGCAAGTTGTATTCTCACGTCCTTTAGCAGTAAGGTAAACTTGATAAATTATGTGACGGCGTACAGGGGAGTCGTACCTTAGGCTTGAACTCGTGGTTGCTGTAGGAGTTCTGTTTGTTTATTTTATATTGAAGGTTGTATTAAAGTCGAGTTGCTCTATTCATGAACGAATTGCTTAATGGTCTTTTAAGGTAGAACCGTCGGAATGAGATGATCAGAGGGCTGAGATGAGGGTAGGGGCGTGTTTCAAGTTCCATCAATTATTGCAGTCCCTCCATCTTGTCACAATAACATATGTATGTCCCATATTCCATCATTTTTTGTCGGATTCGAACAATTGTCCATCAATGATTAAGGTTAATTCCCATCAATGATTTCTGATTACTACACTGCGGAAGTTCATGCAAATGCATATACAAATATCATTTTTTTCTAAGCCTTAAAAAATAGATAGCCGTGTTTTTTTTAATGAACCGTATAGTTCTTTTATCGAGTTCATTAAAAAGCGACAAGGGAAATTTTATGAAGCGCCTACTTTGATGTTTAAAAATTTCAAAATTAAACGGAAGTTGTTTTTTTTACACTGTAACACGAAATCCCCTCTAGAAAATAATAAATATGTATCTAAAAAATGAATTATTTGTTATACATTTGCTCTCATCACTTTCCTGTTGTTTTTATTTTTAAATTACGTCTTTCCGACCCCCGAAAGTATGCAACATTCCAAAAAGAAAGGGAAATTGAGAAATTAAAGTAAGTACCGAAAGTATGCAACATTCCGAAAAGAGAGGGAAATTGAGAAAGAACAATATAGTTCATTAAAAAACACGGCTTATATTCAAGCATATCGATACCCCCATTCTAAAAATGCCGTTTCACAATCTCTAGTTAGAGTCAATATTTCAGTTAATTTACAACTGGATATCAGGAAAGATGGATCAATACCAGTATGTAGATATCCTCCGAAGTCATATGGAACCATTCGCTTTCGAAAATTTGCCAGTTACGTGGAAATTTGTTCAGGATAATGATCCTAAGCATACTGCACGTACAGTAAAATGTTGGCATTTGGATCAATCAGTCGATATGTTGACTTGGCCCCCACAAAGCCCAGATTTGAATCCCATAGAAAATCTTTGGAACGATGTGGACAAGATGATTGGGCAAAAGAAACATTCCAATTTTGATGAACTATGGAGAAATATTCAGGAGGCGTGGTACTCGATTCCACTTCAACGATGTCAAGGGCTTGTAGAAAGTATGCAGCGCAGGTGCAGGGCTGTAATTAACAATAAGGGCTACCCTACGAAATATTAAATTTAGTAATCCATGAGATATTAATTTTATTAATCTATGTAATGTTTTAAGTTATTAACAAATTTAAAATTACAAAACTGTGCTATTTATATTTCCAAGCTTTTTTCGACGATATTACCAAGTGTAACGGTTTCTAAACTTATAATAATTTGAAGTCATACAAAATTTATTGAAATAATTTCTCGAGATACTAAATAATTTCTTCCATAAATTTTTTAGGAGTTTTCTTTTACTTATTCTTTTTTTGTGATCTTGAAAACTTCAGCTTGATAGATGTGCTATTTATCTTTCCACCACTGTATTTGTTTCCTACGGCGGCACTTCAATATTGTAAATTATGAACTTACAATAGCCGAACATTACATGTAAAATTTTCCTTTAATCGCGTTTTCCTTGAAATGTACTGGAATCAACTGACGTTTGAATTTTCTTTGCATTCTGACTTAAGAAAAACTTAAGTCTAGAGAAACTGCCACTTAAGTTACACTTAAGTAAATTTTAAGTGGCAACTGTGAAACCGCCATCCATACTTAAGTGTAACTTAAGTTAATTTTTATACTGAAGTTCTCACTGTGAAACCGGCCGGCTAAGAGACTTTAGTTTAAATAAAATAACAGTGCGAATATTGTTTTCTCTTTCATGGTATTGCAACTGCTATGTAGAGAATTGCAAGATACATAATAATCACTCAAATTAACATTTCCCTAAAAATGCTCATACGTGGTATTAGAATGAGGGTATCGACATGCAAGTGCATAACTGCATATAATGTAAAATCTCCATTCATTACATTAATTTAAAAATGTGAAAAACTAACTTCAATTAATAAAAATCGAACACTATCCTTTTTACACGTAAAGGCCCCCATTCACGCTCAGTTTATGACACAGTTCTGGTTTGCGCAGTTAAATCGTAACGAAACCTGTGTAGTTTTAAACTTACTCAGTTCATCACACTCACTGCACAGTTTTCTCATGTAAATCTTTTAAATGAACTCAGATTCCACCCAGAGGATTGGCATAATTATTTACGGATGGATGAAGATACATATTTAAAACTATTATCTTTGGTAACTCCTATCATTCAAAAGAAAGACACCTGCATGAGAAAGGCGATTAGCCCCCACGAGCGGCTTACTGCTACCCTAAGATATTTAGCTAGTGGTGTACCTTATGAATGTTTGAAGTTTTCCACCATAATATCACCCCAATTGCTGGGCAAGTTGATTCCCGAGACGTGTGATGCAATATACGATGTTCTGAAAAAGGATTATTTAAAGGTAAGTTTGTAAAAATGTTATCCGTTTTTTTTTATTTATTTTCCAAATTACAAATTTCATATGCAAAATTATAGTTATTTAAAAGTTCAGCCACTGAAGAGAATGATCGACATTCTGATGTACTGTTTCGAGCAGTAGGAGTAGGATGAGAAGACGAAGGATGAGTAGTAGATAGACCAGGAGAAGCTGGATGAGTTTGGGTTGAAGTATTTAATCGGCAAATTCTACTTAAATTGTTTAATTCTGCCTCGAACAATACGTCATAAATAAGTTTCTCGGCGAAAATTCGTTGGTCATTCTGTAACGACCGTAACTTTGCTGCCACATTTTTTCCAGTTATATCGAACTGATCTTCTGCTGTCACGTTCGATAGCTTTTTGCTGATTTGTGACATCAGTTGGCGACTTTCTTCGTCTTCTTTTTTACGTTTACGTGTTATATTCCTTTTCAATCCTGAAACCCTGCCCTCTGCAGGGGAAAGCACAGTAACTGAAGCTGTGTTTTCTTCTGGAGAAAACAGTTTTTCAGGAGACGTTACATTTTGGAAATCGGATTGATTTGTAAGGTCTTCCTCTTCAGATGGCTGCAATGGAAAAAAACATTTCCTGCATTGTCAAGAATATTTAAATATTTAATTGATTATATAAATTGGTTTATTTCAGTTTCCCTGCACATCAAATGAATGGAGTTGTATAGCTAAGGAATTTGAAAACAGATGGGATTTTCCAAAATGTTGTGGAGCAGTAGACGGGAAGCACGTGTCTATAGTACCACCTGCTAATTCAGGATCGTATTTTTTTAATTATAAGGGTTATCATAGTCTGGTACTTATGGCAATTGCAAATGCCAATTATGAATTCATATATGTACATTTTGGTGTCAATCGTCGAAATTCGGATGGAGGTGTTTTGAAGGAAACCGATATTTATGAAAAGTTGAATAGAAAGTCTTTACACCTCCCCACAACTATGGAGGATGATGTACCTAACCTGCCGTATGTTTTTATCGGTGATGAAGCCTTTATGTTACGAGAGGATTTCCTGAAACCATTTAGTCAGTAGATGTTAAATACAGAGCGCAGAATTTTCAATTATCGTCTATCTAGGGCTATAAGGATAATAGAAAACGTATTTGGGATCCTTACAGCCCGTTTTGGAATTTTTCGTTCACCTATAAATTTGCAGCTAAAAAACATTGAGTCTGTAGTAATGGCTTCGTGTGCTTTGCACAATTTCCTTAGACGCACATCGCAAAATTCATACTCTCCACCTGAATGTTTTGATATAGAGGATCTGGAAAATGGTCATGTTACACGCGGTTTACAAACTGTTAATAATGTAGTTAGTGTATCAAAAAGTTTCGAGCGTCATAGTAGTGACAAGGCAAAAACAATCAGAAATTTATTTGTTAACTATTTCAATAACGAGGGACAAGTTCCTTGGCAAGGAAAATTTCTTTAACTTCAATCATTAAATGTATAAACAAATGTATTCAGTATAAAAATAAATTGGTAATATATAACATACCTGTGTATCAGTATCCCTCTCTTATTACCTCCTGATCCATTAAAAACTTTAAATTTTCATAATACCATAAGTGAGGTATATATACTTCGTCAGCACTTGCCCCACTTTTTGTAGAATCTTTCACTTTTTTTGATTCTTTCCGGAAAGCACTACGTAAATTATTAATTTTTTTGACAATTGCATCTCTGCTTGCAGATTCCGGATCAACATCTTTCACTAATGAAATAAGTTCCTTATACGCTTTATTTTTTTCAATTCGGTTACTGTAATCTTTCGATTTGATCTTCCAAAGACACTCTAGCGAGCGGTATTTGTCAATAAATATTGAAATAAATTCTTTGCTCCACGACATTTTTTTTTTAAAATAACTGCCGTTCAGTGCTCAAAATTGAAATTGACTGAACAAATACGCAGTAGCCACATTCACGCTCAGTTTTTACATGCACAGTTCTAGTTTGGGCAGTTCAAAATCTACGGCTCACAGATTTTATACAGTCCAAAAATTTGAACTGAACCATACTCCGGATTTTACACACACGCTACGATTTAACTTTGCAGTTTTGGTTTGCGCCGTTAAAACTGTGTGATAAACTGAGCGTGAATGGGGGCCTTAATGTGTTAAGGTGTCATGTGTCATGTATGTACGTTTCTTTGTTCCAGCATAACTTCTAAACACCTGGGGCCAGTTCACGCAATTCGATGTCGACTGAAAACGACACATTAAATGTCGTTTTGGGTTCACGTAAGTCGACGTTTTATGTTTGTCGCTTTACAAGTGCCGTTAATCTTCTCGACACCAAACTTGGTGTCGAATTCAGTTTTTGGTATGTTAAAATACGAGTCGTAGTACCAATTAACTGAAATATAAAATTCAAATGCACCGCCAATAATAAATTTTAATGGATTGCAAAAAGCATTTGAAATAAATAAAGCAAAAAATTTACAATTCTATTAAATATATTTTAGGTATGGCGAGGTTTTAAATATAAAATCAAAAGAAAATGGGAAATAAGAATTCAATAGCCAAGACTAGTTGTATGAAGCTTTTCATATAATGCCACTAGAAGAAAGTGTTATATCAACACCATGTTTGGAAGTCTCCCACATGCGATATCATATGGATCTGCAGCAGTAATGCAGAATGCTGTTGCTCGATAAATAGAAATTTACAAGAAATTGTGCCAGATAATATTGAAGCAAATTTCATTAGCTTATTAAAAGATTCAAATTTTGAGGCTGGAAACGAAAATATTCCATCAAAGCCTACGGAGTACGCAGATACTGCAAGAGTATGTAACGCTTCAACAACAGGCAACAACAGTAAAATCAACACTTTTCTCCTGAAGCACACATTAATCTTGAAAAAGAACTGCAAGAACAGAAATAATTTCACACAAAACTTCTTGCAGTTCGAAACGAGCAAAATGCAATGGAAAAAGTAAACTAATAGTCGAAAAATAAAAAATAAAACTGATTCAAAAAGAGTTTAGATGGAAAAACCACAATGTAGAAAAATAAATTCGAAGTTAAATTTTCAAATGTCGTTATGAATTTGTTTAATTAATTATTTAATCACATATAATATTATTTGTAATTTTTCCCGCTTGTCGACAGTGACAATCATTTTACTTACTTTTAGGAACAGCTACTTTGCGAAAACAACATTCGACATTTTACGTGAATCCAAATTCAACGCCGTAGGAATTAATGCTGTTTTAATAAAGCGTCGATGTCGACGTCGAGTGTCGAATTGCGTGAACTGGCCTCTGATTTAGATGGCTGGGGTACCGTTAGAATTGTTTACTTAGTCCGAGTAACACACACCTACATACATAATACTTCTTTAATCCCTCATGGGGTATAGGGCGGAAAGAGCTACCCTACAGCGTACTCGCTTTTGCGCGAGTAGCATAGGCTAGATATGGACCCCGCAAACTTCTTATGGAAAAATGGTCTCCGTCAAATCACTTGATATTGTGATATTTAGATTCTTCGTACCCTTCTGATGAAAAGTCATCACGGGCACGAAGCACGAAACCTGAAATTTTTAGTCCAAACTGTCCTTTGAAAACTTCGACTTCAGCCGAAAATCAAGTTTTTCGATGTAGTTTTTTGCCTCTTTTTTATTATTTTCCATCAAATTATCGCTTGAGTGCATGAAATATCGTGTTTTAACAACACACAACTTACATTTCTATGCGTTTATACATAATGCGTTTATTTTTAGATCTGATTTTTTGCGATGTTTTAATTTCTTTATTTTGTTCAACGGAGTATTTTTTCACGTGAAATACGTATCAGTTTCCTTTCAAACGCTGTTGAAAATGCATCGATAATTGCTTTGCCGTGCTAATTCATTTATTCATAAGTATTGATCATTTAGAACTTAAAACTGAGAAACAAACGAACCAGGCAAACTCATTTTTATTAGCTACTTTTATTTTACATTATTAATCCATTTTTTTATGTTTGACTGATACTGATCTTGCAACTAAAGAATAAAAAAATAATCGCTATCACATGTTAGTACGAAAACATTTATAACGATAGCAATGTTTCTTTTTTTTTCCTGTGTGAGGTATTAGGTCCAAAGGTACTGCGGCCATTTAGTTGGCCTATTGTACTACAACCCCTACACCTCATATTTGTAGGCCAGACCGCCTGAACAAGTTCAGCAGTCTGCCTAGTGGTTTGTCGCTTAGACTTGAGTGTTCGAGCAGGGACTTCCCGAACAGAGAGACCCTGCTCCTCGCTATTGCAGGGCACTCACAGAGAACATGGAGGGCAGACTCATCCTCTTCTAGGCAAATCCTACATGTAGGGTCCTCTGCCCTTCCTATCTTCCATAAGTGGTAATTTAGGGCACAGTGTCCGGTAATTAGGCCAACAAGTGTCCTAACATCGCTCCTGCTGCGCCGTAATAATTCCTTGGCCGTCTTAGGGGACGGCCCTGGAAGGAACCGCTTAGAGTTGGCCAGTCCAGGCGCGGACCTCCAGCGTTCAGTATGTTTCATTAAGGTCCGATCGGCCAGGGCCCTTTGCAGCAAGCTGGACGGTGCCCCAATAGCCGGCTCTGGACCAATGAATTCTAAATCAGAACCCTGTTTAGCCAGGGCATCCGCACTTTCATTGTCTTCGAAGCCCCGGTGACCTGGGACCCAGACAAGTGTAATTTGATTGAGAACGCCCAACTCATGAAGAGCACGTTGGCAGTCCCAAACTAATTTCGACTTGGTCCTACGGGACTTTATCGCTCTAATTGCCGCTTGGCTATCAGAGAAGATAAAAATCCGTTTATTTTGGTAGGCCCTTCTTAAGTTCTCATGAGTGCATGCCAGAATAGCGTACACCTCTGCTTGAAAGACAGTTGCCAGAGTGCCTAGACTTATAGCCTTGCTGAATCTGGGACTTTCACTCCAGATTCCTGCGCCTACACCTGTCTCCGTTTTAGAGCCATCCGTGTACCATACTAGCCCGCCCGGCAAAACTTTAGGAAAAGTCCAGGTAAGCCTTTCCTGTATATGTACAGAAGGTTGCTTAAATTTTGAGATTTTATAGGGCATGCCGTCCGATAGCATCTTCGCTTCCGGAATCTCTTCTATGATGTTGATTATTATAGAATGTCCTCGCCCAAGACCAGCGCCCAAGTAACCATTCGCTTTCAGCCGCAGCGCCGCGTTTATGGCGGATTTCTCTACCTCAAGGTGGAGGGGTACCAAATTGAGGAGAGTCTCCAGCGCTGCCGTTGGAGAAGTGCGGATGGCCCCAGTGATGGAGAGGCAAGCCATTCTTTGAATTTTGCTTAAAAAGGTTATGGAACCCTTAAGCTTCGTTCTGTGCCACCAAACTAAAGCTCCATAAGTTACCATGGGTCTTAAGATGGTGGTGTATATCCAGTACATGGTTTTCGGTTGCAAACCCCAGGTGGAACCACAAGCTCTGCGGCAAGCCCACAGGGATCTGCGCGTTCTACACATCACAGTGTCCATATGCTGTTTCCAATTGAGCTTGGCATCTAGCGTCACTCCTAAATATTTGGCTTGTTGAGAAAAGCCTATAGTTCTGCCCGCGAATGTAGGTTCCCAAATTCCCGGTAGTGATCGTTTCCTGGTGAAAGGAACTAGGATCGTTTTGTCGGGATTGACTTTTAGACCTACACTCTCGCACCAGCTAGAGACCAGATCAAGTGCCTGCTGCAGGCGCCTTGACATGGCGTCTTCAGATTCACCTGTAATTACTATGACGACATCGTCAGCGTAACCTTGAGCGAAAATGTTTCGACCGTTGAGCAGCTCGAGGAGTTCATCTACAACAAGGCACCAGAGAAGTGGAGATAAAACTCCTCCCTGCGGGCAGCCTCTTGCTATAGTGCCCTCCAGAGACCCCTCAACATGAGAAACAATTAGTTTGCGAGTTCTCAGCATAGAGTCAATCCAGTTGCAGAAAGTGCTGCTTAGACTGTATCTACTTAGAGCCCTAGCTATAGTATCAAAGGATGTGTTGTCAAAGGCTCCCTCGATATCGAGGAAGGCCGTCAGCGCAGCTCCTTTGTTTAGAGCTGCCTCTTCAAGCCTGAGCACCAGATTGTGCAGTGCTGTCTCAGTAGACTTGCCCGCCTGGTACGCATGCTGATAGGAGCTTAGTGGTTGGCTTTGAAGATAAGTTTCCCTTATCGCCCGGTCGACAATTTTCTCCATTGTCTTCAAGGCAAAAGACGAGAGACTTATCGGCCTGAAAGATTTAGTCAGGGTGTAATCCGAACGCCCTGGCTTAGGTATAAATGTTATGTTGACGTTCCTCCAGACGGATGGGATGTAGCCGTGTGCGAAGGAAGCCCTAAATAATTTGCATAATAAGGGAGTGACTAGGTCGCAGCCCTCCTGTAGCAGAATGGGATAGATTCCGTCTGCTCCAGGCGACTTGTATGGTTTGAACGATCTAATCGCCTCCCTGATAGCTTCATGGTTGAACAAGGTATTTGCTTCTGTCCAGGCGGCTTTGGGCACTTTAGAAAGTTGGCCTATACGCTGCCCAGCAGAAGTTATGTTCTCTTTTGAATAAATGGTTGTGCCTGGGAAATGTGCCTGGAGCAATGTTATCAAGGTTTCTTCCCTAGACTGTGTGAAAGAGCCATCGGTTCTCCTGATGGATCCAAGATCTACCGACAAGCCCTTTGATAAAGCTTTATAGATTTTTGCTGAGTCTCGAATGTCTTCGACACTCTTGCAAAAATTCCTCCAGCTGTTTCTTTTTGCTCGTCTGATTGCCCTGTTATAGCTGGTTAGCGAGCTTTTATAACTCTCCCAGTTGCCGCTCTTCTTAGCTGCGTTGAACAGTTTCCTCGTAGCGGATCTTAACTTGGAGAGCTCGTTATTCCACCATGGAGTTTTCCTATTACGCGTCCTCATCAGAACAGGGCAGTTATTGCTGTAAGCAGCAGTAACCGCCTCCGGTAAGAAGTCCGCGGATAGTTCTACATCCATCGTAGATTTGATTGAGTGCATGGAACCCTTGAATATGCTACTGAGTTCGGCCCGAAAGTCTGTCCAGTTCGTATATCTAGGATTCCTGTATGTACTCACATTTTCCAAAGACTCACCCACCATAAAGTAAATGTGTCTGTGGTCTGAGCACGATGGTTCATCTGAGACCCGCCAGTCACTCACGTAAGTGGCAACTTGATGAGTAGCTAGCGTGATGTCTATAACCTCACGTCTCCTACCGTTGTCGAAGGTAGGATCCGTGCCGCGATTTAATATGTCCAGGTTAGTAGTTAAGAGGTAATCAAAAAGGTATTCGCCCCTTTTGTTCACTCCACTGCTACCCCAGGCATCATGATGGGCGTTCGCATCACATCCTATGATGATCTGCAGACCGCTCCTGTTAGAGTGACCCACGATATCCTTAAGTTCTTTGGACGGTGGTGGGTCTCTGGAGTCATAGGGGAGGTATGCCGAACATAAGGTAATCATGCTCTTGCTGCCCCCCCTGTTAATCTGTATCATCACCACTGCCAGGTCTCTCGACGATTTATCTGTGAGAGGAAAGCAGTTGGTGTTTTTATTGTAAACTACACAGGTCCGAGGGTCCCCGTCCACATCACTGCATGCAATGCTGTAGCCGGTTGCCCGCAAGCCCTGTATAGCACCGTTATTTACCCATGGCTCCTGTACAAGAGCCACGTCGATAGCTTGGGTGGCCAGCACCCTGCAAAGGACTGCCGAGGCAGCCCTACTGTGTTGCAGGTTGCACTGTACCACCCGCATCCTGAGGCTGTTCCCGCTGCTGTGAGCCAGCAGGAGTCTCCTTTTTTGAGCCAATCTCCTTGACTCTAATTCGTCCGAAGCCGTAGAATAGGGACATGCCCTGCTCTTTCAGCTGCGTGAGCGCCCTCTCGTCAATGCTAAGGGCAAGTGTTTGACCGTTCTGGTCCACCTTCCTGCCCATCACTTGCCAAGAGTTCACCTCAATTGGCTGGTTCTGTAATTCCAGCCTGCACAGCACCTGCTCCGGTTCCCTAATATCGTTAGGAACCCAAAACGTGATTCGCTTATATTTGGGAAGGTCCTTTTCCTCAATTACTCTGAGGTTGGCCCCTTCCCACAACTGAAGCCTGGTGACAGCATTTGTCAACCATTGGCTGGTGGGTTCGTTGGCACAGGTGATCTTGATAAGACCCCCTGCCGCCCTTGCACCCAAAAACTGAGGTGGACAATCGCCTTTACGACTTTTGTCTACCTCACACAGGATGGCATCGCAGACGGAGGATGATTGCTCCTTTGTTAATTTGCCCTCGGGATAGTTGTCCAGGACCACTGCCATGGTGATCCCAGCTAGCTTATCCCGATATGAGGGTCCTAGAGACTCCCCCTTTTTTTTCTTCTTCTGGGGTCCCTGCCCAGCCGGAGAATCCTCAGACCGCTGCCGTTTTGGCAGTGCGTCAGTTGGATCCAGCATAGGACATAGCCCCCTAGAAGTTGTAGAAGTTTGTGCTACCAATTTCTCGGGTCCAGAAACTTCTGGCAGTCCAGCGGTCGTCCAGGTCTGCTCCTTGGAGCCCCCCGTCCTGACCGCTGTCCTGCCTTGGGTTTGTTGGGAAGGAAGTTTCGCATGTGGGACTCGGGTGTGCTCCGTGGAGCTCCCCAATTCCTCTGCAGCCTTCCTTGCCTTGGCCCTCTTCCTCTTGGCAGCACCGGATTTTTTCTTGCTAGGTTGCACGGTCATACCGACAACCTTGGCCGTTATTTCTTCAACAACATTGTCACCAGCTGCCTGGGCCAGTGTTGTTGATTGAGAAGCCGAAGCTTCTGTGCTAGACGAGGTACCTCCAAGGAGTTCCCTCTCCAGCTCTGAGCTGATACTTATTGCATCAGACTCACAACCTCTTTCTTCGTCTGGTTTTTTTGAGATTTTTTGGTCCATAAAGAGTCCCACGAGTATGGCAGGAAAGGGAAGGTCCATCCTAACAGAGCCTCCTTATTAGGATAAGGCTATATACAACTGGGTGCGCCCGGTGCCCAGAGGAGATCGTTAGAGACAGTGCACCACTACCCACTGCCACGCAGCCCTCGACACGATGACATTTACATCTTGGCTTGGTAGGCTTTTAAGGGTCTGCTCCCTACTACCGTCGTTTGTTGGTTATCCAGGGGGCACCACGAGGAGGTGACGGTTCGGTTTTGCCCCCCGATAGCAATGTTACTTTGCAAAAATTGATTTTTGAAAAAAAAAACTTTTTGGAGTGAAACTTCTTTACTCACGCTTGACTTGGGGAGTAAGCTGGCGAACGCGTTTCGTTACGAAAAGTGATATATATATATATATATATATATATATATATATATATATATATATATATATATATATATATATATATATGTATATATATATATATATATATATATATATATGTGTATATATATATATATATATATATATATATATATTTTAGATGCCTTGAATCACGCTTTTCTATGAATTTCGAACATTTTTACTACTATACACACACACTTATGCTAAAAATAATAAATCCGCGCGCCACAGCTACGTCGCGCGTCGGGCGCGGTAGACGCTTTGGGTTTGGAGCCTCAAAAAGAGAAGAAATTCAACTTTGCCCATAAAATGCTATATATACTTTTTTGTAGGGGAGGAAATGAACTGTATTATAAGCTAACTCTGAAAAAAATCCCAACAGGCTCTTGTTGAAAAAATGTTATTAACAAAGTTTAAATAAAAAAAAATGTTATTAAATGTCATAAAAAATTTTTTATATATTTTTTTTTGGAAAGTACGGAAAAAATACTTAAAGATACGTGCATGTTGTTTTTTCGTTAGCAACAGCTTTTTGGACTGAGAATTTAATTAAAATCGACGTCCGAAATAAAGGGCGAAAATTCAAGCCCCTGTATCACTGCAACCCGTGCATAAATCCGCCCCTCCTTTTCCACAATCAATGTACTCTGATAGTACAACAACTCTACCAAATATCATCAAAATCGGGAATGTTTCGTTTTTGAGGTGGGAACACTTGAGGTGGAATGCCCCATATATCGAATGAGTTGCGTTTCTTTCCATTATATTCAAAGCAACTTTAGGTTAAAACAATGCATTCTTGACTAGAAGGACCTGATATTAAAAGCGATGAAAATTATAACAAATTGCAACGTTGTCAATTTGATATGCGGAATAAAAATTTGGATTTACATTAAATTGAGTTTTATGACAAAGAAAGGTTTGAATGATATTAAATTTTGGAAATGTTTATAATATTTTGAATGAAATTAAATTTTGGAAATGTTTGTAATAATTTGAATGAAATTAAATTTTGGAAATGTTTATAATAATTTCCTTAATACTAAGATCTGGTAAAGTCAGGCATTAACATGCACCTCATATCGAATGAATGGTCTCTCGTCATCCACTACAATATGAGCACCATCCGTCAGGAGCACGAAACAATCAAGGATGGGATCAGCAAGCTCAACCAACTATGCAACATGATTATCGAGAAACCAACGTGTGAACCAATTGTCCAGCAATTCCTGGAATCTCAGCGTCAACTTGAGAGTGGCAACGAACTCCTACTCCAAGGCAAGGCAAGGAGGCACGTGAGATCAAGACGAGCTCCACTAGATATCGTAGGCAACCTAGCAAGCTCACTATTCGGCGTACTTGATTCAGAGTATGCCAAGCAAATGTCGGTCATTATCAACGACCTACAACACAACGATCGACATCTGTTGGATCTCATAAGGAATCAAACCTCCATCATTGACTCCACAGCTAACATCCTCAAAAAATCAGAGGAGAACAACTCAAGGTTTCTCGAGAAATTTAATCAACATCCACGCGAACTTCTATCACAAGTAAATAAGGTAGCACAGGAGAATCAACAGCAACGGCTAGGACAAGCATTCACAACAGTATCCGTGCGACTAGTCTTGGCCATAAATAATTTCCAAAGGATACAATCCACCCTTTGGGATGTTTTGCTAGATACACATCAAGGGAGAATAAACCCATACCTACTAGCACCAGATCAACTTAACAAGGCATTACTACACATTCAGGAGCAACTCCCATCATCGTTGAGGTTACCATCAAGACCAGATGATCTAGTAAAGCTGTACAGCCTCATGAACGTTGAAGGACGTGCAGAACTTAACTTCATGATCTTCAAATTGACCTTGCCTCTATTCACGTCCGAATAATTCGAAATAATTCACATTGTGCCAATTCCATTTCAACAAAACAATAGTTTCATCAGGATAAACCCAACATCAGAGTTTATAATAATCAATCTTCATCGGGATCAATACTATCCACTGAGTGAGAATGAAATGAGATCCTGTCGATTAAGTGAGCAGCAATTCATCTGCAAGCAACTTCATCCCCTCTACAATAAGAGGTCAAATCGAAGTTCGTGTGAAATCAGTTTATTCACGCGATCTGAACCCAGAGATTGTCAACTAATCCCTACGCATAACTACCATTGGATACAGCTAGCAACACCCAACAAGTGGATCTTCACCTGGGCAGGTCAAAACACTGTCAACATTGTTTGCAAGGACTCAGTAACCCAAGACGTGTTAGAGGGCACAGGAATTCTGGAGATCAGCCCCGAATGTTCACTTCGTGATGATACCGTCACTATTTACGGGCACAACACTATCTCTACCTCACTACAAGGAAGATTCATCAGCACCAAGAACTTCACAGATCTTCTCAACGCAACAGCAATTGATGGCATCCACTTCCAACAGTTTGCAACAATCAAATTGAACCAAGACATTGAGACGCTCCAGGAAAGAATCAGCGCCCTCAAGGGTCAAGAAATACTACCAGATACTACCATTAATCATCACGACGTACATCAATACACCATCTCATACACAGGACTGGCAATCATCATAGGCATCCTGGCATATATGTATACTAGTGAAACACCGAAAATCAATCATCAAACAAACGACAACAGTTCCGCCACCTCCGGTGCCACTACCAAGAAGCACATCACTTAGGCATCTTGAGCAAGCTCAACGCGGGGAGGATGTTTAAACCCAACAACTAAATCAATATCATACTTCAAATACCTAAATTAAGAATCCACCAAAATTTAAAACAATAAATTCTTTCTCATGAAAAATAAATTATCAAATATCATACAATGTCCAGACGTAATCTGAGACGATTGTTTTTGACATTAAAATTCCTTCAGAATTTTACCCAAACATTTCTGCGCCATCAGCAAGAAATGTTCTTTATCAACATACATTGTAAAGGGCAACATAATTGTATGCTTGGCTATTTTTCTATGAACTCTTTTAGTTCGTTATCAGTAAATAAATTTCAGAACTTATCCAAACATTTCTGCGCACATCAGCGAGAAATGTTCCCACCGAACTATGCGCTTATGTTGCCCCTCGAATGAAATCAACATTGTATTAAGGTTTCAGTATTTAAGCCAAGGAGCTTAATTTAAATATATCAGTCTATTTTAAACCGTCTTTGCGTTTACTAATCCAGTCTTTCTCTCGTTATCGCCAAGCCCAAGGGTTAAGTACTCTTGAGCACATATTCTGCACTAGTTAAGTACTAGTGCATATAATTGATACAGTAAATTAATTTTCCACCGCACGCTCTTTTGGTGAAGTACCAGAAGAGATCGTTCAGCGGTCAAATAAAAGAATTTGATCGCGTAATAAACATCCCCCTTGTGGATAATGTCAAGGGTCAAATGGTAGCAATGGCCTCAGGGACCTTTGATGGTGCCGGTACATCAAAGAGATAAATCCTGGGTAACGCCATCTGCGATCTAAGGTCTTCACGATCTAAGATTTTCCGATATGCTACCGAATCCTACCTCAACCTCCACGAAGATGTAGATTTTACATCGGGTGTCCCCTGGATGCTCTTGTCTACAGAAGAGTAACAGACTGAGGAGGGTGAAAGGCGAGTGCTTCGCGCCTCAAAACGAAGCAAATACCGGACTGGTCCTCCAGGTTGGGCGGCAGGCTGACAACCTTCCACCGTAAAAACCTACTCGTCACGAATCCTCAAGGCAGGCCTCGGACAGGACGGACTCAACGGCAACGACTCAGGCAACGGAATATGGAATTTGATTTTGGAACATGGAACGTCAGGACGCTCAACAGAACGGGCAGCTGCGTTCGCTTTTATTACTTCTAAAAAAATATAACATAAAGATCACAGCCCTTCAAGAAACAAAATGGACCCACAGTGGTATAATGGATCTAAAAACCCACACGGTACTCTCCAGCGGATCATCAAATGGAAGAAGAGAGTTAGGAGTAGCATTCATCATAGAGAACGAAATGAAATCTCTGATTCTGGACTTCAAACCAGTCAGCACTAGAATATGCACACTTCGCATTAAAACAAGGCTACATAACATTCGTCTTATAAACGTCCACGCGCCCACAGAAGAGAAAGCAGATGAGGAGAAAGAGGAATTCTACCAAGAGCTAACAAACACCATCAGGTTAATACCGTCAAACGATATTAAAATGGTGCTTGGAGATATGAATGCCAAAGTAGGAAAAGAAAAGGAGTTCCTAGGAGTCATAGGAATTGGGTAGGCCACACCTTGCGACGCGAAAACGAAAATCTAGCCAAACAGGCCCTTGACTGGAATCCGCAAGGATCCCGTCGAGTAGGTAGGACGACCTAGAACAACGTGGAGGAGAACCCTACTAGCAAAAGCCGCAACAACTGGGAGATCCTGGTCGGAGCTAAGAGCTGTCGCGCAAAACAGAGTCCGCTGGAGAGCAACTGTTTCCGCCCTATGTCCCATGAGGGATTAAAGGAGCGCAATGATGATGATGATGATAGGAAAGCATAGCCTACACAACGTTAGTAATGACAATGGTAGTCGATTGATCGATTTCGCAAGCTCAAACGCAATGGTAGTAAGTTCAACAGTGTTCCCGCACAAAGATATACATAATATGACGTGGCAATCACCAGACGGAGTAACTAATAATCAAATTGACCACGTCCTAATTGAAAGAAGAGGGGCCACGAGTATACTGGACGTAAGAACAATGAGAGGAGCGTGCTGTGGCTCGGACCACTATCTAGTCAAAGTGAAATTGAGAACCCGGATAGCAACTAAAACGCATAGAGTGCAAACTCAACCAAAATACGATATAGATAAGCTAAAACGGGAAGAAATAAGAGATGCCTACCAACATGCTGTCGTACAAAACTTGAGAGAGGTAGATGAGCAGCCCAACATCAACGACAAATGGGAACAGGTCAAAAGCAGCATAAAGGGGGCAGCAGAAGAGGCTGGGCCCCCAGACAGACTAGAATTGATTGGTTCGAACAAGACTGTAGAACCGCAATTGAAGAAAGAAACGAGAGTACATCGCAAGGCCAACAAGAGCAAGGATGGAAGTCTTCAAGGAAAAAAGAAAAATCGCAGACAAGCTGTGCAGAAAGAAGAAGAGGGAATATCTAAATAGGAAAATCTTACAGATACAGGAAGACTTCAATGAAGGGAAAATTAGACAAGCGTACAAAGGAACTCGCCAGATCACCAATAAGTTCCAGCCAAGAACGGACATCTGCAAGGACATAGATGGGAACTTGTTGGCAGATCCTGATAGGATAAAGGAAAGGTGGAGAGAGTATTTTCAGAACCTATTGAATCCTATCTCCATATCAAACGAGAATGCAGAGACAGAGGCATTTGTAATTCCCCAAGATAACATCTCAATAGAACCACCAACACTGGATGAGGTGCGGGAAGCTGTAAAAAGGTAGAACAGCAACAAATCGCCTGGCGCCGATGGAATAGCAGCTGAGCTGCTAAAGGAAGGAGGACCCCAACTATTACGAACATTACACGAACTCATATGCACCATCTGGGAGGAAGAAGTTATACCAGAGGACTGGAAGAAAGCCATTATATGTCCAATATACAAGAAAGGAGATAAACTAAACTGCAAAAACTACAGAGGCATCTCACTCCTCAGCACCAGCTACAAAATCTTCAAAATCCTTGGGAAACAAAAACTGGAACCTATAGCGGAAAGCCTTATAGGAGAATATCAAGCTGGTTTTAGGACAAACAGGTCAACATCGGACCAACTGCTGACCTTAATACTATGTTTCCATCGCACTCGAAATCTTCCGATTTCGGCAAAAATGAGGATTTCGGACGAAATCTCGTTTGAAATCTCATGTTTTAGCATATAAAATGAAATCGCCTTTCGGAGGAGATTTCAATGAAATCTCGATCGAAATCTTGGTAATGACTATTCAGCCTATTCAGCAAGTGGGAAATTTTGGGGAAATTTCTCAGCTGTAAAAAATTTTGACACTACGAATTTGTCATTTTTAAATTTTCTATCTTTAACGTTTAAAATGGAGCTTAAATGAATGTTTATATTTTTTCCTTATTTTACAGCCTATTCTTTCCAAATTCCTCAGTTTTGTTGATATAATTAGGTTTTTAAAATTTAATGTGCAAGTTTGTTATGACAAGCGAGAACTGCCTGGTGCGATGGAAACACATTTGGATTTCGCCAAATCGTTTTATCAAAACCTGCGGATTTCGAGTGCGATGGAAACATGGTATAAGGCAAATTCTGGAGAAAACCTGGGAAGGGAATGTAGATGTATACCAGATATTTGTCGACTTTCAACAGGCATATGACTCAATAAACAGAGAGAGGCTATACGAGATCTTATCGGAAATAGGAGTCCCCTCAAAGTTGGTACAACTAATAAAATGCGCCACAAACAGCTCACTGGCGAAAGTAAGGATCCAAAATGTTGTAACAGAGGAGTTCGAAGAACGTCAAGGGCTTAGACAAGGAGATGGACTGGCCCCCATGCTTTTCAACCTGACCCTAGAATGGGTGATAAGGAAAACGTCAGTCCAGCGAAGTGCATCAATAGCTACCCAGTCGGTACAATTACTTGGATATGCGGATGACGTAAATATCGTGGGAAGGTCCTTTTTGGCTGCCTATGTTGAATTAAAAGAGGCGGCAAAGGACATAGGCCTGAAGATTAACGAAGAAAAAACGAAGGTGATGCAACAATCCAGAGCAGGACTATTTAGAATGGGAAGAAATATAACCATCGACGAACATAACCTAGAAGTAGTCGATAAAACAGTCTACCTTGGGTCTACTATCACAAAAAGAAACGAAGAAAAAGAAGAAATAACTAGACGAATACTACTGGCTAATAGAGCCTTTTATGCCCAAAAACAGATCCTGCACTCAAGATTTGTGCACAGGAAAACGAAACTCTCACTCTACAAAACAGTAATACGACCAGTACTGTGTTATGGTAGCGAGACTTGGACTATGACCCAGGACATAGAGGAACGAGTCAACAGGTTCGAGAGGAAAATTCTCAGATGCATAATAGGCCCAATCAGAGAGGATGGAATATGGCGAAGAAGATACAACAACGAGTTGTATGAAATTTTTGACGACCCACAACTCTCAACTTTCATAAAAATCAACAGATTGAGACTAGCCGGCCACCTGATCAGGATGGAGGACAATCGCATCCCAAAACGGCTTATGGCATCAGAAATTTTGGGAAGTAGGCCAGTAGGTAAACCCAGGAGGAGATGGATAGACTCTGTGACGGCTGACGCAGAGTCAATGCTCAACATCCGGAACTGGAGACATGCTGCAAGGGACCGTCAAACTTGGAGAAATGCCCTAGAGGAGGCCAAGGCTCGATTTGGGCTGTAGCGTCATTGGATGGATGGTTGTGGATAATGTGAAAAGTGCAGCGGTTTCATTGAATTTTGCATACCTTTAGGAGAAATTATTTTGGGAAAACGACATTCGACACGTCGACTTACGTGAACCAGCGTGCAGCGTTGAATGCGGAGTCGTCACGCATACGTGGAGGTCGTCGTCATTTCACCCCTTCAGAATGGTAGGTCTTTCGAAAATGCTGGGAATACAAGTAACAGTCGTGACGTTATTCTGTATTACAATATTGTGAGAATTTCTCTAGGAACGGCCAAAGTCGTATTCTCTATTACAAAACTGACTAAATTCTACTCGAAACTGTTACAATATTGTTAGATTTTTACTTGAAAGCTGGGTAATCGAGTAATTTATAAAATTTTAGGTAAGGGCGGCACAATTAAAACCTCTTGTACACATTTTCTTTTCTTTCGCTGACATTTCTACAGTTACAGTTTTGAGTAAAAATCATTTGAGTATTGTAACAGATAATAGGGCCCCGAAATACAAAGGGAGCTGGCGCGAGTCCTTCCCACTCATAGACGACTTAAAGTGAGGCGATTTTTGGACGCCATTTAATCTCTGCTTAGAAGGAGTTATTCGCAAAGTAAACGTTGATGCGAAAGCATTTGCGAGGAATGTTCTCTGAAGGATATACATACGGCCCAATCAATCAAGATTATGCACTGGGAATTCGTTATAATCACGAATTGTATGGCTTATACAAAAAGGCCCCTTGCTGAATGTCGAGTCGTGATTTGTGACCAGTTTTTTGAGTTGAAGAAAGTTGCGTTTCAGACGAATTGCGACTTTCAGCATAGGGGGCTAAACTCGCACTTAGCACTTCCACTCTAGGCCACTATGCTGAAAATCGTAATTCGATTAAAACGTCACTTTCTCAACTCAAAAAACTTGTCACAATTCACGACTCGACATTCAGCACAGGGGCCATGTTCAATTCTTTCACAGCAAGGAATTTTTCTTGGTTATCCTTTGAATTCTGTCTGCTTAGAATCCAATCACCGAATCACCTTTAGGGCATTTAATTTTTTTTATAATTACAGATGAATAACATTAACTTATGAAGAACAGGTTCAATTACACACTTTCGGAACCACTTGATAAAGGAAGCTTGGTCAATTGGCTACAATGGACATTCATCAAAAACATAAACATCATCATATTTGGCCAAGATCGCCACATTAACCATCATCATATTACATCGTCATTAATATACTAATATAATTTAAGTTTATTATAATTAATTTTCAACTTACGATATTCATTCAAAATTTACTCTGGTAACCCCATCACCTCAATACATGCCTACGTCTAAATTCGCATTCCCACTCTTATCATCGAAGCAAAAATCACTTCAAACGTTACGGTTTTCTTTTGTATCCCCACTTGAACTTGAAATTCAAGCAACTATTAAATATTGTTGCGAACCAAACGCTCGCTCTCTCTGCACCGGAGCTTCACCGAGGTAAGTTGTCAACTTGCACTTGAACCTTTTTTCCTCCCTTTTAAATTCCTATATTAACATTCCTCTGTTGTTGAGTTTCGACCATCAACAGATTTATTAATTTTCCTTGTTGGGATTCGACCATCAACAAGGTTCACTAATATTTCGTTTGTTTTTGGGTTTCGACCATTAACAAACTACTAACTTTTCCTCTGTTGTTGGGTTTCGACCATCAACAGATTTATTAATTTTCCTTGTTGTTGGGATTCGACCATCAACAAGGTTTACTAATATTTCGTTTTGTTTTTGGGATACGACCATAAACAAACCACTAACCTTTCTTTGTTGTTGGGATTCGAGTTACTAATATTCACTGTGTTGTTGGGATTCGACCATCAACACATTACTTCCTTTCCTTTGTTGTTTGCATACAACAGTAACTCCCTTTTACATTATTATTCAAGTTCAAGGTCAACTATAAAGATCAGGTGAGTAGTAGTATGATTAGTGCGCGCGGTTATTTCATAGTCAAGTTGCTTTATTCATGAAAGGGCACTATCTTTACTAAGTACATATAGGGAATTTTCTGTCACCCACACATAAAAGACAGCCGCAAAGCGCCCAAAGTTCTGACAGGAAATAAAAATAAAAAAAAAGTTGAAAATATTTTTATTCGGTGTATTTAATTAATTATAAATAACATTAGTTTATTAAATAATAGTACTTATTTTAATTTAAAAAGGTGTCTTTAATTGTACAGAAGCACTGATAGAGGCACTGCCATCTTGCGGCTCTTCACATACAGTGGCTCAAACGAATAATAATCGGACAGCGACAATTTTTAAATAAATCTCATAAAAACAAATAATAACCGATTGAAATTAATAACATGTAGCTCATCAAAAATTTATTTATGTATTTCAATTATACCTTAAGAAAAACAATAATTAAAAAAATTAAATCAAATTTGATGTCAAACGAATAATCGGACATCGTTGTAACACTTGTGAAAATAGCTGTTTTTTTAATAAAATTTAGCTCAATATTTAGTGGCGAATCCTTTGACTGCCACTACCGCCTGCAGTCTATTAGGCATCGATTTTACCAAATTTCTACTAAATTTAAGCTCAACATTAAGCCATTCTTGTTTAATGGCTTCTTTTAATTGTTCAATGTTAAGCAACATTCTGGTGTACAGTCTCCTTACGATTTCTGCCCAGAGATGTTATATTGCATTAAGACCTGGAGATTGAGCCGGGCGTTGGCACCAATTTGGGGCAATTATGAATAAGCCAAAGCCTTGCAACCGTTGACGTGTGCTTTGGATCGTTATCTTGGTAATAAGCGAAGTTCTCTAAAAACCCCAATTTTTCCGCTCTTTGCTTACCATTTTTTTAAGAATCTTTAGATATACAAATTTGTCCATCTTACCATTTATAAAGTGTAAATTATCCACCCCTGCACTAGACATACAGCCCCAAACCATTACAAAGTGTTGAGATAAATCAAAGAATTGTCGGATAAAGAAAGCTTGTCGAGAGTTGAAATGAATTGGTGCAAGTGAAAACACTATAATTAAAATTAAAATTAAAAATGTGAATGGAGTTGGCGGCGGGTGAGATTAGTATTACTAAACTTCAAATAAAAACAAGGAAAGATTTGTAAGGCGACGAGAAATTGTGCTCTGTATTAAATAATTAGTAAATTGAGTTTTATTAATCTTGTCAACTTTCAGAAATAAATTATTTTCTTAAAATCAATTGGTCAACATTTCTTGGAGAATCTACGGACAAATTTCATCAGGTTATGGGCCCAGGAAGTGGTGAAACCTCATCTCCAAGGAAAAGTCTGTGAAGAAAAAAAAAACTCGAATTGAAAGGCAGATCGGAGCAGTAACGTCGCAAGTCAGAATTTGAACGGACAAGTCAAGTTAAGGAAAATTAAAAGTCGAGTCAAACGGTCAAAATGGACACCGTAAAATCGCAACTTGTAATGTTGAGTCAGAACTCACAAGGAGTAGTAAACTATGTGCCGTGGAGGTTAAAACTAGATGCTGTTTTGAGAACTAAGAAGTTATATGATGTTGCAACCGGAGTCAAAGTCAAGCCGGAAGGAGCTGAAAATGTCGCTGCAGTTGTTGAATGGAATGAAAAGGACATGGAGGCTCTGCAACTAATTGTATTGAATGTCAGTGATCAAATCGCATACAAAATTGCAAATTGCAAGACGGCAAGAGCAATGTTGGACAGACTAGTTTGCTTGTACGGCACAAAGACAGCGATAAACATGGAAATTTTGAGACAAAAACTTTTTACATGTACTTACGATGAAAGCAAATCGATGGCAGAAAATTGTATGGATATTATGTCCATAGGTGATGAACTAAGCAACGGTGGTGAACCTGTGCCAGAATCATGGATGATGACTAGAATTTTGAAAATGTTGCCAGCGAGACTCGCTCATTTTCGTACGTCGTGGGATAACGCGCCAGCAGCCGACAGAAGCCTGACTACCATGATCGAAAGACTGAGACTCGAAGATGATCGTCAACACGATGAGACAGGTGAACTGGAAGTGAGCTCGATCAATGCACTTCTAGTGAAGAAAAACAAAAAGCAGCCAGGAAAACCACAGAACAAGACTGAGAAGGGACAAGCTAATTGTTACAAGTGTGGTCAGAAGGGACACTTTAAAAAGGACTGCACGAACAAACCCTGTGCCAAATATCTGGCATACTGCAAGAAAATGTACAGGTGCAACTCGTGTGGACAGAAAGGCCATTTTGCTAAAGAATGTACTCAACGGCGAGATGACAGCTCAGATTCACCAAGTTCACGCAAACCTCCCGTTGCCTGGGTGACAGCTAGTTTGAAAACGTCCGATCTCGACAATCAATTGAACCACCCGGAGGAAAGGATGTCAGCCTGGTATCAAGACAGCGGCGCAACGCAACACATGACCTCGCGTCGAGAATGGTTCAACGAATACACTCAACTGACTAACCATGTGTCTGTTCTCCTGGGAGATTCATCTGAAATAGATGGCATAGCAGTCGGGACAGTGGAGTTGGAAGCCTTTGACGGGAAAGAGTGGTATCCTGTTGTACTGAAAAATGTCCTGCATGTACCTGAATTGAAATTCAACTTATTCTCCGTGAGTCACATGCTTGATCGAGGATTCAAGATGAAATCTGACAAAGAAAAATCAGAATTTGTAACGGCTGATCATGGAATCACTATTGGACTGGCGAAACGAGAAGGAAAATTGTACAAGATGATGCTGAGAAAGAAAAAGGAGCAACTGAGTCTGGCGGCAGTGTCAATCCGAACTTGGCATGAAAGATTAGCTCACCAAAACGTGAAGTATGTCCGAGAAGCATTGGACAAGAAAGGAATCAAGTACGTGGACGACTGGAACAACTATCTCTGTACAGGTTGCACTTACGGTAAGCAGCATCGTGGCTCTCATCCCCTCGACGAGAAAACAGCAAGTCAACCACTGGAGTTAGTCCACGTGGACATGGGTGAGATGGACGAACGTTCGCTAGGTGGCGCCAAATATTTTCTTCTATTTAAGGATGATTTCTCGCACTTCCGAACCGTTTTCTTTATGAAAACAAAAGACGAGGCACCGGACAGACTGGAGAAATTCGTGAAGATGGCCGAGAATCAACTGGGAAGAAAATTGAAAGTTCTAAAATCCGACCAAGGAAAGGAAATTAAAAATGCAAGGACAAGAAAATTTCTTGATGACCGTGGAGTGTTTCACACACACTCAAATGTGTACACACCGCAGCAAAATGGGCGAATTGAACGAGAAATGAGGACCATCAAGGAAGCAGCATTGGCCACTCTACTTGCAGCAAATCTGCACTCAAAACTTTGGGCCGAGGCAATTTACTACGCAGTATTTACGATAAACCAAACTGGGACCAGTACAGTGAAAGGAAAGTCACCTGCAGAATTATGGTATGGAAGACAGATCGACTTGAATAAACTAAAGACTTTTGGATGTGAATGCTACGTATTGATTCAAGACCACAAGAGAGGTAAACTGGATCCAAAGTCGGAAAAGGGATATTTTGTAGGCTACGACGTGGAGTCACCAAGTTATCGAGTGTATCTTCCACGCATCAAAGAAATTGTCAGCTCTGGAAATGTGAAATTCGATGAAGAAAATGAGAGAAGTCGAACTGAAGTTGAGACTGTAGCAACCGACGGGCAAATTGAAGTCAAGACTGAAGAGCAAGAAGAAATTGAAAATGAAGAAGAAGGGCTATTCTCAGACGAGGACAGAGAAGATGAAGAAAGAGGAAAAGAAGAACGAGTCGAGACAGCACCGAACATACCAGACAGAAGACAGCTACGAGACCGGAGCAAGTTGAAAGTTCCCTCGAGGTATGGCTACGATGTGGCTGGCTATGTAAGAGGTGAAAGCAATGAAGATTCAGCCCTGATAGGTGACATCGAGGACATCTCGGTCGAGATGGCGCTGAAAGACGAAAATTGGAAACGAGCCATGAAAGATGAGTATGATTCCCTGGTCGTGAGGCAAACATGGAAGCTGGTGGAGTGCCCTGAGGGAGTCAAACCCTTGACCTGTAGGTGGGTTCTTCGCGTGAAGGCTGATGGTAGGTTGAAGGCAAGGCTTGTAGCTCGAGGCTTCGAACAAAGAGAAGGCATTGATTACGAAGAAACGTTCAGCCCCGTTGCTCGCTACGCCTCCATCCGCCTCATCCTGAGTCATGCAGCATCCGAGAAGTGGAAACTGATGTCCTTCGACGTGAAGACCGCATTTTTGTATGGCAAGTTGGAGCAAGTTCTGTACATGAACCAGCCAAAAGGGTTCGAGGACGGTTCCGGACGAGTGTGCCAGTTATTCAAGAGTATTTATGGACTGAAACAAGCGCCCAAGCAGTGGAATCGTGAAATCACAGGATCATTTGAAGAAATCGGGTTGTTCAGCACTGACGATGACCCAAGTGTCTTTTATAATAAAGACAGAAGCATTATTGTAGCATTATTTGTCGACGACGGTTTGGTTGCTGGAAAGGACGAGAAGGAGATTTTCAAACTTCTGGAACAAATCAAGAAAAAGTTTGAAATCACACACTGCAAAACCATCCCGAAGGAGTTCTGTTATCTCGGTATGGAGCTGAAAGTTGACTCGGACAACATTTCCGTGAGTCAACCAAAGTACGTGGAGAAAATCTTGCGAAGGATGAATCTTGAAAACTGCAACCCAGCTCCAACACCGATGGAACCAGGTATGGTAACAAAGAAAGAGGAACTTGTGAAGGATGAGAAAGTGTCAGTTGGAACTCCCTACCGTGAAGCCATTGGCAGCCTACTTTACCTCGCAACCGTGTCAAGGCCTGACATTAGTTTTGCTGTACATTATTTGAGTCGACAATGCTGCAACCCAATGAAGAGCCATTGGAAAATGGTAAAACGAGTATTTCAATACGTGAAAGGAACTCCAAATGCAGGAATTCGTTTTGGAGGAGACAAAATCTTCAAAGTGTTCACTGATGCAGATTTTGGAGGAGAAAAAGAGACGATGAAATCGACTAGTGGAGGACTGATTCTTAGGGGAGGCCCCCTAGTTTGGTATTCACAACGGCAGAAACTTGTGGCGACCTCGACAGCAGAAGCAGAATATCGTGCAGCATGTGAAGCAATCGACGATGTGTGCTGGATGCGAAGATTGGCGACTGAACTCAAGATCCTGCAAGATGATCAACCCTTTCCTTTGTTTGTTGATAACAAGTCAGCTGTTCATATGTTATTGAACACCCACGAGGGTAAGGTAAACAAAGGAAAGAAGCACATTGAAATAGCACGTAAGTTTATTCAACAACATGTTGACGTGACTGTGTCTATCAAACATGTTGAAGGTACAAAACAAATCGCCGACATTCTGACTAAACCTTTAAACAAAAGCCAGTTTGTAAAATGTCGTAATTATTTGATTGAGGAGGAGTGTTGAGATAAATCAAAGAATTGTCGGATAAAGAAAGCTTGTCGAGAGTTGAAATGAATTGGTGCAAGTGAAAACACTATAATTAAAATTAAAATTAAAAATGTGAATGGAGTTGGCGGCGGGTGAGATTAGTATTACTAAACTTCAAATAAAAACAAGGAAAGATTTGTAAGGCGACGAGAAATTGTGCTCTGTATTAAATAATTAGTAAATTGAGTTTTATTAATCTTGTCAACTTTCAGAAATAAATTATTTTCTTAAAATCAATTGGTCAACATTTCTTGGAGAATCTACGGACAAATTTCATCACAAAGCCACCTCCATACTTCACTGTAGCCCGAGTATTTTTATGTTCGAATACTTTCATCAGCGAATAACACCTAAAAGTGTTGTTAGAATTATAAAATATTGAGCTAGGAAAAATTTACCGTTTCCCAAAAACTAGGCTCTTTTAACAAATACTTTGTGCAAATTTGAAGCGAATGTTTTTATTCTTTGCGCTTATAAAAGGTTTTTCCTGATGATTCTTCCGTGTAAACCGACTTTTCTTAAAACATTCCTTGCGCTTTCCGTGCAAATTTTTTTGCTTATGTTCTCCTACACAATCTTTTTTAACTCCTTCGCTGGCTTAAAAGGATTTTCTTTAATTTCGTTTGTGCCCGAGGCCTTGTTGTTTTTGTTTATGGCTCCTGTGCTGAAAGTCGAGCCGTGTTTCCTGACAAGTCGTTTGAGTTTAAGAAAGTGACGTTTCAGTCGAGTTACGACTTTCAGCACAGGGGTTTAGAGTGTAAATGTCAACCTAGCATAGTCCTCTGTACTGAAAGTAGTGATGCGACTGCAACGTCACTTTTTTCAAAACAAAGGACGACTTGTCGTGACTTGACGACTCGAGTTTCAGCACACGGTCCTATGGCTCTGCTAACTTCTTTTAAGCTTTGTGGCGGCAACGTAGGATTATCATGAGATATTGCTGGAGCGTCTAATTCCTTAGTTAGCTCGCCATTTAACAATTTATGAAAGCGCCCTTCACATCGCTCCAAAATACCTTTAGGATCGGTAATCGGATTCCTCTCTCTGTCCTTGCAGAATGTGCAACATGGTGTGAATTGTGCCAAACCACGGACTTTTCGATAGAGCTCCGCGTCTGTTGCGGCCTTCGTTCTACGGGACTTTACAGAAAAACAATATTGAAGAAATATGCCCGATGATTTTGCCCCTATGTCGCGTGTTTTTACATCGTTCGATAACTTTCTTTTCTACTTATTTTAAATTGTAAGGGTGAGTTGCAACAATTAACAAAAGCTTGATCGGTTGTCAAATCTCCGGTTAGACAAAACGAGAGTTGCACCGTTTAACAATTGTTAACATGACGTAACATTTCAACGTTAACTTAAACCGAGCAAATTCGGCTGGTTAGTGTTATTGTTAACTTATGACAGTTGTCATAGACCCAGACAGGGGTGCCATTTTCAATAAACTCACAAGCTGTAAAATTTATAGATACACAAAAATGTAAATTTAAATCAAAATAGCCGTTAACGATAACTTTAACAAACGATTGGGTGGTGCAACTCATTTTTACAAACTAAAACTTTAACAACTTTGTTATTGTAAAAGTTAATTTTAACAATAACTTTAATCAATGATTTGGTGCAACTCACCCTTAGATTGAAAGAATGCCCTGCCCTGATTAAAATAATATTATTGAATGCTTTTGAAAAAATACGTTGTTTTTTTATAATGAAACTAAGTAAATTTATCAAATAAATACCAATGAAGAACCCAGTAACAAAAATACAATATTGTTTATATATTTATTTATATGTTAACAAAAAGAAGTTTACAAATTTTTATTTTTCAATAAACGTATCCAGGAATGTATTTTTATTTATTAATTTAGTTGTTGCTATAATAAATTCAACGTTATATTCCTCCTGTTGTGCAAGAAACCGAAGCGCGGATATTTCTGCAAATGTACAACCCCCAATGAAGAATACGAGAATAACTCGCGGCGCATCTGTTTGCGAAATTTCACTTGTGAAGGAAGCTCGTCGCCCACCAATACCGATTAAGGGTGCCTGAAAATCTTCAAATGACGGTCCTGGCAGAATATTTAGAACGCTCTTTAAAGATTGCCAACCAACCGGCTTTATGCATTGCTCAACAATACGAATCGTTAGAGGAGCGTAGAAACTGTGAACGTAACTAATGTCCTTGGGTGAGATTTCCACGACATCATCGACTGTGAGATTAAGCGTCTAAAAATAGATAATTATGATTAATGATTTTCTTTTACCTGGTAAAATATACATTTTAGTACAGTAAAAATTATTTGAATGTCGAAAATATATAATAGGTTGTCAAAAAGTAATTTCGTTTTTTCACGAGCGGCAACGATTAGCACCAAAATGAAGAGTTGGCCAGTATTTTTTGAACGTGCGCATGGTCGAATAAGTATCGACTACCTTCATTACTCATTATTAGGAACCTCAAGAAAACAATGTATAGCCAACAAAAATCATCACCGTGTACCATCCAAGACAGAAATAGTAACCGCAAATCACGCAATGGCTAATGGTAACGCAGCTGGAAAAGATGGAAACCCGGTAGAGTTGTTGGAAGCTGACTTAAGCCTCATAGTAGATGCGCTACAGCCCATACTGGAAAAAGTATGGAATACCTGCACCTTTCCGGAGGATGGACGGAAGGTTTCATAGTCAAAATACCAAAAAAAGAGAGACCTACCAATATGCGATAACCGGAGCGGCATCTGTCTTATCTACTGTAGACAAAATCTTGTTCCACATATTATTATCCAGAATAAGCGAGGGAGTCGACCGAACGCTTAAAAGATAGCAAGCTGGATTCAGGAAGGGCCGTTTCTACATAGATCATATTAACACCCTGAAAATCCTATAGTACGTATGTATATTTGCGAAGTTGAAGCTGGCTTCAAACTATCTTGAATCTTAGAAAAATCCCTGATTCAGATCGAATTCAAACAAGATCGAGCCGATTCGATCTAACATTTGGAGCTGGATCGAATCGAAAATTGAGTTAAAGAAAGTGCCGTTTAAGTCCAATCACGACTTTAAGTACAGGGGCCTAAACTCTTAGGCACTTAGCATTACCACTCCTAAACTTAGCATTACCACTCTAGACTCCTGTGCTGAAAGTCGTAATTCTACTGAAACGTCACTTTTGAACTCAAATGCAGTGGCGGCTCGATTTGGGCTAGTGGGGCTTGGCCCCATTAGAAATAATCGAGGCAATCATATTTATACATTTTGTTAATTTTTATAATAATTTCATTTTGTAGCTGAAATTTTCTTTGCAATTTATTATAATTCCTAAAAAATCAGAAAATTTCTATGCACCATCAAAAAATTCGTAGTAGGACTTCATAAGAAAATTAGCAACAAAAGAACAAATAAAAAAAAAAAAGAAAAACTCCCAACTCTCTTTCAAATAGTCTGGCCGAATCAAAATTCACTTGTCAGGCAAAAACAAAGCTATAGAAAACAAGAGATAGAAGTAACTTTTTATATGTGTGTGAGTTTTCACGCGTTTACTTTTGCATGAAAAATGTTTCGAAAGAACAAAGGAAAAACGTGCGGAGCGGACGGAACGGATTGGTTCTGTTTGAGCCTCTACCAACATAACATTTCAATTTTGTCACAAATAAGAAAATTTAAATTGATTGAGTTTATTGTATGAAAAATTTAATTTTTGCCGGTAATATACGTAAAGGCCACATACAATAAAAATAAATTGGTCCATTTATCAAACATTTTTAATTTCTGGTATGTTATTAAATGGTGATCGCATTTGTAAATACATACTATCTGTCAAATTATCGACTTTGAAGTTAAACTGAAATGAGTGTGTTAGTTCTGTGCGGCAAAGTTGACTTTACTGCAACGGTAAAGTCAAAGTCGAAGTTTCTGCATTCATTCTGCTTTAGGCTTAATGCCGTGAAGTATCCCCGAGAACGTGGCGATTAAGCCCGCAGCCGAAATCCCGTTACAAGTCAAGTTTTGGTATTGACTTTTGTGACATTCGTGGTCTTCATGCGAATTTCTCTTTTGTTGAGTGCCACTTATCTAATTATAAACCACCAATCTTCGCACTCAGTGAAACCCAAATATCTCCTGATAACGACTTAGGTCATTACGAGGTGTTGGGATACACTTTAGTGCATAATCTCTCCCCCCATAGGGGTATTGTCATCTACATATGTTAGGGATGACGTGGCTTATTATAAAATATATTCAAGCACGACTTCAGATTTTAATTATCTTTGGATTAAAATCATTTTCCAAAGCCACGTCACATTCTTCTGCTTCCTATATAGAAGTCCTAACATAAGTAACGAATCCTCCACTTCATCACTTGATACTATTTCCGAACAAATCTCGGGATTTTTGCCGTCCAATCCTGAGTGTGGAATCATTGTTGCGGGTGATTTCAATGTTCACAACGTTAAATGGCTGACTTACTCAAATGGCACCAGTATTTATGGCAATGACGTCGAGCTCTTTGCAGACATCAATTATTATTGTTATTATTTATTTGAATACCATGTACACAAGATAGAATCTTATAACTAGTACATTTATTAATACATCGGTAGGGTAGGAGGATATGAAAGAGTTATAAAAAAAAATACATAAAATAAAAAAAAACTACATAAAAAATACATAATTGAAAAAGTATAACAGATAAATAGCTTAAAAGAAAGAAAATTTATAAAAGAAAACTCGTATTTGCGCTTTAAACATCCCTGTTAGAGATATGATGGAAAAGACGCTTCCTAAAAATGCCCGCTGAATCAATGCGCTGGAAATCAACTGAAAGACAATTCCAAAGCAACGCCGCGAAGACAAAGAAAGAACGTTGTCTAATCAAGGTACGAAATTGTGGAATAATTAAATTATTATTTCTGAGAGATTGTGAGGGTATTACGAATTGGTTAAGGTAAGCCGGTTTACGGTGAAACAGGATATCATGGGGTAGACGCAAGAGTCTGTGGTGGTAGCACGTAAGTTGTTTCAATCGACTTCTTCATACAAAAATTCAAGTGTTACAATTTTTTTTGTATGAAGACGTTAATTGAAATAACTTACGTGCTACCACCCCAGTACTCCCGATAGTCACTGAAAGAACAACCAAGGATAGAATTAGAGTAGGGAGATATATGATCATAACGACGAAGTTTATGGACAAATCGTACGCAGTCGTTGAAGGCAATGTTAAGCTTACGGGCACAGGAAGAGTCAAGAGAAGCGAAAATAGACAGGCCATGCATTAGGTGGGGGAGAAGTAACGCTTTCATTAAACTCATACGCTTTCATTAACCTCGTACAGTGAAACCTAAGTTTCGACAGCTGACCATGGGTTTTCTGAACAATGAAGCTAATGTGATCGCAACATGTTAAACTACTATTCAAGATTACACCAAGATTTTTCACTTTATCAACGCGGGCGAGGGGAACACAATTTAAAGCAATATCAGATACATTTGGACAGTTAAAGGCGGAATGAGAGAGAAACATGCATTGGGATTTCTGAGGATTAAGTAGTAGATGGTTCAATGTCGACCAAGAGGTAACACGCTGCAGATCTGCGTTAAGTTTCTCCAAACTACTGAGGAATTGTTCTTTTGGGGAAATATATAAATTTGAACATCATCTGCATACATGTGAATCTTGGAATCTTTGACTACAGAAGGAAGATCATTAATGAAAATCCCGAATAGAACGGACCAAGGATGGAGCCTTGGGGCACACCAGCGTGAAGAGCAGCAATTGAGGAAGAATTGTTACCGAGCAGAACTTTCTGGGAACGATTGGTTAAGAAACTATGTATCAGTTTAAGGGCAGGAAAAGAAAAATTAGCTTGGGGGGCGAGTTTTTTTTAGAAGCAAACCGTGATTAACACTATCAAAAGCTTTTGAGAAATCGAGCAACAATAAGCAGCAAATGTGATGTTGGTCAAGTGATTTTCGAATATCAGACGTCACTTTTAGGAGGGCAGTCTCACAGCTATGGGGTTTGCGAAAGCCAGATTGCCATTCGTTAATGAGTTGAATTCGTACACAAAACTCGAGTATTTGGGTAGCAATAAGCTTTTCGAGAATCTTAGCCAAAAAAGGAAGTATACTGATGGGACGGAAATCCCCAAGGGTGGCAGGGGATGGACATTTAGGAATATGCGTGATTAAAGCAAGTTTCCATGACGATGGGAACTTAGAAACTGTGAGGCATGTGTTAAAAATGTGGGTCAGAACCGGCAAGAGACAATGTATAAGCATATTTAGGAATCTAGGAGATATATTGTTACTACCAGTCGCTTCTGACCTAACTCTTTTTAGTGCAGAGATAACCTCAAGGTAATCAACACAGCGGAAGCAAAAGCCATCAGGAGATGAGTCAGGGAGAGTATTAACCTCGGCAGTCGTATGGTTTCCAATAAAATGTTGATTGAGGCTTTCAGGGCAAAGATTATGAGCCGCAGAGTTATTTTTAGAATGCACGCCTAAGGACCGTAAGTTATTCCAGACAGTTTTAGCTGGAAGCGAAGGATCAAGCTTACGAGCATAATAGCTTCTCTTAGCCTCCTGGATTTTGGAAGTGACAATATTCCGGATACGTTTGAAAGAACGAATGACAGTAGCACTTTTAACTTTTTTAGACCAGCGATAAAGAAATTCCCGTTCAGCAATAAGCGGTTTTATTTCCGTAGTAAACCAAGGTTTAGATTTGGCGGTAAGAGTTTTGCACTTCAAAGGAACGAACTCATCGAATAAGCAGATCAGTAGCCTATCAAATTCAGCAACTATATCATCAACGTCAATCATGGTGAAAATATTCCCCCAAGCAAAGGAAGAACATCTGCGCACGAGTTCAACACGATCAACATTGAGAAATCACGATAAATCAGAGTTTTCACTTGAGAGGAATCAACAGAAAAGCTGTGGCACAAGAATAAAATATCGTGATCCAAGTAACTAGGAGGAGAGATTTGGTTTAGAAAGATGATAGAGTTAATATCATTGGAAAGAAACACGTCGAGCAGTGAGGGTTCCCTGCAATTGAAGTATGTAGGGAGTACGTTAACTGACAGAATATGATACAAAGAGGAAAAATAGAGGTTGCCTGATTTCTACCGGGCCCAATCGTGGGGTTGCCAGGTATAAACAGGTAAGCAAGCGTTGTTAATATACCTTCATCTGTTATTTAATCAATTCTTTTATGAAATGAAAGGTTATTTCATTCCCTATTCAACAGTATTAGGTTGCCTTAGCAAATGTGTCACAACGAAGGTTGCCTAGATTTTAGAGTTCTTCTGAAAGAAGATTTTTCCGATTGTGTGATCGCAGCTCCATTGATCAAATGCTAGATTCAAATCAGATTAAATATTAACAATGATATTATTATAAGAGATTCCATCGACACCCAACGAGAAAAAGTTTTTGCCTAATGCACCGTCCAGTTCAAAATCAAAACATGGTAACTTTCAGAGATAAAGGGGAAAAATAAGAACTTGAAGCTCAACTTGGTTTCAAGCGGACTAAAGTTCTCCACTACATGAAGCCCCACAAATGGGGTTTCAAACTATTTGTGCTCCGTGGTGAAAGTGGATATTTGAGGTTTACTCAGGCCAATAGAATGATGAAATTGCCAAAGTAGATGCAGCTGAACCGGAGGTTGGAGCTTTTGCCAATGTAGTAGTCCGATTATTAAGAACAATATCCAGAAATCAAAATAACAGGTTATATTTTGATAATTATTATACCACTACTGCTCTTTTGGCATAAATAGCACATTAAAAGTACGCCGCAATAGAATCATGAATGGTAAGTTACCTTACGAAAGAGATGAAGGAGGAACTACCGTGGAACTACTTACGAGTTTGTAGGAGAACTTGATGGCATAGAGATCTTATTGTCCGTTTGGAAGGATAGCAAAGTTGCTACACTTTTGTAAACCTTTGCCGCCAAATTGCCTGAAAGTACAGTAATACGATATGATAAGCGCATGAAGTCAACAAGAGAAATTCCATGCCCATTCGTTGTAAAGGAGTATAATCGCCACATGGGTGGGGTTACTTGGTGCTACCATGGCTAGACATCCTAATAAAAAGTTAAAAAATTGCATGTTCGTCTATTTTATCATTTTGTGGACAAGGCTTTAGCAAATTCATGGATTTTATTCAGAAAAGTGACCAACAAAAAATGACGTTTTATGAGTTTCGCAAGCAAGTACCTTTATGTTTATTGAAGATTGGACAACGTAATCCAATAAGTAAAGGTACTGTATAAGAACTGATATCATTAGCGAAAATCCGGGCCTGCTCAGCAAGTTCCGCCAAAAAATATTCATTCGTCCGGATCAAACAGGGCACTGGATAGTATAGTCCAGGCGCTAGAGAAGTGAAACCTATAACTTTTGGGTTTGGCGTGATGTAACGGACTTTTTTGGTGGAATCGGTCAGAAATGACATCCCCAACAATATATAGGGAGCATGAAACTCGCAGGAAAATTTGTGGTACCCCAAAAACTGAAAATTCACTAATTCCCTGTTTTTTACCTCTTTTGTTAAATATCTCTTAACGAAGGCTTCTAGGCGAAAAATTTGTTGAGCGTATTTTGTTCGTTATTGGTTTTGCTAAAACTTACCCTAAGGTGGATTTTTGAAATTTGAATTTTTGCATTGCAAAATAGCCAAAGACTGCGAAAAAAAGTACCTCACTTTAAAGTTATCCCAAGGAAAGAAGAGACCATTATTTTCCAATTTAATTTTGGAATTAGATAGTTGAAGGCATGTTAACTTATATCCAAAACCCGATCACTGTCGGTCAAATAGTTTTTGCATTCGTTTGAATGCAATGATAGCTGAAAATGATCAATAGCAGGGTGTTGGACAATAAAATTGTCTATAAAATGAGCCATCAACGAGGTCTGTAAGTTGATTTGGCTCAAAGTTATGGCCGCTCAAAGTTCAACCCGGATCGTGTGGTTGGGGTTGAAAGCAGTTTTTTGCAATTAACTCGTAAGATATTAATTTGTGTGGGTTAATGCCGAGTACCAAACTTAAAGTTCTAGTAGTTACCTTTAGAATGAGCCCTTGGCCGTCATTTTCGCTTATATAGTTTGCAAGCAATCCAACGCCAAAGTTGGCACTGCACGTGCCTGAAATAAGTGATAACGCCATTTTTGAAGTGTTAACTTCTTTAGGCGCGTTTGGCACTTTTTCGCTGGGGGTAAAACCACTGACATATAATAATGGACTGCTCATCAGCAATTATTCCCATACAAACCGATGGCACCAAAAAGGTATAGTCGACTCGCTCATCCATAAGCCCCCAAACTGACAGAAAGCACTTTGTTGCTCACTCGTTTCTGGCCACTTGTGCCTATGCAGCTGTCTAGAGCATGGAAAAACGTTTGGTTGAGCTCCACTTACAAACAGCAGCGTATAATTATATGTGTGCGAGGCAAAATAGCCCGCGCTTGGTGGGAGGGATTGGGTTTGAATGTTGCAATGCACAAGCTGCTCTCAGCAGTCGTTTTATATTCTCGCAATGCAGACGCCGCTCTCAAAATCCATGGCATATTCTCACACCCATTCATTTTATATTTTCGCAGTGCAGACGCCGCTCTTAGCATTCATTTCATCCTCTCGCACACATTCGCTGCTGTCTGTTGCTCTAGCTCGACCAAATTTTACTTACATATCTGGGCACTTTAATGCTGTAAACATGCTAAGGGCGACGGCGACGGTGCACACAAATTAAAAAGCACACACAAGAATAATCATCTTCGACATCCGAATGCTACACACGCGCACAACAACACGAGAATAGCAACACAATCCCATGTCACACCGCCCAGGCAACTTTGAGGGGCGACGGCTACGAAATAGAACTTGGATTGATTGAGTCGCCACTCTCGGCGACCTCGCCGTCGAGTGGTCTGCATATTGCGCTGCACCCTTCATACTCATAGAAAAGCTGTGTGTTCTATTCGTTTTTGCCAGTCGCTGTGGAAACTATTTTCGCCCTTAGCATGTTTACAGCATAAGTCGAGGTCCAGTAACAGACAGCAGCGATGGCGTGCGAGAATATGACATGAATTTTGAGAGCGGCGCGAGAATATAAAATGAATGCTGAGAGCAGCTTCTGCATTGCAGCATTCAAACCCAATCCCTCCCACCAAGCGCGGGCTATTTTGCTTCGCACACATAGAATTATACGCTGCTGTTTGTAAGTGGAGCTCAACCAAAAGTTTCCATGCTTTAGCCAGCTGCATAGGCACAAGTGCCCAGAAACGAGTGCGAACCAAAAATGCGCGTCACCATCGCTGCTGTCTGTTGCTGGACCTCGACTAAAAGTTGCCATGCTCTAGTCAGCTAAATGGCTGCAATATTTAAATATTTCGCTTTCGGCGTTTCGCCTATTCGACTGCGCGTCTGTATTTTACGTACATATCTGGGGCAGTATCCCAGTGAGGAAAATCGCAAGTATTTACTGTGGGAAGTCGATTTGGAAGTACTTCTTTATTTAGTGTTTTCTGTAATGACTTATAAGTGATGCAGAGGAGAATGGATTTGGTGACCAAGCGTTTGATTTCGCGCAAAAAGCGTGTTGAAAAACTTCGTAGCTGCTTGTTTTCTTTGTTAATTATCTCAGTTATCTCAGCCATTAAGTTTCTGATCTTTAATGTATAAACATATATATTTGATTTTATGTTTATGATATAAATATAAATCGCTTAATTTTACTTGTTCTGAAAAAATTCAAATTGAATCCAGTAGATTCCCATAAAAATTTAGATCCGTGACTTTGGCCGAATATAATAATGACTTTTTTGCATATTTGCACAATGTTTAAAATAGCAAAAATTTCTGTTTCGTGACTATTGCATCAACCCGACGATATGTACTGTGTACTATGTACTACATATTTCCTATGAACTATGCACTTTGTATTTATTACTATATATTAGCTACTATTTTTACTAAAAACTACATTATCCCAGTCATCCATCGTCCGATCTTTGTGTGACAAGTTTAAGACAAATAGTTTAATTTCCAAAACATTGCAACACATTTTGGAGTGAGTTACAATTAAATAAACTTTAAAAGAATATTCATAAATAAAATATATTAATCCTTATCGTCCTGCATTAAGATTGATTTGGAAATTTAGACTAGCCATAGAAGTTAACACTTCTAAAGTGTGGTCCTACGCACACTCTTTTTTTTAACATCTCCTTAACGGTTGCTCATATGATAATGTAGTAAACAGCAGAAATACGGGCATTAAAATATTTTTCAACTACGTTTCAGTTCAGTCGACAAGGAACTAGTTGATGCTGATATGCGAGCACCTTAGAAGATTCGACTTTAGCTAATTATAAATATTTCAAACGCTTCAATACAGAATATGTTCAAAGCTTACGGTCAGCACACCATTCAATAAATAAAGTTGAATTTGGGACAAACGTTAAGATTGGTGACGTTATTTTAATGCAAAACCATTTGACTGTCAGGCTCTTCTGGAAACCACCCGCCGTTAATCCTTACCAGGGAAGCGATAGCAAAATACGAGCATGTGAACTCTAACTCTTTTAATTAATAAAAATTGATATCGTACGAAAGTGCAGGTTTTATTAGGCAGAACTTCATTTGGAAAATTTTGGTTCAATACGAAAACGCAAGAGAAACCTCAGGGTACACATTTTAGGAAAGCTGTAGAGTTAGGTAACTGAAAGATCTTTAGAACCAATAAGACCAGATTAACTGAGGTGAAATAGCAGAGGTTCTATTAGACATAGTTCACCAGTTGTCTTATCTTCTAAAGCCATACTATCTTTGTTTATGATATGATGGAACTCAAGAAATTCTATGTTTTTTATTGGTTATTGTCTTCAGGGTTTTGGAGAATTTATGTACAAGTAATGGATATTGGGCGGTAGTTGGTGAGGTTGCTGTCATTTTTTGAAATGGATATATTTCCGAGATTTGGTTTAAAATCCGAAGGAATATGTTAGTCCAAACAACTTTTGCAAAGGTGTAAACCTTTCAAGTCGAGGTCCATTTCTTTAGAGCCTTGAAATTGATACTCAGGCCTATTCTGAACTCCGCTGGAATTTTCTTACAATCGTATACTGAAAATTCGAGCGGAATCAATTCGAGCGGAATCAATTCCAGCGGAGTTCAGAATAGGCCTAACTATTTGGTAAGTCGTAAGATCCGTAATAGTTGCCACATTTCAGAAAACAATGGAAGTTCAGATTAATTTGCCGTCAAACAAAGGAATGCTTCATTTCATCATCAATCTATCTCTATCTGTTCATGCTCCCAACGCTCTGCTTTGGTCTGAAGGTTCTTGAAAATTCTATTTTATACTTCGAAGTGGTTACAATACAAAACTACAGAGCGCCTAGCAGCTTACAGCATTTTCGCGGTAATAATAGATTTAAGTAGAGTTAACACAGCGAATATAGAACAATTGTGGGTGTAAGTGATATTGCACTTTTAGACCTACCATCATGTGAGGGAGTAACTAAATCGCAAAACGACCACTTTAAATGTATTTTGAAAGTCGCATGTTTTCCTCGTAAATATTTATGTTTGGGAGAGAGAATAAAAATAATTCAATAATCAATTGCTACTGGCAAGGATTTGCGCATATGTATTTGTGAAAAATTGGTCAACTAATGAAAAATTGTATTGGATGATAACCCACAAACACCTTTGCTTCATTCATTTCGTTTATTTTACTGCACAATAAATTCATCGATATTTATCCTTTTGTTTTTAGTAATATCAAATTACTTACTTTTCTCAATACAGCATAATTCCTAGTTTCAGTCTGTGTTTTCAACAATCCTGCCCTCTCTAAGTTGCTAATTGTAAGGAGAGTTTCAATCCCATATACATGCACTAGTTCTCGTTTATAGTAATCTAAAATCTAAAAGTAATTGCCAAATTCATCGATTCACTAAATGCTAACTTGTTACCTTTGGTTTTAGACCAGAAGAAGCTATACACTGTAAACAAATCAATCTAATTACAGTTTTAAAGTCAGCTTTCTTTGCTATAAGATCCTCTATGTAGTTGCTGGGCTTATCTATATCTGCACACACCATGAATTCCTGTTCAGCCGCTAAATTATCTAAAAATTCATCGGAATCTGTTACTTCTTTAATCATTTCCGCTATTGTGTAATGTGTGCCTACTAACTTCTTTTTAGCAAGTATATTAGGCAACCTCTCTACAAATTTCTTCATATCTTGAACTGATTTTTCCCTGTGGCGTTCTTCTAGCTGCGTGGATATAGATGTAGCATGTTTTGACAGAATAATACCCACTTCATTAAAATTCTTATCTCGTAGTTCAGCAAAGAGCTCTTCACCTGAATTCAAAATAATGGATTTTTTCTCTGGTGTAGAATCGGATTGAAATCCTTCATCTGTTGATTTTGTAAATCTTTCACCTGGGAAATGCGCGGTGGTGTGATTAATTCCGTAAATCTCATCTATTAATCCTTCATATGTTAGTTGTGTGGCTAAAACACTCATCAAATCTATTGATCGATCGAGAATAATCATCTGATCAATAGCACCTTTATCCGAATTAAACATTGATCTTTCCTCACGGCCCATGATTTTTGCATATTCCCACACTTTTTGTGCAAAATCTCCTTTACCATATATTTTCGGAATTCTTCCATAAATTTTTTGAAGATTAACTAAACCGCATGCTGCTTGGTAAAGACACGTCGGATCTCCCTCTATTACTAATTCCTTAAAGGCATTCTTCAGCTCCATCGACAGAACGTCGTTATCTACTGGGAAGAAATCACATTGAAACTCACCAACAGTTGCAAAGCTCCCGAAAACTCCTTTTATCATAAGACGGTTGACGCAGAGGGAAGATTTTTTGGGTAAAAAATAGATGTGATATTCCTTATGTACACCTTTGGATTTCCCATTTTCAGATAAAATATTTTCAGCTATGTAATCCATTAACTTAAGATTAGCCCTTGTTATAAAAATTATATGTTTAACATCAACACTCGGAAGAGGGCCCGATCTTAAAGGAAAATGTTTAATGACATTCCTTTCTTTAAGCAAAGCCTGTTTTGCAATTAAGCCAACAGGACCTGACAAAGAATCATCCCAAACTAATGCTTTGGTTCCTTCGCATTTTTCTATTATGCTAAATAGTTCTTTACTGGCAAGTTCCTGCAGTAGTAATAAATTTACCCGCCACCCTGCCAAATGTGGGAACATATTTTTCTCCAATATACAACACTTTTCTAAAGTAATTAATTCGCGCACTGTATATTTTTTCTAACAAATCCTATAAAGTACACTAGGAAAAACAATGGAAATCCTACTATTGACATTTGACGCCCCTATCAAAATAGTAATGTCAGAATCTTAGTGCATGTTTAGACGGTTCGCTTTGTCTCTCCTTTTAGGGCGCCCCAAAGCGAAAATTTGTTTAGATGGTTCGCTTTGAGTCCAGTCGCTTTTAAGACACTGGAACAAACGGAATGAGAACTAGGGCTGAGCAAAAAGAGCAATATTTCTTTTTAAGTGATACTCGAAAGTGTTTTTTTTAATTGTACAAGTAACTAAAAAAATGTTTACAACAATAGCAAAAATAAACTTGGAGAACATTTAGATTTTTTGTAAGAACAACATAGTATTAGAAGGAGATTAGCAGCAAGAGTTGGTTGGCTCCAAGGATTTCAAATTAAATAAATATTGTATGGGGACTTGACTCCCAATCCTCATAGGAATAATTAGATAGGAGGGTGTATTGTTTATTTATTTTATTATTGTTGTTTACCCGAAGGCTGTACAGAGATAACTAATTTTTAATTCTAAAACAATTCATATACTAAACGTTAAAATACATCAATGATTACTTATCCTAAAATTAATATCTAAATTTGGTCTAAAGTAAAGTATTTTTGTTTCGTTTGTGTACAGTGGTTCTTCTGTAACATGTTGTTGTGTATGGGGGTATTCAGACGGTGCACATTCATGGCAAGTAAAACCGGTTTTATAGATGAGAGAGGGAAGGGAGCGGAAGAACTTAACGAAACATTTTTCACGCAAAAGCAAACGCGTGAAAACTTACACACATATGCAATGTTACTTCTATCTCTTGTTTTCTTTAGCTCTGTTTTTGTCTGACAAGTGAATTTTATTTACAATACATTTAAACGTTCCTGTAAAGCTTTCAAATCATGGAGACTATCTAGCCTCCATGTTTCAAATTGTCTAAACAACTGACATATAGGAATGGACTGCTGATTGACGATGCTGAGGGGCACCATTTTTCTCCAGAAATAGAAAACCCTTTTCATGCAAACAAAAAAATTTTTTTCGAATTTAGGAGAAAATAAGTGATAAGATGTTTGTTATAATTAACGGGAATAAATTTCCATCACTCATTTTTATTTATTAGCAGTTTTTTCATTAAATAAATGTATTTATTCCAAAACCGTGATGGTTATTTCCCCTGTTTAACGAAGTTTTCAAAATAGCTCAAGAGTGAGACAGAAGAATGAAAACTATACCTGTCTATTTTTTTCTAATTATGTATGTTTATATCGCTGACATGCGCTGACGATTACAGTTCATTGGGATTTAACGTGGGAGCGAGGCAGGAATAGTTTTTGGTGCCATTTTTTGTATGGGATTTTGCTCATTTAGCAGTCCATTACTATATGTCAGTGGTATACCCTCATTCATGGCATGGCAAGTAAAACCGGTTTTATAGATGAGAGAGAAGGGGGTGGAAGAACTTTACGAAACATTTTTCACGCAAAAGAAAACGGTGAAAACTTACACACATATGAAATGTTATTTCTATCTCTTGTTTTCTTTAGCTCTGTTTTTGTCTGACAAGTGAATTTTATTTACAATACATGTAAACGTTCCTGTGTAGCATTCAAATTTACTACGCACAATTTACGCCCCGTGTGTGTTCCGAAGGGTTGAATAAAACCGGTTTTGCTCAGCACACTTATGGCAGCGTCTGTATAAACCCTATGGGGGTATTCAGACGGTGCACATTCATAGCAAGTAAAACCGGTTTTATAGATGAGAGAGGGAAGGGAGCGGAAGAACTTAACGAAACATTTTTCACGCAAAAGTAAACGCGTGAAAACTTACACACATATGAAATGTTACTTCTAGCTCTGTTTTTGTCTGATAAGTGAATTTTATTTACAATACATTTAAACGTTCCTGTAAAGCTTTCAAATATTCTAAACACAATTATTACGCCCCGTGTGTGTTCCGAGGGGTTGAATAAAACCAGTTTTGCTCAGCACACTTATGGCAGCGTCTAAATAGCCCCTATGACGTTTTTAATATGTAGATGGCGCTGAACCACCTTCGCAGTCGGGTCGCCACATTACTCCCTTTCCAGTAATACCGTCACTAGGTGTTAGGTGTTGCGAAACGTACCAGATTCCTTTTTGCGGCTGGTCCCTCGTAGTGTCTTGGCGTTTGTATCGTTATCCAATCATCTTGAAGAGTTGTTTCCTGTAAAATCGCGGGCTTCAATCGGTCTATTGAGACGTTTGAGTGGTTTGCGTTGACCTCAATGGTATATTATGCATCATTATCTCTCTTGATAACTGGATGGGGTCCGGTGTATGGCTGGTCCAATGGCTTCTTCACTCCGTCTACCCTCACAAATACATGTCTGCACGTAGCTAAATCCTTATGTATGAAGATTCTTGGCTTGTTGTGATGTGCGGTTTGACGTGGACGTAGCTCTCGCATGTGTTCCCTCAGCGCTTCCTTAAACATTGTTCTATCAGGTTGAAAGTCGTCTTGCATAAAAAATTCACCAGGTATTCGTAGGGTTGTACCAAATACCAATTCGGCGCCCGACGTACCGATGTCTTCTTTGAGACAGTTCCTTAACCCTAACATGACTACTGGTAATAGGGTGCTTTCGGAAATGCAGGCTGCGCTGCAAGCAGGTCTGAATATCTTCTTTTTTGCAATCTAAATGCGCAGACAACTGAGCAGTTACGCAGACTGAGCAAATAAGAGCTGAATTTACGAACGCTGTGCATTTTTGGCTGTTCGCTTTGTTTTTTCTTTGTTTTGAAGTTTGTGATTGAGAAAACTAATTGTTAGAACAAAAATAAATATGGAATTATGTTTTGATATATTAAGTACAGAACTGATGCAATATTTGTTAGAAAAACCGGAAACTGGAGAAGTAACACATTATTTTGAAAGAAAAAGAAGATTACGGTATCGTATGTTTGCGCTGACATATGGAAATTATATGGACATACCACACAGGATACCCAAAGTAATACAATTTTTACGTGTTATACAAAAAATGCCAGAAAATATTTTTTACCAACATTTCCGTATGGAGAAACACGTTTTTCAGGTAATGATTATCTATGGTCTGTTCAAGATTTCTGCTATAGCAGCTTTTAGCAGCTATTGTCATGCTTTTCCTGTTCAAAACAGCAAAAAAGTTGCTAACGAAGCTGCTAATTTTGTGTTCAAAATTCGAGAAAAGCTGCTAATGTAGCTGCTTTTTGTTGCTCGCAGTTTCGACTGCACGCAAGAAAGCAGCTACGTAAATCATACATGTGTGTGTAAATGTCATTGGTCGTTTTGCCAAAATGACTGACTTGAGTGAGGTTTTGTTGACATTAATACATATTAAATAATAAATTTAGGGATTGCAACTGCACGGCCAGGCTTTTTTCTAATTGTAGGGAGAGGAATAGTTGTCTGCAAGAAATACTCATACACATACATTAACACAAAGCTATGCTAGCAGCTTTTTTGCGTTCAAGATATCATAGCAGCTTTTTCTTGCTTTGCTGTAATTTGACATTTTAAAAATTCTGCAACTAAAGCTGCTATAGCAGAAATCTTGGGGGCATGCGACACGGGTCGATCTTACTGCAGACGTTGAACGAGTTTATGGGCAAAGGGTGAAGAAGCGTTTAGAGAGGAAATCAACGCTTCTGGGTTCTATTTCTCGCGTTGATTTCACTCACACACTTGCATTGACGTTTGTTTGGTGGGGTGAAAATTTTTAAATCTGTCAGTCTGTCGAATTTTGTAAACAAACAGACATCTGTGTTTTTTTCGCGGACGAGAAAGACGTTTGAAAATTGAGGCTTTGAAAAGATTCTCCTGGGCCAAGAATTTTCGGCTTATATCAGATGAAATAAGACCGAGTATTTCATGAAAACATGTTTCATCCATCCGTAGGATTAACTTAAAATGTTAATCGAAGATCTTTTTGAAGAAAATGAAAACTTCCTTGAGAGTTCCTCCTAGTCCGCCTCCAACTTTTAATCCAGGTTTTTTTGCGACTTTTTTCGATGTCTTCTTCTTCGAGGAAGCGCTTGCAAATAATAAAGCAAGCACTTCATTTTCATCATCCTCAATATTTTGGATCTCTGAAAAATTCAATTTTGAAAAATTGTTTTTTTGCACATGCACATACAATTGTCAACTGCCTATTCAGGCGAAAATACACATACATAGGTAATCATAGTATGTACAATAATTTCGTGTCTGCAGTAAGGTCGCATCTCTATGCGCGCTTACTGCTGAGCTTACTGCAGTAAGCTCGACACGTGTCGCCAGGGAGACTATACAAGGAGGTATAACTCCGTGTTGTTACTTTTCGTTTGATTAATGAGGGCGCCACAGTCACATATACCCCAAAAAACATGGCCGAGTATATTCATCCGGTTGATCATGGAGGCTATACAAGGAGATATAACTCTTATGGGAAAAATAACCGGAAATGGATGGGTAGCAGAAACTAAACTTCTAGTTCATTGTTTGACACAGATGTCGCCTAAAGCTGATGTGCCCCACATGAAGTTAGCTGAATTTTACCCGAAAATGAAGCAATCCAAAAAAAATTCATTGGAAAATAATAAAAATTCATTGGAAAATTCATAAATTGGTTAAATACGAAAAATGACATCGATATAAATCCAATTTAGAAGCTGATTTTTTAAGTTAGGCGTAAACATAAAATATCTTAGCAGTTAACGGACTTTGCCATCAACCGGATGAATATACTCGGCCATGTTTTTTGGGGTACAAAACGAATTTCACTACGCTTTAATTCGGCGAGGGCCCTTCCTGTAGATCTGTATCTAATGTAAAAACAACCTTAAGCAGTTATTCCTAGTAGATCTTTTTATAAGAAAATAAAGCGTTAATAAAATAAAACGAAGAAAAATTCTTCACAAAGCAAATAGGAATATAAACTGTAACATAGTTTTCTTTGAAATAAAATAATTTTCATTTCAATATATTTTCCTTTCCAGATATCAAAGAGACAAGATAGAGTTGAAAAGTAGCGAAGTCGATTTATTAATAAATCCAGTTCTTAATAATGCTGTTCAGACAGAGTAAGTCTACAATTATCTGCATATGGAACTTGTAATAAACTGAAGAAATGCAGTTCTACAAAAGCAACTTAAGAAAGAATATCTGAGAAAATATGTATTACAGTTAGAAGGGGCAAATGCAATTTTTAATGGTATAGTCAGAGTTTTTCTACAGGAAAATTTAAAAAATCCACACAAAAATCCAGTGGGTCTTGAAGATATTTCAAATGTAATTTCTTTATGCCGGAGATAAAGCATAGTTCCTTAGATATTCACTCCATCACTTTCAACTTTGAAAAAATAGGCTGGCAGTTTAAAGCCATGTGTATACACCGTAGTTTTGATATTTAAAAGTAGCAGGTCGAGTTTATCAAAGCAAAAATCTTGTGTGAACACCCCTTCGAGGGGTAAAATATCCTCCCTATGGACCGCAAATTACGGGAACATATGCGAATTGTATAAAGGTAGGGACACACTGAGCCCACGTACGCAACGTATGCAACGCGTTATTAAATCTAAACGGTTGAATTTGTATGCCTAGAAACACACTTATCATACGCAATACTGTCACACGCGTCCCACGCAACGTTATATCTGTCGATCCAGATCGGCGTGGGAAGGTGGAGTGGATATCATACGCCATCCCACGCGTAAGACCAGTGTGTTTCTAGAAATTACGTTCGCAACGCGTCAGAAGCGCCAGAAGAAATATTGAACGAATCTGACGCCATATACGTTGCGTACGTGTAGTGTGCACACCAACTCTCCCACGTTGGATAGTATACGTTGCGTACGTGGGCTCAGTGTGTCCCTACCTTAAATTGCAACTTTCAAGTACCGGAACAAACTGTATTCACTTTAGAGAAAAAAAAACAATCATATATTGAATCTAACTTCATACGATAATTTCTTTTTGTTTTGATCTACATTTTCATAGCAAGCTGTAGTGAGTGTATTTGGAATTAAAGGGTGTGTTTCTTTATTCATTCCGTAGAAGCAATAGGCAGAAAATGCGTTTCTTTATTCATTCCCAAGTTTCGAATTGACAGATGAAGCGTTTCTTTATTCATTCGGAATATTCGGAATGTATTCTTTTTAAACTACCTCTTGAGGTGGAACACTTTTAGAATAAAGGGAATTAACCTTACTAATATAACAATATAAATATACTACTGTCATAATTGTGTCATTTGGCAAGAAAGCGGAAGCCATGGCCCTTGGTATTTATTTATTTGTTATCATTTTTAAAAATATTTCTAATAATAATAATAATGTCAGATATGGATAATAATAATTTCAAATGGACCCCAGGAGACATCAAAGGTCGAAGCCTATTATAGTTTACATATACATAGGTCCCACAATATTTTTAAAATACACAACTCTTTTGAATAAATCACAATTTTTCTTCAGTTTGTTTACTGTCATACCCGGTGCGTTTCGTTATTCATTCTATTCCGAATATTCCATCAAGTATTCTTTTTATTCTATTCCTTCTATGGAATGAGTAAAGAAACACATCCAAAGTGTGTTTAAAAGGAAAGAAAGTCCAGTCAACTGATAAAAACAAAATACGAAATTTCCGTCAACACTAACAAGAAACGTTACAGTCTTAATGCTAAAAAGTGCAGAAAAAGCAGGATTAAGTGATTCATATATAAGTTAACTTGCGATTTACAAAAAGTTTATACAAAAAGTATATGAAAGTGTTAATAAATGAAGTGCGGCAAATAATAACGAATTTTCAAATATAGATTGACTTTTCACATATACACGAGAAGAAAAATGCAGTTGATGAGAACAGTAACATGAAAACATTTAAAGTGAACCCACATATACGTACCATGAGTGAAGGGCCTACAAATAGACTTCAATATCAGTAAAGGTAAGTTTAAAATATAATTAGTAGTAACATAAACGTAGATTCAAATAATATTAACTAATCAAATTACTAAGATAATTTTGATTGCGACTTGGAGGGAAACCCCTGCAAGTAAGGGGTCGAAAATACATAAAAATATTGAACAGTTAAAAAATCCGGTAAATTAAAACTGGTTTAAATTACTGAATGGTGGGTAAGGCCGAGGGATATTCTTGAAGTAGTTATAAAATTAAAGCTGCATAAATTTAAAATCTTTGTCCACGATAAGACTAGAGCTAAGCAGTGCAGACTGGAAGTTTCTCGTTCAGTCCATTATTCCTAAGGTCCAAAGTGGAACTACTACACTACTTCGAAGAAATTTATGAGAGCCAATGACCTCTTCTAAACCTGTTGACTAACTGACTGACTAACTGACTTAAATTATGTAAAGACTGATCGTAGAAGTAGAAGATTTGACTTGAATATGTAACGGTCAGTTTTTGCACGGAATCCCTAAATAATTACTTGACTAAAAATTACTGTCGGGAATGAAATCTAGAAGTTGTTCGGAACAAAAAAGTAGGCGGGGAAAAGAAAAACAAAAAAGAAGGAGGAAAAAAAGTTCAGTCAGTTTCGAGAGTCAGTCAGAGTTTTTAATGAGATTTTAGTCAGTCAGTTTTGGAAGGGACAAAGAAAATTCTCTTCGCTCGCTTTGTAACAGAAAATTGTTGTCCGGTAATATTGGTTGTGACGAAATAAATAGTGGCGGCTACCGTGTTAGCTCCCCAAACTAATTGCAAACTACAAAGAAATCTTCCAAAAAAGAACCAAAAAGGGTCGAGAAACCAGCGACAAAGAATCAGGCTTCTCATTTCTAGGCGATTCGCAGCGTGCAGACAAAACGGACTGTCATCGTATGTGTAGCAAGGCGGCCATTGCACATCTAGCGGCAAATTTCGAAGGAGAATATTTGGTGCTATTCTTTTATACATTGTACTTCACATCTGTTGGTCCAACCGAGATCGTCGCCTTTTTCTCAAGAGAGTTCAAGAATATCGTAATATTAACACGGAAGTGATTGGCTGCAGTGTTGATTCACATTTTTGGCCACTTGGCTTGGACTCAAAACACCGCGCGATGTTGGCGGTGTAGGAAAGGTAAATTCCCACTATTAAGCGATAATACCCACAGAATATCGAAGGATTACGGAATATATAAGGAAGAAGAGGCACATTAATTGCGGCCACATTTCAGTATTGATCATCGAGGTATTTTACGGCAGTGTACTATTAATGATTTTCCTGGTGGCAGATCTGTTGATGCAACTCTGCGCCTAGTGAACGCTTTTCAAGTTACGGATAGTTATGGTGAAGTCTGTCTAATTGATTGGAATAAGGGCGATAAAGGTATTTTGCCAACTCAAGAAAGAAAAATAGGTATTTCCAGAAGAATTATTGATTTTCCGGTATGACATTTCCTTTTTATGTTACTTTTGCAATATATTCGGAAACGTGGTAGTAAATTTGTTTTCAAAAGAAAAAAAAAATATCTAAAATAGATATACTACTAAATAAATATACAAAACCAAAAATACACAACAGAAAATAAAATATTTGTTTCTGATTCAATTTTATTAATTTAATTTATTAATATACACTAATTCTAAGTTTCGATAGCAATAATTTTTGATCGTATTCATAATTGTTTGTGAATTGGTTTGCTCCTTGTTGGAAATAGTTTTTCTTGTTGTTTCCAGGCAATTTGTTCGCGTTAACGCGAATCATTTATTTGTGATATTTCGTGTAAAGAAACAGGATGTGCGGATAATTGTATTTGTGTTCTTGTGTGGATAATTTTATTAGAAATAAACAAGTAAATTAAATATTTATAATGATTGCCTCAACTGGCTAGATTTTTATTGGAATGGTTGGGGCGGAATTTGTTTCATCTCAGGGTTCTTAGGTGATGCCTTTCCTTGTCAGCTGATGGTTATCCATACTATGAACTGGCAAGGGAACGGACTACAATGACACGGCTCAAGCGAGGCCAGGAGAAGGATTGAAACTGAAGATGAATTTGCATAGTCACAGGTAAGTGGTGAACCATGAGAAGTATAGGCCCGGCCACACACCCACGATTCCAACCGGCGAGCTAGTGAACTCCGGGTGGCCGGCAGCATATCCCCCTAACAGCAGGATCGGCGATTGGGGAGGATACGAGTTCTTCTGATTTTTTGTATGTTGGGTATTGCGTCCTTGGTCAGGCTGTTCCGGGCTTCTGGCTGAGGGGCAAGACCTCGCATAAACGGCGCCCAGTATATATTCGCGCCATTATGCTGTTACAAATAGAAAGAAACAAAACCCAGACGGATGGTATTTCTACTGTAAATCTTTATGCAATTGAAAATTGAAAGGGAATCGGACAGAGAACTAGAAATCCCGAACTCGTTGGTAGTCAGAACTTTATTGTATTGATTTCTGTTTCTCATCTCGACAGGTTACATTTTTTCTGTTGAATGCCGTCAGAACTGATAATGGCTTAAATTCGTTTTTGACGTGACAACGTCTATTAAATCGGTTTAAGATAGGACGCGCGTGTGAAAATGTCCCGCACACAAAAAAAAATTTTGCTTCGAAATATATAATTTATTAATTGAGAAAATAATACAAAACGTAATAACAGACGTTGTCACGTTCAAATTAATAGACGTTGTCACGTTAAAATACGGACGTGATACTTCACATCCAAGACCATTAATTTTTAATATTAACGGATACTTTCTTTCCCCTTACAATCGGCCATTCTGACCACAATCGTCCCGATTATCCAACGGATATCAGTGCATCGAGCTTACACATAGAACTTTCTAATACATATCGCACCCTTAGAATGAAAGTGACCTAACTCAAAATTGCATTTTATGGGAAATGAGCAAGAAAGTTTTGAAATAAGTGCGGTGTTGAGTAAATTAAAAAATATCTGTACCGTGTTTCATTGAAAATGATTCATTTTTTGCGTATTTATATATTGATCTTATGTACAGATTGGTAACATTATATTAAATTTAAATGTATTTTAAATATATTTTGACAATTTTAATAAGAAATGGTTTCAAATTAAGTCAATCTTTGCCAAAAATATTTCTGTATTTCTGGGACTTTTTATGAGTTAAGCCTATTTAAGACGCAAGATGCAGCAAATGCTGATGGCACAATTCGAAATCCGTCGATTTTATACACGTCCACTTGCGAGCACCTCTGACGCAATACTGATTTGGTCTCTTTCACATAACATGCATAGGTGAATTGTGCGATCAACAAAAATGACCGATGTATACGTTATCACTTTTTTACTCTTAATTCGGGCTCTTTTTCGCCATAGGGTTTTAGAGTAGGCTTTTTAAGGTCAGTTTATAGCAAAATCAGAATTTACAGGAATTTTGAGTTAGGTCACTTTCATTCTAAGGGTGCCAATGATAATAATCTTACCATCTTACCGTTGACAATGATAATGTGATGATTATGCGCCATCTGTTTGTCGAGAGGATGAATCAACGATTTTCGGTTGTTGTCTGAACTAAGCATTTAAGTACTAAACTAAAATTGGAACGCGCGATAAGTGAAGACAACTTCAAGCTCCTGAACGAAAAGAATAGAACATACCACTAGGCTCGAGAAAAAGGACTCGAGAAGGTTTCAGAAAGTAGACAAAGGTAGAACTGCCTATATAAAAGCGCCTGGCAGCCGCTATCGAGTCAGTTTTGATTATAAAGGCGATACAAGTGTTTTAAAGTGAGAACAGTGAAAAGTGGTGATTTAAAAGTGAACTAAAAAGCGATAATTAGAATTGAATAGTGCGAAATATTGAATTTGCTAGTGATTATAGTGAACTCTAAGAATTGTGTTTATTTTTAAATTGTGTTTGGTTTGTAATAAATAAGTTTTGTTTGGATAATTAAAAAGTGTATTCCTTAATTAATCCTACGAATCCGTTAAGCCGTAAAAAACGTAACAATTGGTGTCAGAAGTGGGATTAATTAAGAGATAAGTGAAATAAGTGAATTTTTTTTTTTAAAACTATTGTGACCGGAATTTAATTTTTGTGAGTACGAACTAAAGACATAATAATAAAATGGGTCGAAAATTAGTGGATTTGCGCATTGTGGAGTTGAAAAGAGAATTAAGTAAGCGCTCGTAATCAACGGTGGGGGCTAAAAATGCCCTAACCGCCCTGCTTCGAGAAGCTATGGTGAACGAAGGTAAGGATCCTGAAACCTATATGTTCGAAGGCGAGGTAGAAGAGGAGCCAGAAGAAACGACAGTGAGTATGGCAGAACTTTTCAAAACATTGATGGTGATGAAGGAAGCGCAAGAACGTGCATCAGCAGAGATCAAGGCAGAAGTGTTGGCGCTAAAAGATGAACAGAAATTGGTAGCAGTAGTTCATGAACGCTCGTTAGCAGAGCTCAAAGAGTCGATGGAGGAACAGAGAAATCAGCTGGAGCAGAAACTCGAATTGATGTCTATTTCTGTCGACAAAAAGGTGGATGACAAAATAGAAAATGTAAGGACAGATCTGGAAAAACTCGAAAATTCCATTAGAGAAAACGAAGAAAAGGTAAAGATGGAATTGGAAAACGTCAGAGCCGACCTGGAAAGAGTAAAGATTCATCACCCAGCGACAGCATCTCACGAAGTCATCGGAGTTAGGAAACTACAACCTCCAACTTTCGACGGACAAAGCCCATGGCCTACTTACAAGCTTCAATTCGAAGCAGCAGCAGCAGGTAATTTCTGGACCGAGGAGGGAAAATCAATGGCCTTAACTTTGTCACTAAGGGGTACAGCAGCAGAAATATTGCAGTCAATACCAGCAGAACATCGCAACAGCTACGGGTTCTTAGTTCAAGCGCTGGAAATGCGTTACGGTGATCAGCACCTGCAAGAGGTTTATCGACTTCAACTTCGAAACAGACTTCAAAAGCCAGGAGAAACTTTACAACAACTATGCGCCGATATCGAGAGGTTAGTGCATCTGGCTTATCCTAGTTTCGGCCAAGATTACATCAACGAAGTAGCAAGAGAGGCCTTTCTTAACTCTTTTGCCGACCGAGATCTACAACAAGCAGCGAGATTGGCCGGAAAGAAAAATACCGCTGAAGTTCTGGCATATGCTCTGGCATACGAGGCAGCGAAGCAAGCATCAAGAAGTGCAGTCCGCCTCAGAGAGATCCACACAACAGAGGATATTTGCAACAGAATGAATGCAGCGGAAGTACGCGGTCGACTCCGATGCTGGAACTGTAGTGAACCGGGTCATTTGCAAAGGAATTGCAGAAAGCGAAGGAGAACAGAATCAACCGAAAATAGGAGTGGCGGAACTTGTTGTGAAAAATGCGGACATCGCCAGAAAAGCGACCAGAGGGAGGCCGAAAACAATGACTCCGTGTCTCCCCGCAGGCAGCAGCAGGGAAACGAATAAAGACTGACTCCATGGGGCAGGAGTCAGTCGGGGAAATCGAAGCCCCCGGTGTCATCATCACCACTATCAAACAACTGCAGCGTAGTGGCAACAGCCTTGTCATCGATGGAAAGATTGGAGCCGGAAAATGCACAATAACTGTAGATACTGGTGCTTCAAAATCTGTTATCCGCGCTGACATGGTCGGTAATAAATGGCTGAAAGACGCACGCCAATACAGACTGAAAACTGCAACAGGAGAGCCAGTACGATTACACGGGGAAATTATGTTGGATGTGGTTCTTGCTGACATTAGATTTTCACATTCGTTTCTGGTAGCTGATATTACAGACGAGTGTATTCTCGGTCTGGACTTTATGAAAGCACATAAAATTCTACTGGACATCGGAGAGGAAATACTGAGATATGACAACAAGGAGATCCCAATGGCGACAGGTTCCACTTGTTATTCGCAGCTGAAAGTCGTCGTTCGTGAAGATACCGTGCTTCCTCCGTGTGCTGAGAAATTGGTACGAGCGATAGTCGATGGTGATCCCGGGAGCTACTGATTTTACCTTATAGAACCAGAGAAAACGGAACAGGCCAAAAGTATAGCAATTGGAAAATGTCTGGTGAGCATCGATGCCAAAAGGGAGGTGTTCATGAGAGTGCTAAATACCAACGAGCGCGAAATACGATTGAAGAAGGACACGGTTTTGGGGAAAGGAGAACCGGCAGAACAGATTACATTAGTGGAGTGCGCTCACACGGAACCGGTGGCAAAACCAAAGCCAAAGGCCACGAAATTGGTAAACACAGTGCTCTCAAGTAGTTGTCTTGAACAAAACCAGTATCTCCAGGCAAGAACATTAGTGGAGGATTTTAGTGATATCTTCGCCATGAGAGATGATGATTTTGGAAAAACGAACATCGTCCAACATAGGATCGACACCAGAGATGCCCAGCCAATCAAGCAACCGCCGAGAAGACTACCACTAGCCAAGCGGGAAGAAGCAGCCAATATGATTGAGGACATGAGAAGACAAGGCCTTATAGAGGAGTCGAAAAGCCCTTGGATGTCTCCCGTGGTTCTAGTCAGAAAGAAGGATGGCAGCACAAGGTTTTGCGTGGATTATCGACGGTTAAATGACATCACTAAAAAGGATAGCTACCCATTACCTCGTATCGATGACACTCTGGATACTCTCTCTGGAGCTCAATGGTTTTCTACCCTGGACCTTAAGAGCGGCTATTGGCAAGTCGAGATTCATCCCGAGGACCGCGAAAAGACAGCCTTCTCTGTAGGACACGGCTTGTGGCAGTTTACAGTTATGCCGTTTGGACTGTGTAATGCTCCAGCAACATTCGAACGACTGATGGAATGCGTTTTGCGAGGACTGACATGGAAGACTTGTCTGGTTTATTTGGACGATATCATCGTCGTTGGAAAAAGTTTCGAGGAACATCTGGGCAATTTACGAGAGGTTTTCCAAAAGTTGAGAACTGCCCAACTGAAACTCAGCCCTAAAAAGTGCGTGCTGTTCAGTGACCAAGTCAACTATCTCGGACATGTGGTTTCATCCAATGGAGTTCAAACAGATCCGGAGAAAATAGCAGCAGTTAAGAATTGGCCCACACCGAAGGATAAACATGAACTTCGAAGCTTCTTGGGACTTGCCACCTATTATAGACGTTTTGTCAGGAACTTTGCCGACATAGCTAAGGAATTACATAAACTGACAGAAAAAGGAAGACCATTTATCTGGACAGAAAAATGCGAGGAAAGTTTCAAGACACTAAAGCAAGGACTTTGCCAAGCACCAATACTTACATATCCGAAGCCAGGGGAAAAATTCATATTGGACACAGATGCGAGTAATGTCGGAATTGGTGCAGTGCTATCACAAAACTTCGAAGGGCAGGAAAAGGTCATAGCTTACTACAGTAGAGCGCTGTCAAAATCGGAGCGGAATTACTGCGTCACAAGGAGAGAACTGTTGGCAATCGTGGACTCAACTAAGCACTTCCACAAGTATCTCTATGGGCAAAACTTCATCCTTCGAACGGATCATGCAGCATTAAAATGGCTGATGCAATTTAAAAATCCTGAAGGACAAGTGGCAAGATGGATCGAGAGACTTCAGTCCTACGACTTTAATATAGGCCACAGAAAAGGAGGAAACCATGGAAATGCAGATGCACTCTCCCGGCGACCCTGCGTAAAAGATTGCAAACATTGTGGGCGTATTGAGGAAAAGTGTCAAAGGACAACCGTTGAGCCAACGACAGGATGGGACGACCAGGGACTCCGAGACGCCCAACGCGACGACCCAGATATTTCCTCGATTCTGGCATGGAAGGAATACGAGGAGAAGCCTGAATGGAAGGATATTGCAGAAAGAAGCGAAACCCTGAAGAGCTATTGGGCCCAATGGGATTCATTGCACATCGAGCGAGGAGTGTTAAAGCGCAAATGGGAAACCGCTGACGGTACCTCTCACCGAATGCAGGTGTTAGTCCCTCGCAGTAGAATAAGAGATATTCTCGAGGAGTGTCATAATGGCGCGTCAGGAGGACATCTGGGAGTCAATAAAACTTTGGCAAAAATAAGAGATAGATTCTATTGGCTTCACATGCGAGACGATGTTGCAGACTGGTGCCGTAAATGCACAACTTGTGCCAGCAGCAAAGGCCCTCGAGTAAAAACAAAAGGAGAAATGCAGCAATACAACGTGGGAGCCCCATTTGAAAGAATTGCAATCGATGTGGCGGGACCTTTTCCAGCATCAGACCGAGGGAATCGTTACATTTTGGTGGTTATAGACTACTTCAGTAAGTGGCCCGAAGCATATGCCATTCCAAACCAGGAAGCAATCACTGTTGCAGAGGAATTAGTGAACAATTGGATCTGCAGATTTGGTGTTCCTCATGAGCTTCATTCTGACCAAGGGAGAAATTTCGAATCTCAAGTTTTTCAAGAAGTATGTAAGATACTCGGAATGAAGAAGACCAGGACGACGCCCCTTCATCCCCAATCCGATGGAATGGTAGAACGATTCAACAGGACAATGCTAGAGCACTTAAGGAAAGTCGTTAGCGAGCACCAGCGCGACTGGGACAGTTATATCCCTATTTTTCTAATGGCATACCGGACAGCAGTTCATAATTCCACAGGACAAACCCCTTCTAGTGTGATTTTTGGAAGACAAATCCGGCTGCCAAGCGATTTGAAATTTGGGACACCCGTGGAAAGCAACGAATCTACTGGCGGTTATACAGGTGAACTTCGTGATAGACTTGCAGATATCCACCAGCTCGCAAGGAGGAATCTCAAGATAGCCAGTGACAGGATGAAAACAAGGTACGACCTCCGAGCAAACTGTAGCGGATTCCAGGAAGGTGACCTCGTTTGGCTGTTCAACCCTCGAAGACGGAAAGGCAAGTCTCCGAAACTTCAGCGTCAGTGGGAGGGGCCCTATAAAATCCTAACACGGATCAACGACGTGGTCTACAGGATTCAACAAGGACCCAAAGCAAAGAAGAAGATTGTGCACATAGACAGGCTGTGCCCATATCATCAGCCGGATCCAGGATGGACAACTGTTCGGGACGAACAGTCCTAAGAAGGGGGCAATGTGATGATTATGCGCCATCTGTTTGTCGAGAGGATGAATCAACGATTTTCGGTTGTTGTCTGAACTAAGCATTTAAGTACTAAACTAAAATTGGAACGCGCGATAAGTGAAGACAACTTCAAGCTCCTGAACGAAAAGAATAGAACATACCACTAGGCTCGAGAAAAAGGACTCGAGAAGGTTCCAGAAAGTAGACAAAGGTAGAACTGCCTATATAAAAGCGCCTGGCAGCCGCTATCGAGTCAGTTTTGATTATAAAGGCGATACAAGTGTTTTAAAGTGAGAACAGTGAAAAGTGGTGATTTAAAAGTGAACTAAAAAGCGATAATTAGAATTGAATAGTGCGAAATATTGAATTTGCTAGTGATTATAGTGAACTCTAAGAATTGTGTTTATTTTTAAATTGTGTTTGGTTTGTAATAAATAAGTTAATGTTTGGATAATTAAAAAGTGTATTCCTTAATTAATCCTACGAATCCGTTAAGCCGTAAAAACGTAACAATAATAATCTTACCAAAGTAGACCTACTAATAATACTACCTACTAATAATTAATTTAAGTTAGCCTTGTTTGGCTTATAAATAAATAAATAAATATTCCGAAAGCGTTTTTTAACTCAAAACTAAAAATATATAAATCACATGAAATGTATTGAAACAAATACTGGTACCAAGATAGACATTCTTAAACTTTAAATGTTCAAACAAATACTGAAATGAATATGTGATAATATCGACATTTACATTAGTGCTAAGTTTATCAAATAAGCTTTTTAATCCATTTCGACATGCAAATAAATGTTTTATCATGGAAAACCGAAAAAATACAAATTTCAAAATTGTTATTTACAATTCGTTATTAAATTATTAATATCATGTCATTTTAAACAATATGCTATATTTTACTGTCATCTATTAATCTGAGATCATCCATCAACGATTTTTTAAGGTTTTAAAAAAAATTATTGAGCTTCTTCTAATTTAACAAAGTTCTTACAAATTAATTAATATTGTGGCCGACTACAAAGTATGTCTGGGCTTTACTGTCGGCTTAATACGTACGCAAAACACCACATCCAAATTATTAAAAATAACAGTAAATTAAATTTTAAACATCAATTCAAATTGAAGGCCAAGGTTAGAATTTATACTGCAGGTTGGGGACTACCAAACTGCAGTTTTTGTTAGAGTATTGTGATGATTATGCGCCATCTGTTTGTCGAGAGGATGAATCAACGATTTTCGGTTGTTGTCTGAACTAAGAATTTATGTACTAAACTAACGAGCGATAACCGAAGACAACTTCAAGCTGGTCGAAACTAAAAGAAACATAGAACATACCACAAGGAACCAGAAAACGAAGGTTCCAGAAAGTAGACAAAGGTGGAGCTGCCTATATAAAAGCGCCTGGCAGCCGCTATCGAATCAGTTTTGATTATAAAGGCGATACAAGTGTTCCAAAGTGAAAAGTGGTGATTTATAGTGAAATAAAAAGCGATAGATAGAATTGAATAGGGCGAAATATTAAATTTGAAAGTGATTATAGTGAACTGTAAGAATTGTGTTAGTAATTAAATTGTGTTTTGGTTTATGATAAATAAATTATTGTGTGGATTATTAAAAAGTGTATTCCTTAATTAATCCTACGAATCCGTTAAGCCGTAAAAACGTAACAATTGGTGTCAGAAGTGGGATTAATTAAGAGATAAGTGAAATAAGTGAATTTTTTTAAAAACTATTGTGACCGGAATTTAATTTTGTGAGTACGAACTAAAGACATAATAATAAAATGGGTCGAAAATTAGTGGATTTGCGCATTGTGGAGTTGAAAAGAGAATTAAGTAAGCGCTCGTTATCAACGGTGGGGGCTAAAAATGCCCTAACCGCCCTGCTTCGAGAAGCTATGGTGAACGAAGGTAAGGATCCTGAATCCTACATGTTTGAAGGCGAGGTAGAAGAGGAGCCAGAAGAAACGACAGTGAGTATGGCAGAACTTTTCAAAACATTGATGGTGATGAAGGAAGCGCAAGAAGGGTCATCAGCAGCGCAAGAACGTGCATCAGCAGAGATCAAGGCAGAAGTGTTGGCGCTAAAAGATGAACAGAAATTGGTAGCAGTAGTTCATGAACGCTCGTTAGCAGAGCTCAAAGAGTCGATGGAGGAACAGAGAAACCAGATAAAGCAAAAATTCGAACTAATGTCACTCTCTGTTGATAAAAAGCTAGATAACGTAAAGGAAAATGTGAGCAATGATCTGGAAAATCTCGAATCTTCGATCAAGGCAAATGTGAGGAATGATCTGGAAAAGCTCGAAAATTCCATGAAGGAAAAGCTGGAAAATTCCATGAGGGAAAACGATGAAAAGTTGAAGATGGAACTAGAATCGGTCAGAGCCGACCTGGAAAGGGTAAAGATTCACCACCCAGCGACGGCATCTCATGAAGTCATCGGAGTTAGGAAACTGCAGCCTCCAACTTTCGACGGGCAAAGCCCATGGCCTACTTACAAGCTCCAATTCGAAGCAGCAGCAGCAGGCAATTTCTGGACTGAGGAGAAAAAAGCAATGGCCTTAACTTTATCATTAAGGGGTACAGCAGCAGAAATATTGCAGTCAATACCAGCGGAACATCGCAACAGCTACGGGTTCTTAGTTCAAGCGCTGGAAATGCGTTACGGTGATCAGCACCTGCAAGAGGTTTATCGACTTCAACTTCGAAACAGACTTCAAAAGCCAGGAGAAACTTTACAACAACTATGCGCCGATATCGAGAGGTTAGTGCATCTGGCTTATCCTAGCTTCGGCCAAGACTACATCAACGAAGTAGCAAGAGAGGCTTTCCTTAACTCTTTTGCTGACCGAGATCTACAACAGGCAGCCAGATTGGCCGGAAAGAAGAATACCGCAGAAGTTCTGGCATATGCTCTGGCATACGGGGCAGCGAAACAAGCAACAAGGAATACGGTCCACCTCAGGGGAATCAATATGACTGAGAACATTTGCCATCGAGTCAACACCTCGGAAGTACGTCGTCGTCTACGATGCTGGAACTGTGGCGAGCCGGGCCATTTACAAAGGAGTTGCCGAAAGCGAAGGAGAGTGGAATCGCCAGGGAGTAGGAGTGGCTCAACATGCTGTGAAAAATGTGGACAACGGCAGAAAGGCGACCGGAGGGAGTTAGTGGGGAAAATGGAGACCCCTGATGTCATCGTCAACATCACCCAACTGCAGCGTGGCAACAACAGCCTTGTCATCGAGGGGAAAGTTGGTGATGAACAATACACAATTACCGTGGATACAGGTGCTTCAAGATCTGTCATCAGGGCTGATTTGGTCGGTAGAAAGTGGCTGAAAAACGCGGACCAGTACATTCTGAAAACTGTAACAGGAGAACCAGTGAAATTACATGGGGAAACAATGATGGACGTGGTACTCGGCGACATTAAGTTTACACATTCGTTCCTGGTAGCTGACATAGTAGACGAGTGTATTCTTGGTTTGGACTTTTTGACAACACACGGAATACTATTGGACCTTGGAGAATTGATGATGAAACACCGCAACAGGGGAATTCCAATGGATACTGCACTGTCCCGACGACCATGCGAACCAGGTTTTAAGTATCGTTGGCGTATTGAGGAAAAGTGTCAAAAGACGACTGCGGAGCCAAGCATAAAATATGAGGACCAAGGAATTCGAGATGCGCAACGCGACGACCCGGACATTTCTGCGATTTTGTCATGGAAAGAACACAACGAGAAGCCTAAATGGAAAGACATCGCAGAGAGAAGTGAAATCCTGAAGAGCTATTGGGCCCAATGGGATTCATTGCATATCGAAGGAGGAGTATTGAAGCGCAAATGGGAAACAGCTGATGGTACCTCTCATCGAATGCAGGTGTTAGTCCCTCGTGCTGGAATAACAGATATTCTTGAGGAGTGTCATAATAGCCCGTCAGGAGAACATTTGGGAGTCAACAAAACTCTGTCAAAAATAAAGGAGAGATTCTATTGGCTTCACATGCGGGAGGATGTTACGAATTGGTGTTGCAAATGCACAGCTTGTGCCGGCAGCAAGGGTCCTCGAGTAAGAGCGAAAGGAGAAATAAGACAACACCACGTTGGTTGACAAAATCTCAAGGGAGAATCCTAAGACGGCCAGTGACAGGATGAAACCAAGGTATGACCTCCGAGCAAACTGTAGCGGATTCCAGGAAGGTGACCTCGTTTGGCTGTTCAACCCTCGAAGACGGAAAGGCAAGTCTCCGAAACTTCAGCGTCAGTGGGAGGGGCCCTATAAAATCCTAACACGGATCAACGATGTGGTCTACAGGATTCAACAAGGACCCAAAGCAAAGAAGAAGATTGTGCACATAGACAGGCTGTGCCCGTATCATCAGCCGGATCCAGGATGGACAACTGTTCGGGACGAACAGTCCTAAGAAGGGGGCAATGTGATGATTATGCGCCATCTGTTTGTCGAGAGGATGAATCAACGATTTTCGGTTGTTGTCTGAACTAAGAATTTATGTACTAAACTAACGAGCGATAAGCGAAGACAACTTCAAGCTGGTCGAAACTAAAAGAAACATAGAACATACCACAAGGAACCAGAAAACGAAGGTTCCAGAAAGTAGACAAAGGTGGAGCTGCCTATATAAAAGCGCCTGGCAGCCGCTATCGAGTCAGTTTTGATTATAAAGGCGATACAAGTGTTCCAAAGTGAAAAGTGGTGATTTATAGTGAAATAAAAAGCGATAGATAGAATTGAATAGGGCGAAATATTAAATTTGAAAGTGATTATAGTGAACTGTAAGAATTGTGTTAGTAATTAAATTGTGTTTTGGTTTATGATAAATAAATTATTGTGTGGATTATTAAAAAGTGTATTCCTTAATTAATCCTACGAATCCGTTAAGCCGTAAAAACGTAACAGTATTATACGTGTGGCTTCAACTTGAATTACAGATATTAATTTGAAAAGGGTTATATTGGGTTGGGTTGTCTATTTAAATGTTGGATCAATTTTTTGTTGTGTGGCTGCGCCACAACAAAGTCTATTATTATAAGCCTATTATATAATTAAAATTGTATAGGCGAGTGTAGCCGCGTTGACTAGGTAGCGTGTAATTTTGTAAAATATTACCACTTTTTAACAGCCAAGAAGGGACCAAGCACTAATGAGCAAGTTCAAAACTTAGCTAAGATTATAATTTTAGTAAAATTGAAACCAATTTGAAATGAGGATTCAGATCCTATTAAAATATTAAGATTATTAAGTCTTTCTCGTTATTTGTTTGTTATTACAAGATTTTAATTTTGAAGCTAAATAAACAAACTATAACATTAAAAGAAAAAAACGTGTTTTATTTCAATCAGAGTGCTTCAAGCAAACGAAGCAAATTAACTGGCATTAATTACTCAATATCAAGGAAGGGATATTGAACAGACTTATATCGACTTATACATTTATATATAGACTTAACATTAACTATCTAATAATAATGGGTGTATGACTTCTTGTTAGTTAAACTTAAATTCCTAATTCCGACGCCTGCAAGGTTTCCGTTCTGGCTTATGTATCTACTTATACATTTGTACTATATAATATTAGTCCAGTCAATGCACGGAAAAAACGGCGAAAGCTGGCAATCCTGCCAAACAGCACCAATTTGAACCAAAATTTGGATTTGGGTTCTGCTTACTCTATATTTCAAAGTTGTCAATGTGCCGACGGTTGCTTTTTATTTTTTAGGGGTGTAAACTACCCCTATTCGAAAATAAGTGTAAAATTGTAGATTCAAGCGTTCAATCGATCGAAATTATCATTGCATCATGAATTACAAGTTGCAACCCTTATGAAGACAACCCCTATAAAAACAACCCCTACTTTTTAAAATTTGATTTAAAAAATAGGAAAAATTAAAAATTTTCTTAAGTTTTTAATTAAAACAATAAATATATTTTTTGATATAAAAAACACAAAAAAAATCAAAAACCATAATTAAAAATTCTTTTCTTTTTCATCCTCACTCTCATCTGCCTCATTCTCGTCTTCCTCCTGATCTACAATTGGAGCACTATTCAGGCAATTGTCTCCGCTGCATCTTGAGCAAGTTGAATTGCAGAAGACATTTATAAGTTCTTCAAGTGTTAATAAAGAGCAAATCGAACACTTATTAATTTCCGGATAATCGATACTACTGCTTGTACTTGGTTGATCCATAGTAAATTATATATTTATACAGATTTTATTATCCTATGTAAAAGAATATAATTATCTAAAAGAATCAACTAAATAAAATACAATTAATAATTGAACAAACCTATGTAAAAATAATTAATTTGCAAGTTATTCCTGCACCGAATAATATTATGATATGTTTCATTGTTTTGCATATATTGACAGGCTCAGTTAATAAAGTAGCAAACATGGGATCTTCATCACAGCGGTAAATAAAGCAAGTGCTTCCACTGGAAGCTTTAGTGATGCGCTTCTAGAGTATTACGAATCAGAAGTAGATTTGGTGTAAGCTGCGAATTATCTTTGTTCTTTGCAGACACATGACAATTCGCTGTGGATTTGGCTTTGATATATCAGCTTCCTATTCATATCCCAATTCCCTTCCTTTTAACACAGACATGTCATCAGAGCGAAGCGTTTATATTTTGTTGTTGAAGAAGCGCAGTCGAAGTTGGGAAATTGAAGCTCTTGGGAAGCTCCTGAAGCTTTTGTTTTCACCAAAAATAGTATTAGTAGTACAAGTGATGCGATTATTAGAAAAATCACAAATTTCCCAACTGAGGGGGATATAAATGAGAACTTGAGGAAAACAAAGCACAAAAATGGGAGTATAGAGTTTACTTCATCCGTGATTCGAAGAAGTCTTGCCGAGTCCTGGTGTAATATAATAGGTTAATGGAGGAGATGTATGATTGTTCCAAAATGGAATGGTGTTATATATATTTGTTATGTATATTTTTACCAGCACTATTTCACTACACTGAGATTTAACTTAAAAAAACACAAAGTATTACAATTATTATTGTTATATCTTTTATTGTATTTACAATATTATCGATAAAATCTACTCTAATTATTAAGAAAATTACAAAAACTTTCGCGAACACAGCCGATTTACAATTGCCTGTTGAACAAGGCTTCACAGGTTACTCCAGTCTATTATATATTTATAACAATAGTTCTACCGAAATACTCTTTTTCGCCCGCCGCCAATTAAAGTCAAAACAATACTCGTCGATCTTAAAAATCGATCGCGCTTTAATTACTTAAAGCTTTCTTTTCAAAAAATCCTTCGGTTGCATTTTTCTTCCGGGCCTTCAACCTTGGTGCAAAAGTCACCTGCTGGTGCTTGATTCAAGGCTGAGGTCGCCGGCCGGAAAAACGCACCCGTCGGCTTTTCTCCAACTGCCCGGCGCAATTTGCTTACGAGATTTTAATTTCTTTCGCAAACCAAATTGCGCTAAATTTTTTTTGCCAATTTCCTTTGGCGTTTCAGGTTACACCTGGATGTTGTGCGCGGGTCGTTTACCGGTCCCGTGCACTTTTAGTGTGCACAACATTCGAGGTTCAAGGTTTTTAGATATTTAGAAATAGTTTTGAAATTTAAATTGAGGGCTGCTCAAAATTTCTACATTACATTCCTTCCCCCTGAATCAAGAGAATCGCTACGGTGTAGAGCGATTCTCGTACTTGTAGATTATAAAGGAGAGGAAGGTGAATGGAAAGCAAAAAAAAAAATGTAGTATGTAAAGGGAATTCTGATTAGGGCATGAAAGTGATATGATAGTCATGAAAGTGAAAATAAAAGCAAATATATTCCAAATGAAGGTGTTAACAGCAAGCTAGCTCGGGTTTGCCCGTGTTTGGGATATGGAGACATGAGTTGGGGTCTGCTAGTACGAGGTTCGTCTAATTTCTCGTTTCATCGGGTGTATTGGTGGCCATTGTATGTAGGGCCCGTTTGGGTCGTCTAAATGTTTACCTTTTCTTCATAAAATGGTTTTAGGCGGTTGTTGTGAACTGTCACAACCTCTTATTTATTTTTACGGTAGTATTCACTATACTTGAGACTGCGACCACTGTAAAGGGGCCGATCCGTATTTGAGAGAGCTTCTGCTTACGAGACTCGTTTCGTACGACGACTTTGTCTCCTACATGGAGTGTCAAGGGCCGTACTTTCCCGTCATAGTATGCCTCCGAGCGGTTCGGCATACCGGCGAGTAGATTCTTACGTGCCAGTGCATATTGTGATGATTTATGCGCCATCTGTTCGTTAAAAAGCTGAATCAACGATTGCCGTTAACGACTGTGGTTGTTGTCTCAACTAATGATTTATGTAAATTAAAATTGGAACAAACGATAATTGAAGACAACTTCAAGCTTCTTGCCGAAAAGGAAAGAATATACCACTAAGCACTAGAAAAGGGACGAAGGTTCCAGAAGTTAGATAAAGGTGGAGCTGGGATATAAAAGCTACTTGCAGCCGCTGAGTGAGTCAGTTTTGATTTGAAAGGCGATGAAAAGGTACTAAAGCGATAACAGTGAAAAGTGGTGATTTAAAAGTGAATTATAAAGCGATAGATAGAGTTTAATAGTGCGAGATATTAAATTGAAAGTGATTATAGTGAATTATAAGAATTGTGTTTGTTATTAAATTGTGTTTTGGTTTGTAATAAATTTTTGTGTGGATAATTAACAAGTAAACTCCTTAATTAATCCTACGAATCCGTCAAGCCCTAAAAACGTAACAATTGGTGTCAGAAATGGGATTAATTAAGAGAAAAGTGAACTTGAAAATAACTGTGACTGGAATTTAAATTTTGTTTGTGAGAAATAAGGACTTAAAAATAAAATGGAGCGAAAGTTAGTGGATTTGCGCACTGTGGAATTGAATATAGAATTAAGTAAACGCTCGTTGTCAACGGTGGGGGATAAAAATTCCCTAACCGCCCTGCTTCGAGAAGCTATGGTGAACGAAGGTAAGGATCCTGAAACCTACAAGTTTGAAGGCGAGGTAGAAGCAGAGTCAGAAGAAGCAACAGCGAGTGTGGCAGAACTCTTATAGGCATTGAAGCTGATGAAGGAGGTGTTAAAGGAAGCGTACAAACGTACATCAACCGAGATAAAAGAATCTATAGAAGAACAGAGGAGCCATGTGAAGCAGAAAATCGATTTAATGCTTCTTTCTGTCGATAAAAAGCTGGACACCATGAGGGAAATTGAAAGAAATGATTTGGAAAAATTCAAAAATGATCTAGAAATCGCCCGAGCCGACCTATAAAGGGTAAAGCTCCATCACACACACCAACATCTCATGAATTCATCAAAGGCAGGAAACAGAGGACTCCAACCTTCGACGGACAAACCCCGTGGGCTATTTACAAGACCCAATTCGAAGCAGCAGTAGCTAGTAATTTCTGGACAGCGGAAGAGAAAACAATTGCCCTAACGTTGTCACTAAGGGGTGCAGCAGCGGAAATATTACTATCGATACCTACAGAACATCGTAACAGTTACGGGTCCTTAGTACAAGCACTGGAAATGCGATACGGTAATCACACATGCAACCAGTCTACCGCACTCAATTACGAAATAAATTTCAAAAGCCCGGAGAAACGTTGCAGCAACTTTGGGCAGATATCGAGCATATCCTAATTTCTGTCAAGACTACATTAACGCTATAGCAAGAGAGACTCTTCTTACCTCGATTGCCGACCGGGATCTGAAAATGGCAGCCAGATTGGCCGGAAAGAAGACTACCCAAGAAGTTTTGGCATATGCTCTGGCATACGAGGCAGCGAAGCAAGCAACAAGGAGTACAGTCCACCTCAGGGGTATCAATACGACTGAGAACATTTGCTATAGAATCAACACCTCGGAAGTACGTCGCTGGCTACGATGCTGGATCTGTGGTGAGCCGGGCCATCTACAAAGCTGTTGTCGAGAGCGAAGGAGGGAATCTCCAGGGAGTAGGAGTGGCTGCGGAAAATGTGGACAAAGACAGAAGAGCGACGAGAGGGAGTTGGTGGGGAAAATTGAGACCCCTGATGTCATCGCCAACATCACCCAACTGCAACGTAGCAACAACAGCCTTGTCATCGAGGGGAAAGTTGGTGATGAGCAATACACAATTACAGTCGATACCGGTGCTTCAAGATCTGTCATCAGGGCTGATTTGGTCGGTAAAAAGTGGCTGAAAAACGCGGACCAGTACATCCTGAAAACTGTAACAGGAGAGCCAGTGAAATTACATGGGGAAATAATGATGGACTTGGTACTCGGCGACATTAAGTTTACACATTCGTTCCTGGTAGCTGACATTGTAGACGAGTGTATTCTCGGTTTGGACTTTATGACAACAACACGGAATCCTATTGGACATTGGAGAAGGAATAATGAAACATCGCAACAGAAGAATTTCAATGGATACTGCACTGTACCGGCGACCATCCGAACCAGGGTTTAAATATCGTTGGAGTACTGAGGAAAAGTGTCAAAATATAACTGCTGAGTCAAGTATAATGACGACCAGGGAATACGAGATGCGCAACGCGACGACCCGGACATTTCTCTGATTTTGTCATGGAAAGAACACGAGGAGAAGCCTAAATGGAAAGACATCGCAGAGAGAAATGATATCCTGAAGAGCTATTGGGCCCAATGGGATTCATTGCATATCGAAGGAGGAGTATTGAAGCGTAAAAGGGAAACAGCTGATGGTACCTCTCATCGAATGCAGGAGCTAGTCGCTCGTGCTGGAATAACAGATATTCTCGAGGAGTGTCATAATAGCCCGTCAGGAGGACATTTGGAAGTCAACAAAATTCTGGCAAAAATAAAGGAGAGATTCTATTGGCTTCATATGCGGGAGGATGTTACGAGCTGGTTTTTTTTTATGTGGCAGTGCTAAGCATAGGAGTCACCCTTTGTACTACTAGTCCGTGTCATTTGTCACGTCATGGTGCAATGTCTAGCAGTAAGCTTAGTACGGGGGAGGGATGAGGGGGGGGTATAGGTTAAGGATTAAAAGGTACGGGGGGTATTGAAGAAGGTGGTGATGAACCCTGCGTTTGAACTCTTGGATGTTGTAGGAGTTCGGAAATACTGACTGCGAGAGGTTATTCTACAGTCGAGTTGTTCTATTTACAAACGAATTCAGGTCTTGTTGAGTGCGTGAAAGGGGTAGTTTCAGGTGAAGGGAATGAGACGAGTGGGCTAATCTGGTGTTGCGGGTATAAGATTGCCGTGGAGGCAGGAGAGCGTTTAACTTGGAGGAACAGTCACTATGATAGTAGCGATAAAATTTTGTCAGTCCTGCTACATTCCTACGGTGGCTCTAGAGGTCGATGGTGGAGCAGGCGGTGTCGTCATCAATTAACTTGAGCGCCCTTTTTTGCACCTTATCTAACCATGCCAAGGTGGTTATTGGGGCGCCGCCCCAAACGAGGGAGTTGTATTCGAGAAGAGGCCGAATGTAGGATTTATAAATAACAGCACGGGCCGATGGCTGGAGGAGGAACTTGCACCTCTTAAGAAATCCCAAGCACTGGGATCCTTGTTTTGCGATTTGGAATATGTGGTCATTCCATCGCAAGTCTTTGGCTAATGTCACACCTAGGATGTGTAGGGATGGATCGGCCTTTAGTACCACGTCATCCACTTTCAAGGATGGTGAGGTGTTGATCTTCTTTTTGGAGATAAGACAATACTTGGTTTTGTCGGAGTTGAATTCAACACGATTCTTCTTTCCCCACTCTAGAATGAGTTCAATGTCGTTATTAATAGAGTTGAACATTAGTTCGCGATCATCAAGACAGCATCTGGCATGAGTCTGTCTTGTATCGAAGATGTACGAGTAACGTAGAGTACCGTCGTCAGCGAAGCTGAGAAGTGGGTTGGAGGGGATTGAAAGAAGGTCATTTATAAATATGAGAAATAGGGCCGGTGATAAAATTGACCCCTGGGGTACCCCCGCAATGATCGGGTGGGATGCGGATTTGACGCCATCCAATACCGCTTTGATTGAACGGCCAGAAAGGAAACTCTCAATCCACTTCTGTAGAAGTGTGTCAACTCCAATAGCTTTGAGTTTAGCTAACAGGGCTGAGTACCAAACTCTATCGAAAGCCTTGGAGATATCCAGAGCAACCAGACTAGACTCACGGGATCCATGCAGACTACGGCTGAGGTGTTCTGTAAGACAGACTAAAAGATCGCCAGTGGATCTTTTTTGTCGGAAGCCATACTGTCTGTCGTTTATGAGTAGATTGGATTCTAGATATCCCATAAGCTTTTTGTTGATTATCGTCTCCATAGTTTGTTTGAAGTAATTGCTATCGGGCGGTAGTTAGAGAGGTCGCTGGAGTCACCTTTTTTCGGTATTGGCTGAACATGGGCAAGTTTCCAAGAGTCGGGATAAACTCCGGAGAAATATGACAGGGAAAATAATTTGCGCACAGGTTTAGCCAAAGGTGAGGCGCATTGTTTTAAGACGATAGGGGGTATATTATCGGGTCCAGTGGATTTGTTGGCATCGAGCTCTTTGAGGCACCTGTACACCTCGCGAGTCCTGAAAAACCCCTGTCCATTGAATGGGCGTTACGCTCAGGGGGTTGCACATCAGTTTCGGGTAAAGAAGAATTCGAAGCGAACATAGATGCTAATAAATTGGCCTTGGATTTGCTGTCTGCTATTACCTTCTCATTGTGAATAAAGGAAGGGGTTGAAGTTGTAGTGAAATTCTTCTTGATGGAACTTACCAAGACCAGAAGTTTTTGCTACCGGAGGTTGCATTTAGGAGTTTACTTCTCAATTTGTTGTCAAATAAGGTTTTGACTTTCTTGATGGCGGTTTTACAAGAATTTCTTTGTTGTATGTACTCTAAACGGAGCGATTCACTCGGGAAGCTCTTGTACGCTCGGAAGGCGGCTTCTTTAGTTTTGATTGCATTCATACACTCCCGATTAAACCATCTGTTGGGCCTAGGCTTCACAGATTTGGTAGAATGGGGAATGAACATATGCATTCCTGCCTGTATGATCCTGGTGATACGGACGGCGGCAGAGTTGGCGTTTCTATTCCGGAAACACAGATTCCAGTCTGTAGGCTGGAAAAAATTAATAAGCCCCTGCCAATTGGCCTTCCCATAATGCCATACAGTTCTTCGAACTGGTTTGGGAGGGGTGGGAAATTCGAATGGGAAGTTAGCGCTGATTAGGCAGTAGTCTGAATTGCCGAGAGGTGAATCAACTTCGACGGAGTAACGCGCTGGATGAGAAGTTAGAAAAAGATCAAGGAGATATTTTCCTTGATCAGCAACATCAGGGACTCTTGTGGGATGATCCACAATTAGATGCAAGTTATTGATGTCTGCAAAGAGCTCGACGTCCTTGCCAGAAATACTGGTGCCATTTGAGTAAGTCAGTCATTTAACGTTGTGAACATTGAAATCACCCGCAACGATGATTTCTCACTCAGGATTGGACGACAAAAATCCCGAGATTTGTTCGGAAATAGTATCAAAAGATAAGGTGGAGGCTTCGTTACTTATGTTAGGGCTTCTATATAGGAAGCAGAAGAATATGACGTGGCTTTGGAAAATGATTTTAATCCAAAGATAATTAAAATCTTGAATGTGCTTGAATGTATTTTATAATAACCCACGTCGTCCCTAACATAAATGGCAATACACCTATGGGGGGAGAGATTGTGCACTAAAGTGTACCCCGACACCTGGTAATAACCTAAGTCATTATCGGGTGATATTTGGGTTTCACTAAGTGCGAAGATTGGGGGTTTGTAATTAGATAAGTGGCACTCAACAAAAGAGAAATTCGCTTGAAGTCCACGATGCAATCTGGTGGTACGCTTTGACCAGGTCAATGGTTGAAAATATTGAGTAGCCATCTCAGCGATGAAGTAAGTCATCAATCATTGGGATTGGAATGCTATCTGGTACTGTCTGTTTGTTAAGGCGACGATAATCACCCGTTGAGCGTCAACCCCCAAGCTTTTTAGTGACCATGTGAATGGGGTTTGCCCAGTGACTGCTGGAAGGTCTAATAATACCATGCTGGAGCAAGAGCTCAAATCCGCTTTGGCTGCTACATACTATTCTCCCGTGAGACGTCGAGGTCGTTCCGATACAGGAGGTCCAGTAGTGACAATGTGATGACGAGCTGCACTTGACTTAAGAATTACTGGATATGGTTTAGGCACAGTGATGTCGATGAACTCATGTAGAAGCTGTCTATAAGGTGGCTCAATTGTGTTAGAAGAAAAACCTATGGTTGAGATGCTATGAATTGATGCTTCTGCGACATACCCTCTCGTAGTGAGTCTGGTGGTTTTATCAACTAGACATTGACCTTGCAGATCGATGAGGAGTCCAAAATAAGCCAAAAAGTCAGCTCCTATTATAGCATTATTAGTATCCGCCACCACGAATGACCACTTGAATTCTCGTCGAAGGCCGAGTTGTAGGCTCAGAGGATGTCCGCCATAAGTGTTAATAATAGAGGCAGCATAAAGTTTGTAGTCCGTAGCTTCAAGCTTGTGATTAATCCATTAGCGTGGGATGATAGAGAGCATAGAACCAGAATCCACTAGGAATAACCGGTTACTATGTTTATCACAAATAAAAAGGCGGTATTCTCTAAGAGGCTGATTGTTCCAGAGCAGGTTTGAAGGTGCACGGCTGGTTGCAATTATGATGGTAGAAGCAATGCCCCGCTTGAGAAATGTGTGGCTCCCTATGGCCAGATCGTGAACGAGAGCCGGATCTGCTGTCATTGTTATCATGGGGCTGCTTATTTAGCTTATTGTTTATTTCTTGCTGCAGCGTAGTCAATTTATCTAGCTTTCCTAATCTCTCTGAGCTCTGTAACAAAAGAATCATTAGTAGTGGACGATTGTGAATGAGCTAAAGAATGGCCGGAATGAGTAGCTGCGGCCATGACAAACTGAGGTGAATTCCCACTCTCCAAACCAACCGCAATCCAAATCCACACCAACCGCAAGTTCGTCGAGTGATGATGAGGACTGGAAGACACGTAGAAGCTTCTGGACAGTCTGAGGAAGTAGCGCTAACCAACAACTCTTAGCAAATTCTCGGGAGCTTGAGCGCCTACCATGGATCGCATAAGCCGGAGCAGCTCAGAGGGATTCCTGCTACCTAATTCGAGCTCAGCTAATACCTTGTGTTGTTTATCTGCAGAATCAGCTAGGCGGTTGATAAGCTGTATCTTGAGGAATTTGTACTTTTCAGAATTTGGAGGGGATTTGATTATGTCAGTAATAGCCACAAGCGCATCAGGGGCAGATTACTGACAATCAGGTGGTACTTTGCATTGTCCGCTCGTATGTTGAATGACTGAAAGACTGCCTGCATGAACCACATCTCTGTTATGGACGTTTGCGGCCTAACGTTGGCCGGGGTGGGAGATGAATCGCGGCTTGGTGAATGTTCCAACGGCATGTTAGATATACATATACGAAGCGTACAAAGGAGGAAAAAAAATGTATAAGATTGTCACTGTTTAAACACTTATTTATTACGCGACGCGAACACTAAAAAGTCAATGCACGACACTAAATAAAAAAAACCAAGGAAAAGCTTGATTCAACTTGTTCTTGTTTTGCGTTATTTACATTGACTACTTGTCCAATCAATCTACGGAAATTCTCCAGACAATTGAAGGCAGGAAAAAAATATGGGCGTGTAGAACACTTAATTTGAAGAAATATAGTGTGTTTTATGGCGGCCGATTTTTGAAATTGTGTTCCGCGGCCCTCTGACATGGGTATCAAATGAAAGGATATGAGAGGTAGAACACAATTAGCTATGTGGCGTCATTCCAAATTCAAAATGGCGGCCAACACTAAATTGCGGAAAGCTTATAATAGACTAAAAAGTAGAAAATAAAAAAAAAAATTTAAAAATTCTTTTAAACTTAAAATGATAGAAACAGTAAAAATAAACTAGAAAGTAAAAAATAAAAAATATAAACTAAATAAAATAAATAAAATATGTAAACATTATGACAACAAAATAAAATTTCTACTTATCTTAAACAGTTAAATAAAGGAATGACGCCAATATGACGAAGTGATAAAAATGCGTCATTCTTTTATTTAACTGTTTAAGATAAGTAGAAATTTTATTTTGTTGTCTTAGTGTTTACATATTTTATTTAGTTTATATTTTTTATTTTTTACTTTTTAGTTTGTTTTTACTGTTTCTATCATTTTAAGTTTAAAAGAATTTAAAAAAATTTGAAGACCCTCGGGGAAAAACCAACTTAGTCCACTTTTTCAAAAATCAGAGAATTCAGCTCCATCTATTAGCTGCTAAGGTGTACCAAAATTCAAGGTATTAACTATGGGGAAAAACCAACGTAGTCCTGACAAAATGAACGGGCAATAATAAAAGGTTCGGGGAAGAACCAACGTAGTCCTGACAAAATGAACGGGAAATAATAAAAAGTTCGGGGAAGAACCAACTGAGTCCATGAATCAATGAGGGAAAAAACTTGTATTTTTTGGAATTTTATTTTTTGGACTAAGCTGGTTTTTCCCCGAGGGTCTTCATTTTTTTTTTGCTTTTTATTGATGCGACCTAGAAACTTTTTACTTAGTAAAAATGTTGCTTTTGGCAATCTGGAAACTCATATTTTTGTTGGCTCGAAATTTTGCAAAATATGGGTGCGATTTTTGTAAAAAAAGGCGTTTTCGTAAAATCCTTCGTCTACAGCTCCTCGAACTCGTAGGACATTTTTTCGAAGCTCTTTTTCTTCGTTAAAAGTTGTACTATTATGCACTATTATTTAAAATTTGAGTTTTTCAATTTATTATACAAAAACTCCACCGCGAAAAAGACAAGTTTTTTCGCCGCAAAAATGATAAGTTTTTTTACTGCAAGTTTTTTATTTCATTATTTTTTTAAACTACTATTTAATGAAAGTTTATATTCTTTTTACTAATTTAAAAATAAAAAAACAGTGGGTGTGTGTACTTATGTACATGCATTAGAAGTTATACTTCTTTGGCGTGATTTTAAGACTAATTTTTAATTTCTACACAAATATTTTATTGGATTCTTTCTATTTTCGTGCGTTGGAAGGTGCAAGCATTATGATGCCGACACGCTCAAGGCTGTCGGTTATACCGTATTCTAATCTAAAATCACCAACTAGTTGGGTCATTAGGCCTAATTACAATTATCTTAAGATGGGCTTAAGATGCCTCATGAAATTCTTTTAAGACTGGCTAATTTTCTACCAAAACGTAATGAATGTTAAGCTTTATATGCGTCGCAAAGCTGGATCAGCATTTATTTACCTGATAATACTACTGGTACTTCTAAGCCCCACTCATTTGTTTTTTGTTCATTTCCGCCTTAGCTTCGGATTGAGGAATTTAGCTTCTCCTCCACTTTAGTCAGTAGATCAAACTATCGTACCATTATAGTCTAAGACGTTCGTTGCTCTTAGCCGTGCCTTTAGCTGTAGGTTACAGTGCAGCAGTTTTCTCGGCTAATCTCCGGCAATCCAAAAGGACATCGTCTGTGTCCTCTGTCACAATGAGGAATTCCAGGCGTTGGGTAGACTCATTTTGCCGGTATGCTCTCGTAACTCACCTGTGGGTTCATCGACCTTGGGTAGATTCGTTCTACTTCCTTTGCCACTACTGAAATAAACGTCACTTCCAAATTCTGTTCACTTCCCTAGCTTCTTCTTTTAGTTGTTACTCAATTAAATTGAGTGGGTTAGGGAAATTGAAATATGATACGAAGAGTTTCATACTAAGGACATTAATGTGTCTGCAAATACAGCATCAACGCTTCCAACGTTTGACTGACAACACTCCGGACCTGTCCAAACACCATCGTTGGACGCTTGACATTGGACATTCGTAGTTCGAGTAGCGGCCACACAATGCATTCTACCATCAAACGTCCAACGTTGGAAAGTGCTCATAGCATCGTTTAGAGCCGGCTTTAGCTGAAAACTAGGATATGTAATTTATTTCCCTCCATAGCCTCTGGGTAAAAACCTTCTCACCCATGGACATCGTGAACGGACTTTGGCTACGAATTTTCATATGCCCATATAAGAATAAACTTATTAGCTGAAGGATTGGAGCTGCAATGCTTGCCCTTTATAGCCTCTACCCTTTCGCCTATATCGCCCGCAGGCCGTATCAGAACATCAAAATTGGCAGCGTGCAGTATATTAGGGCATGAGATAAAAATGCAGCACGCTGCAATCAAAAGTATTTCAATTGGCTGAGGCTGGTAAAATGACAAGCAAAGCAGCGTGCTGCATGTTCATATCATGTCTTAAATTTGCAGTACGCTGCATATATGAGGTTCTGATAGGGCCTCCAGCAAACCCATCGTAGCTACAGGCCTGGAAGCAGCCGGTGCCGATCCTACATTTGCTTGAATGGAGGACATTTCTTGTGTAATAACATAGTGGAGCCAAGTTTTTAAGTTTATTTTTGCAATAAAAAGTTGTAAAATTTTGTAAATTTCAAAAAATTGAGTGAATCAATATGTTCTAATGGTTTAATTGTGAAGGTGACCAATTATGTTTACATTCGCTGTGGTTTTGTCGAGTTATTTTGGGGCAAAAATGTTGAATTTGTGTGGTTATTGAGTTAAAAGCAGAAAAATGTGTAGGAAAAAGTTCAAAATTTTTGTTATTCAAGTTGTGTGGTGGTACTTGCACTTATGTTTTAATAACTATTCCGTAATAATTTTTAACCATTTTAAATTCACTTCATTACCACATAAATCCAACATTTTTTCCCTAAATTAACACGAAAAAACTACCATGAATGTAAACAAAACTGGCCACCTTATCAATTTCATTTAATTTATTCACTCGGATCACTAACTAACTTATCACCGGTAATGCACGTGCAGTAAAAAATGTTAAAATACAATATTTTGCCACTTTTTACAAGTTAAAAACTTGGCGAGTCTATGATATTACACTACGAGTTAGAGAAATTGCCTTCCATCCAGTAAAACCCCTCACCCACAAACAGCACACAATAAATACTACGAATCTTCCTATGCCCACGAAAAACCAAACATACGCTTAGCTGATGACTCGAACATGAAATTTATTTCCCTCCATAGCCTCAGCATAAAAACCCCTCACCTATCGACATCGTGAACCGGCATCGGCTGCGAGTTTTCATATGCCCATAGTAATAACGGTATTCAGAAACAAGGTAATGTACGGTATTTTAGTGCTGATGTCACGTGGGGGACACTTCCCATATAAAATCGAAGCTGTTGTTGTTGTTTCAGCATTACGGCTGACGTCACCAGGCGTCCATTTTTTACGGTATTCGAAGCTGCCGTCGCTTTTACATTACCTTCGTTTTCTGTATACCGTGCATAATAATGATAATCCCAGTGCGCATGAAGAATGGAAGTTGAAATGCTTGCCCTCCATTGCCTCCATCCCTTCGCCCATATCCTCCGTTGCGTTGCGAATTCGTCAAAATTCACTCTCATAATATTTTTCAAAACGCACCTAAAGAAGTATAACTTCAAAAAATTAACTGTACGACCGTCAACAGCGAAGACATTTTTTTAAATTACGGAGCCTTTTTCCTTCGTTAAATGTCTGTGAATTTGAGACATATTACTTGCGTTCCATTGGGCGATATTTGCTACTCCGGAGTTCTCCCGAGGACCTCCATCTACCCCTGCTCTTGTTTTGGGGGATTTCACTCCTAGTAGAAACGCATAAAATTTCCGCCAGGTTTTTAAGCTTTAGCTAGGTAAAAATAGATGGCTTTTTGTTTTTTCAGTTAAAATAAACTGTCAGATTAATTATTATATGGGGTATTTTGAAAGTAAACAAAACAAGTAACAGTTTGAAGTGTTTGATTCCAAATAACAAAATGTGAAACTATTAGGGACCTGATATAATCTAGAACTCTGCAATAACAAAATTTTTCGAGAACAATAAAACTAAATTGAAAAATGAAACAAATTTTTTATAGTTGGAAAAGGCCATGCCAAAAAACCAACTTTTATTATCATTTATATAATATATGACCAAACTACCTATTTATTCTCTAAAAACCACAAACCTTAAACTATTTAAATAAACCCAACACTTCAAAATACAACATTCAACTCTTCAACAACTTTTCATATAGATCAACCAAAAACAAATTATTCCTATAAAAGTGTGAGATATTAGATTCAATATATATTTATATAATGTATAACCAAATTAACTATTAATTCTCTAAAAAGAATATAAACTTTTATTAAATAGTAGTTTAGAGTCGAAAAATAATGAAATAAAAAACTCGCAGTAAAAAAACTTGTCTTCTTTGCGGTGGAGTTTTTTGTAAAACTCAAATTTTAAATAATAGTGCATAATAGTACAACTCTTAACGAAGAAAAAGAGGTTCTAAAAAATGTCGTATGAGGTCGAGGAGCTGTAGACGAAGGATTTTACGAAAACGCCTTTTTTTTACAAAAATCGAAATTTCAGCCATATTTGAGGCTTATTATCAAAGGGTGACATGTCCTCTGTAGCAGTCGCTACTTGTATATACGCGTTTCGTTGTAATAAGTTTTAAGCCGGAATTACATTATTGTGTCGTGTTGTGTTGTGTCGCTATCTGACGCTATCCAATCCATGTATTTCCTTGGAGCTGTTCACATTACTACGGTGTGTTGCGGTGTGTTGTGTTCCCGACTAGGCTTCTCTGATCTGCGCCAGAACGCTGGAAAGCGACACAACAAACTACACAGATGTAAACGGGTGTGGGAAAGCAGGCCTCATAATTTATTTGCGAAATTTGAAATGTTTTTTATGTCCTTTGTCATCATGGAATGATTCTTGCAATTGCAATTTGCTGGCTCTAAAATATTGCTGAAATCTTTCAACATCAGCTTCCAGCTCTTTATGTAGAATGTGGAATTAACCCTAAATCTCTCTAATCTTATTTATGGGGTGGACCTAAAATCTTCGATTCTTTTCTTTTTTCGCATAATTGTGACACTAACAAAAATGTTAGGTCTTCAATACCCATCTTGGGATCGGATGAAAACATACTTACTTGAGAATTTTGCATACTAAATGCCCCACGATGCGACACAACACACCATATGAATGTAAACGCGTAGTATCACGACACACAGTGACACAACACAACACGACACAATAATGTAATTCCGGCTTTATTCAAGTATCCACTCAGTTTCTGTTCTAATAATTTTAAGCACAGTGTTTTTGGTTACGTCACAATTTGGATTCTCACTACTACTATTAAATACACTTGGGGAATTTGGATTGTCATATCACGTATGTATACACTGTACACAGAAACAATTTTAAAAACATAGCCACACAAATATTGTAATATTAAAAATAATTTTGGATAATTGTGAGAGTATTAGTTAGGAGTTTATTCGATAAGGAAGTCTCCTTTAATAAGTTGTCTAATTAAAAACCGTTATGTAATTTTCGGTGTGACATAATAAAAAATAGAAAAATCTTAAACTATTAAAATCTAAAACTATTAAATATAATAATAGATAAATGTTAAATAAACGTATTAAATAAAAGAATAATATTAATATAAAATATGTGAAGTAAAAGTTTTTATTGGCAATATACATATATACATATATCACTTATATATTGCAATGAGATGAGGGAAGACGCAAAAATTAGTACGTCCCCCATTTCATATTGGTGACCCCGACATTAGAAGAACGAAGAAATTTTTCAAAGAAAAAAGAAGAAAGAAGAATTTAAAAAATTTTTATGAAAGAAAATTTATGAAGAAAGAAGATATGAAGAAAATTTTGAAAATTTTACGAAGAAAAGAAGAAGATTCAAGAAAGAAAAGCATTTGGTGAAAAATTTTAAGAAGAGGTTCATTTTTTATTAAGGAGACCAAGTATTTATTTTAATTAAATATTTTTCTTTAATTTTAAAATTTAAATTGTACGGAATTGCTTACACTAAAAAAAACATTACACTTACATAATTTAGTAGTGGTGACAATTCAATTTATTTCCTCTTTCAAATATTTTTCCTCTAAAAAATTTTTTTTTTAGGAAGTGAGACTTGAGTAAAATTTTCGGGAATTTATTTAAGTTTGAGTATTAATCGACTCTTTTCGCGAACGTCCACGGGTGTTATTTTAAAGTATCGCGAAGTTTTTAAGTAAAGTCGAAATTTTATTGAACCTCTTTTTACGCGAGTTTTATTTAAAAAAATTGTGATTAATATGAGTGTCCAAGGTGGTGATAGTGAAAGAATGCACGTTGATAATGAGAATATTAGTGCATCGGCTGTTAAGCTACCAACTTTCTGGTCTCCATGCCCAGAAGCATGGTTTATTTTAACAGAAAGTCAATTTAACTCTAAAGGAATTAGACTGGATGAGACTAAATTCGAACATGTGATACAAGCTCTTCCTTTAGAAATAATAATGAATATATTGGATTTCATTCAAAACCCACCACCGGAAAACAAGTATGAAGCATTGAAAACAACATTAATTCAACGATTTACAGAATCTGATGAGAAAAAGTTGGAACAATTATTGTGCAGTTCTGAGATGGGAGATAGAAAACCATCAGAATTTTATAGATCAATGGAGATACTTGCAGGAACATCTTCGAATTTAGGAAAGGATCTGATTAGGAAGCTTTGGATGCGAAAATTACCGTCTGGTATTAACATCGCATTGATGTCCTCTGGCAAACAAAACATCCAAGATATTATAATTTTAGCAGATAAAATTTTCGAATGTTCCAAATTTCAGTATATTTCATCCATCAATGATTGTTCTTCAAATCCTTTTATAAACCAAAAATGTATTAATATAAATAACATTGATTATGCTAAGAAGGTTAATGATTTAGAGAATAAAATTGAAAATTTAACAGATTTAATTAAGAGACTTACATTTAATAGAAATAATGAATTTCATCATAGGTCAAGGTCTAGAAGTAGAAGCCGTGATAGATCGAAATACAATAATAATAATAATAAACCATTTTGTTGGTTTCATTTTAAATTCGGCGACAAGGCTAAAAGATGTATTAAACCTTGCAACTATAATAATCAAAAAAACTAAATATCCCTTCAGCGTGTTTTAAAAATAATAGTCCAAAAAAATCTAATAGACTTTTTATTTACGATAAAGAAAATAAACTTAAATTTCTAATTGATACAGGAGCGGAATTATCAGTAATACCGAATTCATATTGTAGAAAATGTAAGAGAAATCCAAATTTAATTCTTACATCATGCATCAAACATTGCGATTGGAGCAATGTTGGAACAAATTAACAACAATGAAAGCGAACCTTTAGCGTTTTATTCCAGAAAATTAAACAATGCAGAAATTAAGTATTCTACATTTGACAGAGAGCTTTTGGCAATGTACTCAAGTATTAAGCACTTTAGACATTTTTTGGAAGGTCGTGAATTTACAGTATTCACGGATCACAAACCTTTAACATCCGCAATTTGGACCAAAGCGGAGAGAAGTCCAAGACAAGCAAGACAATTAGACTATGTTACCCAATTCACCTCCGATATAAGATACATCAAGGGAGAATCAAATGTAGTAGCTGACACTTTATCACGGGTAACCGTAGAAAATAGCAATTGTGACGCGGTTAGCGAAAAGCAAATAGATTTAAGCATTATCGTAGAAGCACAAAAGGATGATACAGAGTTGAAACAGTTAATTGAAAACCCAAATAAAAGTTCAAAATTCATTTTAGTGGAAACAGATGTACCTTTCTTAGAAAGTAAAATCTGGTTAGAGTGTTCCACTAGTAGAGATCGTCCATTCGTACCAGAGATATTACGAAGAAGCGTATTTGACAAAATCCATAACTTATCACATCCAGGAATACGAGGTACAAGGAAATTAATTACAAAAAGATATTTTTGGCCTAGGATGAATACTGATATTAATTTATGGGCGAAGTCATGTATAACGTGTCAAAAAGCGAAAATTCACAGACATACAAAATCTCCGATACAAAAATTTCAGATACCTATGGGAAGGTTTGAACACATCCATGTAGATTTGGTAGGCCCATTGCATCCGGTGGAAGGATTCGTATACTTGTTAACCGTAGTGGATCGATTCACCAGGTGGCCGGAAGTATAACCACTAAAGAGTATTACAGCCAGCATAGTAGTCAAGACATTATATGAGCAATATTTTCCGAGATTTGGGATTCCATTGACAGTTACTACGGACCAAGGAGGTCAATTTGAAGGAAAACTTTTTGAGGAATTTTCAAAATTATTAGGAACTCATAGGATTCGAACAACAGCGTATCACCCACAATCAAACGGAATGGTGGAGAGGCTACACAGACAGTTAAAAGCATCTCTTAGAGCTAAGATGTCTAATCCGAATTGGTTGTGGCACATACCAGCTATATTACTAGGTTTAAGAACATCAGTTAAGGAGGATCTTAAGTGTAGTCCGGCTGAATTAGTTTATGGTCAAACATTACGTATACCCGGAGAATTCTTTGTGAGGGATCCACACCAAGTATCAGATCCAACAGACCTAGTAGAACAATTACGAGATCACATGAGGAACATCGTGCCAACAGATTCTCGGGATCAAAGAAGAAATTTCTATGTTCCAAAAGACTTAGAAGATTGCGAAATCGTGTTTTGAGGACAGATAGAAGTAGGGGATCCTTGCAGGATCCTTATGAAGGTCCTTTTAAAGTTATTAAGAGAAATAAAAAAAAATTCACGATTGACGTCAACGGAAAAATAACGGTAGTATCAATTGATAGATTAAAACCCGCCTTTATTGAAAAAAAGGAAGGCAATGAAAAACCAGTAACTAGAAGTTCAAAGAAAAAGGTTTCATTTCGGTTATAAAATTAAAATTTTTTTTTTCGTTTTATTTGAGTAATTAAATATTAAAATAAAGTATGATAGTACATTCATGGACGCTCGCGCTGAAGGGGGAGTTATGTAGCAGTCGCTACTTGTATATACGCGTATCGTTGTAATAAGTTTTATTCAAGTATCCACTCAGTTTCTGTTCTAATAATTTTAAGCACAGTGTTTTTGGTTACGTCACAATTTGGATTCTCACTACTACTATTAAATACACTTGGGGAATTTGGATTGTCATATCACGTATGTATACACTGTACACAGAAACAATTTTAAAAACATAGCCACACAAATATTGTAATATTAAAAATAATTTTGGATAATTGTGAGAGTATTAGTTAGGAGTTTATTCGATAAGGAAGTCTCCTTTAATAAGTTGTCTAATTAAAAACCGTTATGTAATTTTCGGTGTGACATAATAAAAAATAGAAAAATCTTAAACTATTAAAATCTAAAACTATTAAATATAATAATAGATAAATGTTAAATAAACGTATTAAATAAAAGAATAATATTAATATAAAATATGTGAAGTAAAAGTTTTTATTGGCAATATATATACATATATCACTTATATATTGCAATGAGATGAGGGAAGACGCAAAAATTAGTACGTCCCCCATTTCATCCTCCATTCATTTTTTTACAGCAATGAGTAAAAACTGTGCATGAACTTATAGTCCGGGAGCCAGCGACCTTTTGAGGGTGGTCATTTCACCAAGGCTGAAACATTTTTTCCAGCCTTATTTGGTATCACTAGTAAGTGAATGGACCTCCAGCTTGCGCAGTTCCGGGGGGTGTAGCTGCGGCAGCATCCCACACATGTAAAATAATAATTAAAAAAAAAATAATACCGCAAAAGCTGAAACTTTGTTAACATTTACATTATGTTATAAAATAAAGAAAAAACGTATCCAGCCGAATGTAGAGTGGGGGATTATGCCCCAGCTTTTCACGTAAAGAAGTGAAAAATGCGCACTTAGTAAACTGATACCGCAAAAGCTGAAATTTGGTAAATTCATAGTTAAGTTAATAACTTAAACGAAAAAAACATCCAGCTTCAAATTTGGTGGGGGAAAAGTGTCCAGCCGATGCAGTCAAAGACTCTGCGCATCGGCATGCGCTCGGGCGCGTTGCATCTTTGAATGCATCAGCTGGACACTTTCCCCCACTAAATAGAAAGCTGGATATTTTTTTCTATTAACTTATTTACTTAAGGGGGTCTTCTGCTTACGCGGTTTGAAAAAATCGATTTTTTTTGTTGCATTTTTTGAATATAGAGGATATAAGGAATATGTCTTATAAACGGTTTCGTGAAAAACACATTCCTTCTTGGGTTTTCGAAGCCGGAAACATAGCCGCCTCCAGCCGTTTCGAGCATTTCCGAGTAGCGCTTTATCTTTAAACGCATTTTCCCGAAAATCACCTTTTTTATACTTTGTGGTATGACTTCTACAAGTACTTTTCATCGGATCTGACTAATTTTTTTTTTAACTTCTTCATAAAACACTTCTCTATGCTTCTCCGAGTACGATTTTTGAAATTTTGTTTTGTTCAATTTTTATGACCCTCAACAGGTCAAAAAACGTGGTTGAAAATACAACTTTTCACAAAAAACCGTATAATTTGAAAAATTTTAAAAATAAAAAAAATCGTACTCGGAGAAGCATAGAGAAGTGTTTTATGAAGAAGTTAAAAAAAAAATTAGTCAGATCCGATGAAAATTACTTGTAGAAGTCATACCACAAAGTTTACTCGGACACTTTCGTCAGTACTAGTTTGACCACTCCTCAAAGGCGCAGGATTCACCACACACATAAGGCATTTGTCATTTTTCAAGTTTAAACATGTACAAAAATTATAAAAAAAAATTTTTTCAATTATCTTGTATAGTTTCCTTACAATTAATTTCCAAAAAGAGACTAAAATTCCGGGCGCGAAAGCAGAAGACCCCCTTAAGGCCCTAATACACTCAGCGACGAAGTCCAACATGAAATTCAGTTCCAACAACAAAATATTAAGGGAAGCTTAAAAAAAAATACAGTCACAAAATTAAACTAACCCAATCTCAAAAACATCCTAACACAGTCAAAATTACCTGTTGTGCACTGCTTGCAGTGCACAACACGGCCGCCGGAGGGGAAATCTTTGCACAATAAAGGGGTTCGGCTGCATTCGTATGTCTTGTTGGGCTTTACTTTATGAGTGCGTGCCCGAGGTAAATTTTCTGGCGACTTTCAAGAAATCTCTTCTGCGGTGTCGCCGGCTAGAAATTGAAGCCAGTGTTAGATAATTATGAATGGAAATTGAATTAATGTCCCAGTAATGCACTCTACGAACTAGTTCCTGTCATGGGATATGAGAATAGATCTTTTTTTGTTTGATATTTAAATTTTTCATTCATGTGAAATTTTGATATCGCTGCTTTTGCTGATTTGAAATTTAGCAAGTGCGGCTAATAAACAATAAAAAATCAAAATAAATAAATTCTAATAAAATATGTTTGTAAAATTTTTATTTGGGAAGACATAAAATATGTACAAAAATTAAAATTTATGGTAAAATATTTACAACAATTTGAAAGTTTTATTAAAAAGTTTAAAATTTGATGGAAGATTTTTATTTATTTTTTGGTATTTACATACAAAAATAATAAAAACCATAAAAAATGAATTTACGCAAAATTTATCTACACTCATGTTGTAAAATACCTGTGCAAGGGATACACCTTTTTTGCGAATCTAGTTCCGGGAAGTTGTTACGGCTAAAAAGACAATAACGAACAACAAGGATGTCATAAAACTTAATTATTACATGAAGGTAGTATTTGCCATTAAAATATTTTCTTGGGTTTTTCATAAAGCCAAGATAATAAACACCGATTGATCACTACCTGACCACCGGGCAAGAATCCCTAAATTCTCAAATCAAGGAAATCACCATCAAGCAAGTCATTAAAATTCTTGCCAAACAAACCGATTTTTCCTCAGATTTTATTTTTTCCCGAAAATACGATCACCATCCATGCCTGCAACAAAAAAGGTTTGAAATTTCCCCTGCAAAAACCGAAGCAGAAGCTCTCACTTATACGAACGCATCTCGTGTAAGATTACGCAAATTCTTTATACAGAATACAACTAGCGCAGAGATTTGCTTGGAGCGGAAATTTGATGTATTAAAACTGAAGAATTTTAGGGAATTTTCGTTCCTAAATTTTGTGGACAATTTTTAAAACATAATTTACTCATGAAAGAAGGCTAAAATTCAAAAATTTTCCACCATGAATAGCTAGATAATCGATTTAAGTTTATCGTACATTAAAAAAATTTTAAAATTTTTCCACCTAAATAGGAGTATTTTCCGGGCGCAGGTACGGAACTTTGAACCATTATAACTAATATACTAATAAAAAATATTAAAATTTTCCACCATGAATAGCTAGATTTATGTTTTCTTAAAAATACCTAATTTAAATTATTTCATTTGGTTGGATAGTTTTCTTAATATTCGCGGGCGCGCGATACCCTATAATTGCTCGATTGAGTGTATTAGGCCCTTAACTATTATATTACCGAATTTCAGCTCTTGTGGTGTAAGATATCTACACTTTTCTCATTAAACACAGCGGGGGGTGTTGGGGCAAAATCTAAAGGTGATGGGTAAATTACGACCTCAGAATCGTACTTAGCACACCGAAAAACCTAGAAAGAGATATTTATTTTGAATTTTTATATAAAGTTAACATTTTGACCCTTTGGGGGTACTGGGGGGTGCTGGAGCGAAATCTAAGAGTGATGGGTCAATTCTGACCTCAGATTCGTTTTTAGCACACCGAAAAACATACCGGAAGGTACTTCACCTTTCTGTATCAAGACTTCGATTTTTTTGTGGTCCTGTGTAATTAATAGTAAAAAGTTCAAATAATTAAAATTAATTTTTTTACTTTTTTTATTTTGATGTCTACATATTTTCTGTTTATGTTCTGTATTGTACGGTTTATTATGTATATTCAAATTTGTAAATATTTACTAATAGCCTTTAAATTCAAAAACTTGTGAGACAGTATAAAAACTACATGGGTTTAATGAGAAAAGTGTAGATATCTTACACCACAAGAGCTGAAATTCGGTAATATAATAGTTAAGTAAATAAGTTAATAGAAAAAAATATCCAGCTTTCTATTTAGTGGGGGGAAAGTGTCCAGCTGATGCATTCAAAGATGCAACGCTCCCGAGCGCATGCCGATGCGCAGAGTCTTTGACTGCATCGGCTGGACACTTTTCCCCCACCAAATATGAAGCTGGATGTTTTTTTCGTTTAAGTTATTAACTTAACTATAAATTTACCAAATTTCAGCTTTTGCGGTATCAGTTTACTCAGTGCGCATTTTTCACTTCTTTACGTGAAAAGCTGGGGCATAATCCCCCACTCTACATTCGGCTGGATACGTTTTTTCTTTATTTTATAACATAATGTAAATGTTAACAAAGTTTCAGCTTTTGCGGTATTATTTTTTTTAAATTATTATTTTGCATGTGTGGGAGGCTGCCGCAGCTACACCCCCCGAAAGTGCGCAAGCTGGAGGTCCATTCACTTACTAGTGATACCAAATAAAGCTTAGGACAAGTTTTCAGCTTTTGTGGTTTTGGTTATCAATAACGGTCGCTGGCTCCCGGACTATTAGTCCTAAAAGATATTTATTTTTAAAAAATATGACGACACACAAAGTATTTTATTATTTTATTGTGAAAAAATCATAGAAATACGTTAACTAGTTATTGTGAAAAAAGCAAAAACAAAATGGACATTTTTTGTAATATGCCAATGGACATGTCACTTTCTGATTTAATGGTATGGTGGACATGTACCTTTTTGAAATCATAGATACTATTTTAATATTTTGAATTATAAAATGAACTCAGCATTTCATTTTAAACTAAAATATATTTCTTATGAACTGAATTTAACATTGACAATCTACACATCTATCCCGATGTTTTCTTCCAAACAGTCGCACCATTTTCATCATTTCCTTTATTTTCTTCGTTTACATGATTTTCGAAAATAATCTTCTTGTACCAACTTAAATCATCATTACGCATCCAGTCTGATCCAAATTGCTTGTTCAAAAGATTGATAACATATTTTTTCTTGTTTGCATTTATTATTCTGTGGAGAGGTAACTCCTTCAAATTCCTCGAACAACTCTGGCCCCTTTTCAAGAGATTCTCTCATTTTTCCCCGGATTCAAACATATAATTTTCAAATCCTTTTACTAAACACTGGGTGCCACTTCTTTCAGGTGCTTTCTTTATATGAATTCGTTTCAAATCGTTTTTAATATCTAATAGCCGGAATCTATCTTCTCCTAATATTATAACTTCTCCATGTTCTGAATAAATTTGGTGGTATTCCTCTTTATTAGTAATAATTGCATGCAATCTTAAACTTTTCTCCACCCTGCCAAACACCCTATCACAGGGGAGAAATGAGTGGCCTCGTACAGGAAAGGTTATTTTAATTTGTTGGAGTGATGTCGGGGATTTCTTAGATAGCCAATAAATTAGAGCATGTATGATGAAAGAATTCTTGTTTTGACCCCCACAGCCATCACAAAACAACCTTATTGTTTTGATTGTAGTACCTATATCTAATGAGCTTAGAAAAGACAACAATGCAGACCCTATTTCTGTAGCACCCCTACCAGCTTGGTCCTCCGTCCAGGTGTAAAATATAGGATTTTTTGAGTCAGGACGAACCACACAAAAATTATAGAAGCTAATCTGCCTGGCGTAACACCATTCCTGTATTGGGGTCTTTGGTAGGTGTTGCATTTGCTACGGATAAAATGCATAAGTTATACTGTTTGATTCGTTTTCTTTCAATGCTTTATAGAAAGCATTGCTTCTCAATTTATGGATCCGTTTCTCGGAAATGAGCTTCTGCTTTTTTTGCGCATTTTGTTCCTTTCGAATTTTATTCGCTAGTAAGGTGCAAAGTTGGCATATATCTGATGCTGGAGAGCTGAATCCAATATTAAAATTAGTGATAAAAATATGTCGAAACATGCCTTCTTTAACCTGAAATTCCTGTGATACTGAGTTATTGTATATTTTGTGTAATTTGGCAATAGCATGAATTCATGTGCGTGAGTGAGTAGATCAGCCGTTTGTGCTCCGCGATTTTTAACCGCTTGATCACTAAAAAATTAAGCAATATTTATAACATTGTGTGTCCTGTTAACTCCTCATTTGTCGCGTTTGGCTTTGTTACGAGTTTGCTTCTTTATATTAGCAGATTATCCCTTGAAGAAAAAAATGGAGAAGGCTAAAGTTCCCGCCAAACTGCCTCCTAAAAAAAATCAGCTGCAAAATTCATCACCGGCAACTACCAGAAGCACTGCTAGAGCAATTTCTGAAAGTGGCTGCGGATCGAACACCATCGAAGAGCTTCTATCAGCGCTTGAAGCGAGAGTTTGTGCAAAAATGGACGACCTTGCGAATCAATTAAAAAACTCCGAAGCTCAGTTTCTGGAGCATTAACTACTTTTAAAACTCTCACGGACAGACTGGATTCTATGGAGCGTCGTCTAACGGATGGGCTGAGCAGCATCTCTGACTCATGCCTAAGTCAGCTGACGGAAGTTAACAAAACTGTGCAGACTCTCGAGACTAAAGTCTCTAGAATGCAAAAACGGTTAACGGAATTTAATATCGATGTCAACAGCACCAACAGCCAGTTCACCTCCTTGAAGTCCGATCTAGCTGATGATGCGAAACGATTTCAGAGGCTGAGTGACGTCATCATCAGAGGGATCCCAAGGAAGGCGGAAGAGGATCCACTGAGATTTATTAAAAGCATATCAGCTGATGTCAACCACCAACTGTCACCATATGTTGATGCGTTTCGCCTCAAACGGGGTAAACAAACCGGCGACAACCCAATTGTTGTCAAATTTTTAGGCCTTCGTGAAGCAAAGGCCTTTATGACTGCTATACGACGTAGCAAAAAAATGAAGTTTGCTCTCAACAACCTTGAGGGCTTTACAGCTGATTCCCCGGTATATATAAATGAAAGCCTGTCACCGCACAACAACAAATTGCTGAGTGCTGCTCTGAGGATGCGTAAAATGGGACTTTTGTATAGTGTTAACACCTTCGATGGATTTGTGCGGGTTTCTTATAGGAAAGACGACCCGCCTTTATTGTACGTGATCTTGCTGAGCTGGAGTGTCCGTCGGTGGAATCGTTGGAGCCGCAAAATGCAAGTGTATGAATGCTTACCAACGTTCTGTTGTTTTCAACTAATTTCTATTTTTTAGCTTATTTTCTATTTTCTGTTCACCTTTCTATTGTAATTTCATTCATTGTTTCATTCTTTGCTGTTATTGTTCTTTTGGGAGGAGTGCGACTTGCAAGTATTTTTTCTCGTTTATTATTTTATTTAAATGTTTATTTTTGGTGGTTCTTGCATTTTAAGATGTGCTTCTTTATTGTTTTTTGCCATATCCGTTGTGCCTTTTGTCAACATACCTTGATTCGCGAATTTGAGTAACAGTGATGCATTTGCATTCCAGCTGCAATAACAAGGTAGGGACATTACTTAGAATTTTCAGTTCTAGGTATAGTGGCTTTAAAATCTGCTCCTTCAATCCCCGTAGCCTGAAGATCAAAATTGATGAATTTGGAGAAATGTTTCTCAATGTAGGAGTTCATGCATTGCTTGTATGCGAAACTTGGTTGAATGATTCAGTCCCATCCTCTTTTATATCTCTTGATGGCTACCGAGTGTTTCGCAACGATCGCCGGGATCGTATTGGCGGAGGGGTCGCTATATATATGAAAGATTTCCTAAACGCTAAAATTGTTTGTCATTCCAAGAATTCTCTGATTGAATTTTTGGGCGTTGAAGTGTCCTGCAACTCTGATAAAATTCTCCTTATTGCTGTCTATTGCCCACCAGGCATGTTTAATACGGAAAATTTCCATGAGCTGGAACAAGCGGTAGAAAGCACTTCACGGAGATATACTAATATCTTAGTTGGTGGTGATTTTAATGTGAACCTTTTAAGGTCGTGTTGCCAGCAGCAGCAATTTCTTTATTCTATTCACCGTCTCGGATTAATTACAATCAATGCCCTGCCAACCTACTTTAAAACTACACATCCATCACAACTTGATTTACTACTCACCAGTGACACTCGCCTAATCGTCTTCCAGAACCAAATTACTGCTCCAAGTTACCTAGACCATGACATATTATACGTATGTTGTAATCTTCCAGTTATATCTCAACCTGCTAAAACAATTACTTATCGTGACTTTACCAACACCGATTGTTGTAGCTTAGTTGAATGTTGTGAGCGTTTACCATGGGAAACATGTTCACTTTAACTGATGTTGATGATAAAACCAAGTTTTTAGAGGAGCTTATTAAGCCCTTGTTTGATGAGTTTGTTCCTACTCGAACAAAAACCATTACAAAAAAATCCAAGCCTTGGTTCAATTCTGAAATTAACTCCTTGATTATTGAGCGGGAATATCTTCATAGACGATTTGTAAAAATAAAAACTGAAAGCGCTAAAAACTCCTATAAACGCCTTCGCAATATCACAACGGCTAAAATTAAAGAAGCCAAGAGAAACTTTTACGCACACCGACTCAATCCATCTTTGCTACCGAACAAACTATGGAAGAACTTGAGTAAACTAGGGGTTAAATCAACAAATGAGCCTTTCTCTTGTGACTTTGATGCCGAAAGTCTAAATTCGCACTTTACTTCAAGTAATTCTACCCGTACTACTCATATTCCTCTGTCGTCACCTAGTGGATTTAGTTTCCGTTGCGTAAATCACTCTGAAGTTCTATGTGCCTTTAATCACATTCAATCTAATGCTATAGGTAGTGACAACATATCGCCAAAATTTCTTAAATTATTGTTACCTTGCCTTTTACCTGTTATAACTCATTTGATGAATTCATGCCTCACTAGCTCGAAATTTCCCAGTTCTTGGAAACATGCCCTTGTACTGCCTGTTGCTAAATGTTCTTCCCCTGTGCGCCCTGTTGACTTCCGTCCTATTAGTATCTTGCCGTTTTTAGCAAAAGTTCTTGAGAAACTGATTGCCTTGCAAATTATTGAGCACTGTGAACGTTATCAGCTTATTAATCCCTGCCAATCGGGATTTCGAAAATCCCATAGCTGTGATACTGCACTTCTTAAAATTACAACCGACATCAGGAATTATCTAAATGGGAACCAAGTTTGCTATCTTACACTGCTTGACTTTTCCAAGGCTTTTGATAATGTTGACCACTCTCTACTTCTTGGAAAACTCCATACACAGTTTAGCTTATCCTCATCTGCTCTCAAGCTTATGCATAGTTTCTTGAGTGACCGTTCGCAACAGGTAATGTTGCATAATCGTGCTTCAACCTCAACAATCCTTTACTGGGGTGTTCCGCAAGATTCAATTCTCGGTCCTCTTTTATTCAGTATTTTCATTCATGACCTTCCTGCAGTAGTAAACAACTCCAAAATCCACATGTACGCCGATGATGTACAGCTGTATCTCTCTATGCCTAGGGATCAATTGTTGTCAGGAGTGCGGAAACTTTCTGAGGACTTACAAAATGTTTTTCACTGGGCTTCGATCAATCGCCTTACACTTAATCCAGACAAGTCACAATATCTAGTTTTCGCTCACTCTGTAAACTCCAGTGTTGTTTTTCCCAAAATAATATTAAATGGCAATCCTTTTCAACGTGTCGTTCGTGCTAAAAATCTTGGAGTAATCCTGAGCCACGATATGACTTGCTGTGACCACATTCGTTATATAGTGAATAAAACTTATTGTCTTCTCAGGAAACTCCGTCTGTATGGAAACTTGAGGACTTGTGCCCTTCGTTTGCGCTTGGTAAAAGCGCTGCTCTTGCCTCATCTAATGCATGGCTACGTAGTCTTTCCCTCGTTGGATGCTTCTTGTGCTCGGATAATTGAAGTGGCATACAATGATTGCATACGCTTTATTTATAATCTACGTCGGTATGACCACATTACGCCTGTCGTGAACAATGTCTTGGGGTGTTCTTTAAAAACGTATAAAGACTTGAGGTTGCTGAGATTCTTTCATGACATACTTAGAAGGCGAAAACCTTCCTACCTCTCTGAATTCAACCAGCTCTCGCAATCCCGTAGAAATAACAATGTAATTATTCCACGGTTTCGTTCTTTGTTAGGCCAACGTTCATACTTTGTTTATGCAGCTCTGCTTTGGAATTCTCTCCCATATAGTCTGCAATTTATCGAATCAAGCAGTGTTTTCAAAAGGCGTCTCTATGAATACCTCACGGGCAGTACCTCTTAGATTGTGGATACCACCTCAATTTGCTTGAACTCATATAATAACTCTCTTAATTGTCATTCTCCTCTCAAAATTCAAAATTCAAACTTAATTTTTTTTTCTCGTTTGTTATTTATTTATTTTTTTTTCTCTTCTTCTTATTTAGTATCTTATTTTATAATTCATTCACGTTATAAGACATTTTTTTTTGTTTATTTATTTCTTTTTTTCTCTTTTTTTTCTCACTTTAATTTTACTTCTTTATTTTAAGTATATTTTGTTTGTTATACCACCTTTTTGTTGTACTAATTTAAGATTTATTCTTGTGTACAGTGATTGGCCAATAAATAATAATAATAATAATAATATTTAATTCACAGGAAAGATAGATACGCTTAGATTCGGCTATAATGACTCTCTTTTGCTGGCAATCTTGCAATAAACTCAATAACCTCAGTTTTCTTTTCGGACAAATAGAGTTTCTGCTAATGTTAAAAGGCGCTTTCTGCCGATTGAGAGGGCCTTCATAAAAAATAATTTGCATACCTGAATCCTTTTTTTCTTATCAACAATCAAAAAGTAAGAAACGCTGAACGGTTTCGGGTTTTCGGCTTGGTTGCTAGGTCTTCGGCGTTGCGGTAAATACGGTGCAATCAAGCGACTTAGGTACATATATTGTTTCACATAATCTTTATACGTGTACAGATATTTACGATTTCTTATGATGTCGTTTTCTGATAATTTCAGACAATGCAGTTTATTAGATTGGTGGCTACAAGGTGGCTGGAAGTCTAGACATACTGGATCTTGGTCAATGTACTGTCTATGAAATATAAATTGAATGTTATAATTTTGTTACAAAAGTTATAATAACATAGCAAAGTTGAGAATACATACTGTCTTTGTCGTTTTTGAACAAGACTTTTTCTCTTACGAGATCCACTATTTAAACCACTAACTATTGCTTCATTCATATTGCATTTGTCACCTCACAAACAGCCAAACAAACGACTTGGGCTTTTTCACACTGGTGAATTCATCGCGCGATTTGGCCACAGTTTTATTGCTTTTCTTGGTAAGCGGAGAAGAAAATTTAGAGAAGAAAATCGGTTGCTGGGACATGTGTCGAATTTGAAAAAAATAACCGAATTTACCGTCTATTATATACGGGATATAGTGCGGTTTTAAACTTGTTTTCAAGCAAAAACTATGCATTTTACCAAGGATAATCGATCCTTCTTAAAAAAAAAAAACTTGAAGTATGGACGTGTCACCTTTTGATAATAACCTTCTCATTTTGCAAAATTTCGAGCCAAAAAAAAAGAGTTTTCAGATCGCCAAAAGCAACATTTTTACTAAGTAAAAAGTTTCTAGGTCGCATCAAAGCAAAAAATAAATGAAAAAGACACGATTTTTAACGGTTTTAAACATTTTTCTCCATGTATAAGACACTAACCAATATTTTGTACCACATCAATTGAAAGATAATTTTAATACCTATAACTTTCTCATTTAACTTTTTCGGATCTGAGCTCAACTTTTTGTTTTATTAGCGAAAACCCGTTTTTTTTACTTTTGCGAATTTTTTAGGTTAAGTTTGCCAATGCATTTCCGTAAAAAAAACACACTATATTTCTTCAAATAAAGTGTTCTACACGCCATAATTTTTTTCCTGCCTTCAATTGTCTGAAAATTAACATTGTGAATCTGTAGATTGATTGGACTATACCACTGACATATAAAGTGGTGTTATGAATCCCATAACTAACCCCATAATCTAAACAGAAAGTCACTCATAAATAAGCAATGGTAAACATAAATGCACTCAACCGCATTTATTAAGTTATTTCCATTCTCTTAAATTTTTACCGGATTTCAAACCGTTAAAATGAGTAGACATAACAAATTCTTAAATTATTCCATTCAATTTACAAACCCTTAAGTAAAGACACAGAATCATAAATTCTTTATACTCAAGATAATTATGTCGCATGTGCAGTTACACATATCAAATTTCAATCCAACTTAAACATAGCAAGCAACGCTTGAAAATTGCTGATAAAGCAACGCCAGTGGATTATTTTACTGATAAGCCACGGCGTCCCGAGGGTTCTTGATTTTAAAGAACCAAGAAGATGACGAGTTTCGAAGTTGAATTAAAAGCGGTTGGTTGTCAGCAGCGGGTCGCGATATTTAAAGTCGTCGCGATAATTAAAGTCATTTTTTTAAATCTTTTTTTTTCTGTTCTTTTATTTTTTTTTGTCAAAGTAGTGCAAATTAAAAAGCGAAAATTTGTGTTAAATAAATTTATATTTTACCGAAGAAAGGCGTTTAATTTAAAAGAAACACTAACGACGAAACTCCCCGCGATCGCTCTTCTCGATCTTACACCGAAAGCACGGCGATCTCGGTATAACAGTGGACTGCTCATCAGGAAATTTTGATGGCACCAATTCGTTCCATATGCTGCACACCTTTTTCCACTGCATGTAAACACGGAAATCACTTTTGAATATTATTATTTTGAATTCGCACTTAAAAGATTAAAACAAGAGAAACATTTTGTTAAAAAATAATAAACACTATTTTCACTTGTCTCATCTTTTGAAATGCTTTTTTTCACTAATTACAAAGATTAATGTTCAACTGGCAGAAGTTCTCAACGCCTGTTTTAGCCACTGACATTCTATATGACAGCGATTTCAACAAATTCCGGGGCTTATGGGGAAAAGAGCAAGAGATATAAAAATCACTATAGTCATCTATTTTTTTCGTAATATTCTGACATTTGCAAAAGGGAAAATATGAAATCAGGTATGGCAACTTTAAGATTGTAATTACCGTTATGGCGGTTGTCTTTTTAAATTGCGCTTAAATTCACGTCAGAAATTTATTGAAGGATTTTTTCAAGTGAAGGAAGTTGTGTTTTTTTTAAAACGTGAAAAAAATGTTGAAAATTGAAAAGTGTGCCGTCCTTGAATGTCCATCGCGACAAGGACTTCAAGGGAGTGTAATTGTTCTGTTTAAGTAAGTGTTTTTAATGTTAATAGTTTTTAAAAATATTTTTTTGTGAGTGCAATAATAACCTTTATGGGTTTCCATAAAATTAGTAATATGTCTTAATTATATTTAAGATGATATTGCATTTCCTAATAGTGGGTATAATGCGTGATTAATTCATTTTTCATACCTAAAGCGGCCAGTCACTTAATGTAGTATTTTATGAGAAATTTAGAGTTTTGCGATTTTAGTCATCTAGGGACTGACTTTTATTTTTACATTTTTATGGCTTTCGCCTCTAGCGTTGGCTTCTTTGCAGGCCGCATGCTGATTTAAATCAGATAAATAACACCTATTTAGAATGACCAATAAGTGCAGAATTTTCTTTAATAAGTGTCGACAATTCTTATTCAGAAAATATGACCAAATAACTACACTATATATTCATAGTACATTTAAATAACTTGTATAGTGCCCTAAGCTAATAAATATATTTAAGGGCAAGTCAATATGAGTAGTTGTCCAATAAATATTATATAATTATAAGTGAATGTCAGCCCCTAACCACTCCCGTCAGTCCTTAGCACCATTCACAACTAGGGCCTGACGGTCTAGGGACTGACGATTCTGAGTAAAACATTAAAAAAATACTCATGGACCACCATACTACGACATCTAACTCTATCGAAGCTACTTTTGCAAAAATAACTTCTTGTTTCTGTTTTTGGTTCTTCGATTTGTAGAATAGCAGATATATAGTAACGCATAATGATTTTCTTAGCGTATCTTTTTGCAACCGGTTTTGTAGATAAGGAGTGTTTAACGACATTAATAAGTTATCAACAAAATCATACCTGTTCATAATATTATTAGCTTCAACCAAATTACTTACATATATAAAATATTACTCCTTGGTCCAGATAGAATGAAATTTTGTGTCGAGGGGGATTCAAATACGGAGAATTCAATTACATAATTAACTCAATTTTGTGTTAAGTCGACTTAACCAGTTATATATTATCACCACAGAAATAATCTCTCATATTTAATGAGGCAAATTTTGTGTGACGAAATTGTGATGTACATATGAAATATATATAATGAAATGATTTTAATTTTTATTTTTGTAATGGTAAGTAATAAGTACCCACATTATATTTACAATAATTGAACGCGCTTTTATTTAAAGGAAAGTTCAAAACATTACCAAAAAAAAAAAATTGTGTTCCTTTTAAGTTTTACTCCGGAGTACTTAAGAGTAGAAAAGGAACACGGCTATTGATGTGCAGTGCCTGAGCACTTTCCTTTTGAACAATTGAGTTTCTTTCACCGCCGTCGGGGAACATGTGCACCATATCGGGAAAGCTTATGAAAGGACCGGTCTGATTATGCTTTTATACATTAAGACTTTTGTTTTTGTGAATAGTAGTGACTCGGAGTTTAGAAGAGGTCTGAGACTGGCCCAGTGGCGTAGCGTGGATTTGTGCCACCCGGGGCGAACCATAAATTTGCTGCCCCCTACTTTCGAATTGATTCTTTTAATCAATGAATCAAAACCCATCTTGAATTTCAAGTAATTTTCAATCCAAGAATTTAAGGCATCATGTAAACGCAATGAATTATATGTAACTAATGAATGTTCGGTATAGTGCGCGCCAAAATAAATGGGAATTTTACGCGCAGGTGAGGAAATGACAACTCCACATACATTAACATTCCGTGTATGGATAAAATTCAAGCGCACATGCATTTTAATTTCCCTTTTGAAACTCGTTTACCGGGAACAACACTCAACCATAGCATCTGACCAGGACAAGAGTCGCGTAGTGAGACGGATTGAATTGTGATTGAAAATATAAATGGGCGGGTGATTTGGGGCTTTAAACGAACGGAATGACGAGGTGCACTTTTCTTTTCGAATCTACTTTCGTGGTGAGGATTTGAGACTTTCACTGCGCATTAAAAAATCGATTTTGAGATTTCCAATTGTTTTGGCGCAGGCTATATCCGTGCTTCAAAGTTGGCCTAAATTATAAACTTTAACAAACCCAGAGAGCTGGAATCAGTAATTTCTCTCTGTAATTTATTTCAGTTTGTCTTTAGATAGAAAGCCAAGACAATATCTGGAGGTTTCATATCCCATCATCGTAGCACAATACTATTACAGGCGATTTTAACGACAAATGTGGCAGCTCAAACTTCAGCATTTACAGCCCGCGTCATAAAAGAAGGGAATCTTAATATCGCTGTTTCCATGCACATTGAGAGTCTCATACAAGAGAGCAACGTCACTCTGTTTGTATAAAAACGAACGAACGAACTTACAACAAAACTACAATTCAACTGAAAATAAATAATTGAATCAATTTTTCACTACAATCTAACCGACTGATTTATTCACAATTTGGCAATCCGCTGTCAGCTGCCAATGCATACCTATCGTGTTTCATATGCGCTAGTCAAGAAATAAGGTTCATATTTATAGTCCAGAAATAAGACCAAACCCAAATGAAAAGTAACGCAAAAGTAAAGTAGACGTAACTTCCACTGAAGCAGATGTAACATCCACTTACTTCCAAATTGGTCACTCTCATACAGGGCCGGCGTTTGGCTTTTTTGCGCCCGGTGCAGCATGCCATATACATATTGCGCCCCCTTCATTGTTGTTCATTTTTTTGATGGCAGTAAAGGAAAATGAAAGACGACACAAACACTCATTGAGAATGAAGGCACGGAATTTTTCTTTCATTTTTTTTTTGCAATTGCGCCCTGTCCAATTGCGCCCAGTGCAAATACACCAGTTGCACCTATGAAAGCGCGCCCTTGCCTTTGTCCAATCAGGATTTGCTTCGCGATCTTGGTTTTGTGCTGAGTTTACTTACGCTTTAAGTTCACAAAACTCTCCCGCTAATGCTGAGTAATGCTCTCCGATGATTTTCATTATGAGCTGCACTTCCTTAACTATTTCCAGCACTAATAATACTATAAACTCGAATCTCCATAACGGAGGTCTCTATGTCGTTCTCCAATCCTTTATATTTCGAAGGATAATAGATGGTCACTGTACTGCATGTATTGGTTTCTACGGTAGAGTCTTGCATAACAAAGCAGTCCACTTAACAGCGGCTTCTATGTCGCTTTCAAAAATTTCAGAACAGAGGCGATCCAGGTGTTTCTCGCCGAAGTAGTAATCTATAATTGTACGACTAATTTGAATTACAAATCATGACCTATGGCACCGTGACCAGCCAAGAAAGGATATACAACAAAATCAGGCGAACTAAATGAAATTGCATTGGCCACAGAGAAGACAATGGTAAAACGCACAGAAGATGCATTCCGTGTAATATATGACAATGGGATCACTTTTTCAATTTTTTCAATTTTTTTTTAAATCTTAATTTCTGAAATTGCGCCCGGTGCAAGTGCACCATTTTCACCTATGAAAGAGCCGCCCTTACTCTCATACATTTATATCGAATGGTACCTAACTTCACCTCACTTCACTTCCCTTCCCATTGGATTTGGCCTGTAGACACCATCAGCCACGACATCGTGCTGGATGTGGCAATGGTTAGGGCTTCATGTTGCCGGCAAGATCTCTAGCTCTGTCCAGTTTGGCCGCCGCCCCCAACAACTACGCCGCCCGGGGCAATGGCCCCCTCGGAACCCCCCACGCTACGCCACTGGACTGGCCGCTACTATCCGAGCATTTTTTGTTTTTAGTCGAACATGTGGATTCCATTTTAGCCTATTGTGAAAGTTTACTCCGAGGTATTTAATATTTTGCTTTGGTGACACTACTTGTCCGTTTATGGTTACTCTTATCAGTTTTGCCTCTTTGGGGGCGTTTCTGTGGCCCTTACCAGCGGGGTTTCTTATGCAGATTAGGTCAGACTTCTCACAGTTGATGTCGACGTTCCACTTGTTGAGGTAGTTGACGATAATGTTGATGTGTGTTTGCAGTGTTTCTGCTGCCCTAAAAGGGGATGAACATGCTGCCCATACCATTGTATCGTCTGCATATTGGATGCAATATGAGTCCAGGTTAGCGATTTTATGCGGAAAGTCAGAAAAGTAGATGTTAAACAGCTTTGGGCCCAAGATCGATCCCTGAGGGACGCCTGAGTTAATTTCGAAAGGTTCCGAGTCTAACCTAAATTAGTCCCCGGTGCCATACCATCTCAAAGGCTTTACGGAGGTCCAGGGCGCACGCTACCGTGCATCTCTTATGCTCCAGGTTCTCCATTATCGAGTCCTGCAGGTAAAGAGCGTGTTCTGTGGAGTGTTTTCTTTCAAAACCAAATTGGTATTTGGGGATAATCGCCCGATTCGGGCCCATGACCAGTAATTCACACGGTGTAGTGAAGTATGTATTATATATTGGGTGGGAGGACTTGTTTACTTCAGAAAATGACGTGATGTGGGCTTGGACGTCCTCGTACCTCGATAGGACTTCATTGACCCTAGCTTTAATGCTCTGGTTTCTGTCATATGATGCTGCTTCAAAGGTGCTTTCGAAATTTTTTTTGAATTCTTTTACATTGTCTTCGAGCTTGTCAAAAGTGATTCCTCTCGCTTTTATAAGAATGAGCGCTGGGTTGGATCTCATTCGCTTTCTGCCTGTTAACCTGTCAATTGCCTTGAATGCTTGTGGGGATGGTTTAATTCTCCTGAGCAGTACGTACCAGGTGTTTGTGTCGATCCTGACTTTTTCCATTATTATTAAAGTGCTAAGACATTTTATTCTAACATCGAGGTTAATATACTCCCCGGATTGACGATTGCCAGATCGGTGGAAAATTCCTCTGAGGGCCTGCAGCCATTGTCTCCTTGTTTTCATAAGTTTTAGCGTCAGGGGTGAGATGTATTTGTATTTATTATTACTCCGCGTGTTAGGTTCTGAGTGCTCGTATGCACATTGTGTAATGGTGTTTGTGAGTCTTTCTATTAGGTGTTGAATTTCTTTGTTTGATAGGGGACTCCTCCCGCCTCAAGCCTTCTGGAAAGTTCCTGGCTATAGTTTTGCCAATTCGTTCTTTTATAAGATCGGACTCTGTCCTGTGACTCGCAGATTGGAACTAGCTTCGCTCTGGTGTGTATGGCTACTCCGAGGTGGTCTGAGGGATATGCCAACGTGTAGCATGTAGTGTTATTCTGGACTAGGGACGTCGAGACCCAGAAGAAGTCAAGATGGGAGGACCCCCTGAGGAAGGTAGGTGAGCCAGGAGATATAAGTTCCGAGAATAGATAGGCCGTTGAGAGGAACCAGTCACTAAGCGCTCTACCATTTGTGTTGATTTGGCCCCCATTGCGGGTGCCTGGCGTTAAAGTCACCCCGCATTATAAAATATTCATAGCTCTTTGCCAGCGTCTCGAGCCTTTCGAGATCTCTTTTCCAGGCATTGTTTACATTGCATGGTACGTAAATGGCTCCCACCAGCACCTTACGGGTTCTGCCGGAACCGGTAACAGACCATTTTATTAGGCAGGTATTAAACCAGGAGGAGATGAAATCAATGTTGGTAAATTTGAAGGAGTTTTTAATGGCTATAGCAGTGCCTCTGCCTCGGTCGTTCCTAATTAGAGTGTAGCCCGTCAGGCTGGGTTGGTTTCTACCATGAAGTCTGGTTTCTGAAAGTAGGGCGCAATGTGGTCCTACCTCGTTTGAAAGTGTGAGTGCTCTGTCTTTATTGACGAGGGAGTTCACATTAAGGCAGATAAATGTTAATTGGAACATTGGAGTTCGCCCTGGAAGTCTAGGTAAGCGCCGACTTTGAGGTCGGAGCTTAGACGCTTATATTAAGGCCAGAATGCTTTTAGTTTCCTCATGAGGGTACCCAATGGTACTCCAAATTTTTTTTGGCTTTTTCTCTGAAGTCTCTTAACAAGTTTCCTTTCTTTTGATTCTCCGCCGCGACTCGCGCGTACGATAATCCATTTTTTATTTTAGCGTTCATGATTTCATTCACCCTTTCTTTATGCTGTTTTCTTCTAATCTTTTTAGGTATGCCAGAAAATTGGGGCATCCTCGATAGTTGGCGGGGTGTTCGCCACCGCAGTTGGCGCATTTGGGCTTCGTTTCTCGTACCTCCTTTTAGGGCAGGTGTCTTGGCAGTTTTCCCCGCTCCTTATGCACTTGGGGTTATTAGCGCAGTTGACCCTTATGTGTCCGAACGCCTGACATCTGTAGCATTGCACATGTTCCTTCTTATTTGGCCTTTCGAAGTTGATTATATGGTGCGCCACTGTCTTTATCTTCGTTAGTTCTTTGCCATTTATTCCGGGTTCTAGTTGTACTATAAAGATACCCAAATTCACCCATTTAAGGTGAGGTCTTCTGGATGTGAGGGGTTGTATCCAAGAGATTTTTAGGTCATTATTCCTCTCCTATAGTTCGGATTTGATTTCCTCAGCTGAGTAGCCGGTGGAGAGGCCTTTCAAAATGTTTCTCCCTTTGTCCCTTTGGGGGTGAATGAGAATGCCCCCACTTTCGATTGTTTCGCCCTAAGCATGATCAGGCTACGCAGACACGGGCCGTCTACAAATATTTTAGATTTAAAAGCGCTTAGATTTCAGCACTATGAAATTAAATTCCTTTCTGTGTGCCTTGCACAGATTGTAAACAGAAATCGGACTTACCCCCGACATAAATATTGGAGGGCAACATTTTATTCTCCCAGGTTCACCGTGAGGCAATTGTTTTTGCGAAGCTTGAGGCTAGTCTTCGTCGCTCTTGTCTGAGGCCTCAGCCAAGGTTTGGAATCTATTACCATCACTGTATAACGGGCTATTTTCCACCACATTACGTATTTTCGCGCCTTTACTTACCAGGGTAAAGCCCTCTAGGTCATTATAAAAATTATCGTTATAATTGGGATTATTAAAATCTAACATTGAATTGATTGAGGAATTGTTATTGCTAGGCTTAGCTTTATTTTTGTTCACCACTGTAGAATTCTCCGAGTCCGTCTCCATCACTGATATGTCAGTGGGCTCCATAGTACGGGTGCTGGCATGAGATGAGTGGCTGCGTGTAGCTTCCTCTCGGCTTGCTGGTCTTTGTGTATGTGTTATTGACTCCTCAGAGCCGTTATTGGTTTGGATTTCTCCGTTGCTCCACTTTTTTAGATTTTTATAAGCGTTCTGTGTGAAACCCTCGTACACTGCTATAGGTACTATTGAGGTTTGCTTCTTTATTCTGGTTTTTGCCTTCTATGTTATTTGATTTGTTTGGCGGACGGCCTGGGAGGGCTTCCCCGCCATCCTGCATTTTTTCAGACGCGCTTCTTTTCCGCATTTTATAGGTTCCTTCACTAAATGAACGTTACTTCGATTGAGCACACTGCACTTCGTTTAGATCTTAGTTTTTACGAAACTATATTTATATATTTTTTTCTGCTAATTAAATATTTCTTTAACATTTTACGATATAAGTCTCGACGCGCTTCAACTTGAGTGTTAACTCGGTCGGGTCCCGTCATCGACTCAAATCAACGATTATCACCATGATAAGGAAGTCTACTGATTTGGATGTTATCAACGTCAGTGATTTTGTACCTATCATTTCCTAGAACTTCAACGATTTTATAAGGTCCTCGATATTTAGGAAGCAGCTTTTTATTTACACCCGCGGTCGTAACGTCATTACTACATCATTTACATTGTACACATGAGATGGTTTGTGACGTCTATCGTAATAATCTCTATTATATTCTTGACTTTTAAGAATACTTGCTGTAACTTTTGCCCTCGTATTTATCAAATCCGGAGTTCTGTCAACATTTTTCTTTTCATCTAAATACTCCATAATTTGATCACATATTTTGCCCTTTTGATTAATACCATAAAGTAACATACTAGGAGTCGTTTTTATACTTTTGCAGACTGTGTTATTAAGTTCAAACTCTACTTTTGGTAAACATCCGTACCAATTTCCAGTTGTGTCACTTTTTGTTTCTTTAGCTAGCGTTGGGGTTATGGTTCTGTTGAAACGTTCAACTTGTCCATTCGACTGCGGTGATCCAATAGCTACTTTACATTATTTATTACATTATTTTGTTTTAAGAATTTAGCAAATTCTTCTGAGGTAAAACAAGTACCACGATAGGAAATATGTAATTTTACTCGGTCTCCTATAGAAGGAAAAGTATGACTTTAAGCAAGAAATAACTTCACGAGTTTGAGCCGAGTTCACCGCATTCAATTTGACAAATTTGGTGAATCCATCAACAACCAAAAGTATATATTTTTTCTTTGTGCGAGTGACAGGTAAAGGACCAAATTGGTCAATATGCATCATGTCGAAGGATCTATCACCTTTTAGAATGCTATCACATTGTTTAAGTTTTTGGAGCCACGATTTTTAACTGGATATAACACCGGGACTTGCTGATTAAAGGAGACTGGTCATGGCCCATACAAAATTACCCCAGGCCCGGCGCAAACGAAAAGTATCTCAGATTATCGATTATAATGTGTGTTGAAATTCTGTATAGTTTTTATATCCCTTAACTATGGCAAAGGTGTTAATATTGCTATTTTTGTTTATTCAGGCGAAATTCCAAATATCACCCTATATTTTTGTAATGCTATAACCTATTTTCATGAATAAGGTATCAGTGTACGCAGAATACTGTCACCTATCTAAAATTGTAAAAGAGATGGTTCCACCCTACCAACTTCCAGAGTTATGAGTCATCAAAGTCAAAATTTTGGTTTTTTTAACAAAAAATTCACCTTCAACCACCATTTTCTCCATAAAATACATACTTAATGTATACATTTTTTTCAAAATTAAAAAGCTTTGAGGATTTGCAACCAATAATGTTAGCACAATTTTTATGGTACGGCGTTTACTTTTGAAGTTATAAGCCATTTTTATGTTAAAATTGACCTTATTTTAGTACCTCTCGACAAAAGCTTATGTGAAAGAGTAGCAAGTTGCACAGGGGTAGCAAAGGTGCGATACTTCCTGAAGGGTAGGTTTTTTGTCTAAAAACACGAAACTTGTCACGAAACCTACCCAGGGCCCACAGAATGTAGAAAATATAATAATTAAGAATGTGAAAAAATTTAAAAAACTAAGTGTAGAAAACACATATTTATTTTATATTATAATATCAGTCCTCAATTATTAACACGTCATCCATGCCTAAGGCAGGGTGATTGAACACATCTTGATGTCTGGCCCACCCCAAATCAAGGCAAGCGGTAGTTTGCCGAGTTCGTAAGGGCAAACAGCTAATGCCTTATTTACGCCTAAACATAGAAAACAAGGTGTTTTTTTTATAAAATTATGCGATTTATCACCTTTTTATAAGCAATATAAGTAATTTTTCATTTGTAACCGATAACCAAAATATAAATAATTTATTAATCCATGAGTTTGTCTTCCTATCATTCTTCGTTTTCTTTATTTTTACATTTTTTAGATTTCGAATCGAACTTTTTTCTTCTCCTTCAGTCTAAAAAAGTGGGTACTCAAAATTATTCTGTCAGATGGCGCTCTAAGTTATTTCAATTGCTCAATAAAGGAGATGGTGCTACTAGTTAGTCGAAAAGTGTTTACTCGAACTGTTGATGCCAGATGGCATTAGATGATTAACAAAATGTATTCATTTAAAGTGGATACTCGCAACTATGGTATCAGATTGCGTTAGGTACTATAAAAAACAAGTAGTTCACAGTACAAATGTACAGTAAAATTTTGAAAATTTTCTTCACAACCCCCACGACATGGGTATCAAATGAAAGGGAATGATAAGTAGAACACAATAAGCGATTTAGTATACTTAAAATATATTTAGATCCACGGCGGTTATCTCAAGAGGGCGGATTACAATTTTCTTCACAACCCCCTCGACATGGGTATCAAATGAATGGGTATGATAAGTAGAATACAATAAGCTATGTCTTTATATCCATGGCGGCCATTTCAAGAGGGCGGACTACCATTTCTTCACCACCACCTCGACATAGGTATCAATTGAAAGGGTATCATAAGTAGAATACCATAAGCGATATAATATACTCAATATCTGGTTAGATCCATGGCTGTCATCTCAAGAGGGCGGATTATCATTTTCTTCACAACCCCCTCGACATGGGTATCAAATGAAAAGGTATGATAAGTAGAATACAACAAGCAATATAGTATACTCAATAAATAGTTAGATCCACCGAGGCCACCTCAAGAGGACGTATTACCATTTTCTTCGCAACCCCTACGACATGGGTATCAAATGAAAGGGTATGATAAGTAGAATACAATAAGCAATATAGTATACTCAATAAATAGTTAGATCCACCGAGGCCACCTCAAGAGGACGTATTGCCATTTTCTTCACAACCCCCACGACATGGGTATCAAATGAAAGGGTATGATAAGTAGAACACAATAAGCTATGTCTTTATATCCATGGCGGCCGTCTCAAGAGGGCGGACTACCATTTATTCACCACCACCTCGACATAGGTATCAATTGAAAGGGTATCATAAGTAGAATACCATAAGCGATATAATATACTCAATATCTGGTTAGATCCATGGCTGTCATCTCAAGAGGGCGGATTATCAATTTCTTCACAACCCCCTCGACATGGGTATCAAATGAAAAGGTATGATAAGTAGAATACAACAAGCAATATAGTATACTCAATAAATAGTTAGATCCACCGAGGCCACCTCAAGAGGACGTATTACCATTTTCTTTGCAACTCCTACGACATGGGTATCAAATGAAAGGGTATGATAAGTAGAATACAATAAGCAATATAGTATACTCAATAAATAGTTAGATCCACCGAGGCCACCTCAAGAGGACGTATTGCCATTTTCTTCACAACCCCCACGACATGGGTATCAAATAAAAGGGAATGATAAGTAGAACACAATAAGCGATTTAGTATACTTAAAATATATTTAGATCCACGGCGGTTATCTCAAGAGGGCGGATTACCATTTTCTTCACAACCCCCTCGACATGGGTATCAAATGAATGGGTATGATAAGTAGAATACAATAAGCTATGTCTTTATATCCATGGCGGCCATTTCAAGAGGGCGGACTACCATTTCTTCACCACCACCTCGACATAGGTATCAATTGAAAGGGTATCATAAGTAGAATACCATAAGCGATATAATATACTCAATATCTGGTTAGATCCATGGCTGTCATCTCAAGAGGGCGGATTATCATTTTCTTCACAACCCCCTCGACATGGGTATCAAATGAAAAGGTATGATAAGTAGAATACAACAAGCAATATAGTATACTCAATAAATAGTTAGATCCACCGAGGCCACCTCAAGAGGACGTATTGCCATTTTCTTCACAACCCCCACGACATGGGTATCAAATGAAAGGGAATGATAAGTAGAACACAATAAGCGATTTAGTATACTTAAAATATATTTAGATCCACGGCGGTTATCTCAAGAGGGCGGATTACCATTTTCTTCACAACCCCCTCGACATGGGTATCAAATGAAAGGGTATGATAAGTAGAACACAATAAGCTATGTCTTTATATCCATGGCGGCCGTCTCAAGAGGGTGGACTACCATTTATTCACCACCACCTCGACATAGGTATCAATTGAAAGGGTATCATAAGTAGAATACCATAAGCGATATAATATACTCAATATCTGGTTAGATCCACGGCTGTCATCTCAAGAGGGCGGATTACCATTTTCTTCACAACCCCCTCGACATGGGTATCAAATGAAAGGGTATGATAAGTAGAATACAATAAGCTATGTCTTTATATCCATGGCGGCCGTCTCAAGAGGGCGGACTACCATTTCTTCACCACCACCTCGACATAGGTATCAATTGAAAGGGTATCATAAGTAGAATACCATAAGTGATATAATATACTCAATATCTGGTTAGATCCATGGCTGTCATCTCAAGAGGGCGGATTACCATTTTCTTCACAACCCCCTCGACATGGGTATCAAATGAAAGGGTATGATAAGTAGAACACAATAAGCTATGTCTTTATATCCATGGCGGCCGTCTCAAGAGGGCGGACTACCATTTATTCACCACCACCTCGACATAGGTATCAATTGAAAGGGTATCATAAGTAGAATACCATAAGCGATATAATATACTCAATATCTGGTTAGATCCACGGCTGTCATCTCAAGAGGGCGGATTACCATTTTCTTCACAACCCCCTCGACATGGGTATCAAATGAAAGGGAATGATCAGTAGAACATAATAAGCTATATAGTATACTCAATATCTGGTTAGATCCATGGCGGTCGTCTCAAGAGGACGGATTACCATTTTCTTCACAACCCCCTCGACATGGGTATCAAATGAAAGGGAATGATAAGTAGAACACAATAAGCGATTTAGTATACTCAAAATATATTTAGATCCACGGCGGTTATCTCAAGAGGGCGGATTACCATTTTCTTCACAACCCCCTCGACATGGGTGTCAAATGAAAGGGAATGATAAGTTGAAAGTAGTAGAGCTATGTCACTCCGGGGCCACCTCTCAGGTGGCTTCGTACCGGCCTAGGATTTGGGGGGGTCTGAAAGCTCTTTATGTACGTGTACGAGGTGTTTTAGGTTTGTGTCTTGGATAAGGTGGCTTAGAGTTGGTGTGTGGAGATGGGTGAAGGCTCTTTATGTGCGTTTATGAGGTGTTTTAGGTTTGTGTCTTGGATAAGGTGGCTTGAAAGCTCTTGATGTGGGTGTATGGGGTATTTTTTGGTGTGAGTCCTGGATAAGGTGGTTTACAGTTGGTGGTTGGAGATGGGTGAAAGTTCTGGTCTTGGATGTGGTGTAGAACCGGCATGGGATTTGGGGTGTGACTGAAAGCTCTGGATGTAAGTTTGCGTCTTGGATGGGGTGGCCCAGAGCAGGCATGGGATTTGAAGGTGGCGCTGAACGGGCATGGGATTTGGCGCAGAACGGGCATGGAATTTGGTCCAGAGTGGGGGAACTATGAACTGAGCTGTGGGGGATTTGAGCTTTGGTTTCGAGATGATGATTTTTCTAGTATTAATTCCGGTAGCAACTTGTGCTATGGAATGAGCTTGGATTCTGGAGCAAAATATACAAATAATTTGGTGAAGAACTGGACTTGCAAGTAACACTAAGAATTAAATTAAGCTTTAGCTGGAGCCAGCCTCAAGTCACAGATATTACAACAACCACAACTTGAAATTACTAAGTGGCTAAAAAAGCCATACCTGAAAAAGATATTGCATAGTTTTAGGAGCAAACAAATTCAGTATATTTTTCAAGTATTAATTCTGGTAGCAACTTAGGCTATGGAATGAGCTTGGATTCTAGAGCAGAATATACATATAATTCAGTGAAGAACTGGACTTTCAAGTAACACTAAGCTTTAGCTGAGATCCAGCATTGGGTCTGGCGGATCACCAAAAGCAGCTGTAGAGAATGCTGAAAAGGGTTCGATTTACACTAGCGCCTGAAGTACACATCATGTATGTATGGGATTTCGCTTATAGAGCTAGCCGTATGGGGGCAATGGCATTTATGTGCCCTTGATAGATGCAGATTTCAACAGAGAGTCATCAATACAGGCAAAATCCTAGAGCCCATATTAAACCAACATCATCGTGAAAAAATATATAGCATAAGATTTGAAAATAAAACAAATTTGTTATAAAAAAATGTCTTTTTATTTAATTTATAATACATCATTAGCATTTATCCAAGAATTATGTTCTCGTGAGAACCCCAACCATTTAACATAAACTTTATCACCGCTCTTTTTCAATATTTTTTCAACTAGGTAGAGATCTGAGTGTTTAACTTTCTGCAATTCCTTTTCATAGAATCCACCTTTAATGGGGTTGCCCTGGTAGTCCTCAAGTTGATATGTCGGTGGATTAGTCAGTTGAACCTTGGAGATTTTAAAGATTTCAGTTGTCCAGTTTGGTGTGTAGCCTTTTTCAAATAGATGTTTATATTTGCTTATGCGGACGCGGTCTCCTATTTTATATGCAGGTGAAGGGGCAATTTTGATGTGATTATAGGCTGTAGCAAGAAGTAGCTTTTCATTTGTCCTATTAACATCACAGGGACGCATTTTAATTGTTCGATGTTTTTTTGCATTGTATTGTGATAGCAGTTTTTTCATCATAGAAATCCATTTGTAGGATCCATTCATGCTAAATTCCTTCCACATCATGCTCTTTAAAGTTCGGTTGAATCTTTCCACTATTGATGCCTTAAGCGATGTATATGTTGAGTAGTGGTTGATTTTATATTTGCTCATTAGCTTTTGAAAGTGAGAGTTGTAGAATTCCTTACCATCATCCGTTTGCAAATTGTTAGGTGTGCGCCCATCTTTAAATATTGATTGCATCGCTTCTGTGACTTCTGGACCGGTTTTTCTTTTAATTGGCATAGCCCAGGCATATTTAGAAAATGCATCAATTACAGTCAGTAAGTAGCGGAATCCTTTGTTTACATGTTTATATGCATCCATTTCCACCAAGTCAGCCTGCCACAAATCATCCAGACCTTTAATGATAACTCTCCGCCTAGAAAAATTTCGACGAGCAGGTTTGTGAAGCTCATTTACTACTTGCCTCTTACTCAGAGATGCCATTTTCAGCCTTCTTATTAATTATGTGTGAGAATATATAATTTTCGATCTTCGCAATTTCGCGATAAATGAACATCGTTAGATTCTCTACTGCTTTGTCAATGTTTTCCCGTATTTCTTCGTCGACATAGTTTTTGGTTGCAGCGTCAGCATTTTCTTTTGGATCACCTAGGTTTTTGATTCTTTTCAAGGTAAGATCATAGTCACCATCTGATGTTAAATTGAAACCGTTTCCTTTTGGTCCAGCAGGACCGTCTTTTCCAGGAATTCCAGGTGGACCGCGATCACCCACTGCTCTAAATTTTTGCCGTTTAAAAGATCGACCAAACTTGTCAACGCTCATTTCCGAAATGTTAATAGTTCTATGTGGGTGGGAATATTTATACTATAATGTCAGCTTCCCGCAACTCCTCAATGATTGACACTATTTCATTACTATGGCTATTATTTCCAGCTTGCTGCGATGCTATCAATATTCGGAGCCTATCAACTAGCTCATTGGGGTCATCCCAATATATGTAATCGATATTTTTCTTTGGAATTTGCATTATTCCCGTTCCAGTATGAGGAGTGTGAATCAACTTTTTTATTATGTTTCTATATTTGAAGCTATTTGTTCCTTTTATTTGCTGGTTTTCCTTAAAATCACGTCTGTGGGTGCATGTATCATTTACAATTTTTTGATAATTGGACAAGTCTTCTTTTGAGTAGCCTCGAGGCTTTTTCATAAAAATTAATTCAGCTAGACCTTCAGTTATCTTGTACCGCTTGCCATCTATAAGAAAGTATTCTTTATCAACTTTTAATCTCGAATTACCAATATTCCACATATCGTTCTTATAGTACGCTCCATACGTTTTATCAATTCTCGTGCTATCATTTTCCAGTAGTTGTTTATATTTGTTTAGTATCTGGTCTGCAGACTCTAATTTTGGTTCTTTTGTAGGTGTGACAAACTGATCATCATCATCATCATCATCCTCAGAATAACTCGGTGGCTCTAGCTTTAAATATTTACGTGGTGGTGGTGGTGTGTATGCTTCTTCATTGCCCTCGTGCTTAATTTCATCTTCTTCTTCTTTTGGTTCAAGTTTCACTGATGCTGCTGTTGTTGTGAGCTTTTTCAGCGTGTTGGTTATAGGTTTAAATGTTTCCTCTAATTGAGCTTCAGATTCAATTTTACCAGTCTTGAGAGCTTTATATTTTCTTCGTATAGCCTCACGTGTTTTTATAATATCCTTCATCAATTTTTCATTCATGTTGCTACACGTGTGGTTACAGCTACAATGATATACAGCTATGCTAATAAGCATTTATATAGATCCAGACGTACCAGGCAGGTCAACCTGATAGATCAGCCAGACAGACCAGCCAGACAGACAGACAGACCGACCAGCCAGACAGACCAGCCAGACAGACCAGCCAACCAGCCAGACAGACCAACCAACCAGCCAGACAGACCAACCAACCAGCCAGACAGACCAGCCAGACAGACCAGCCAACCAGCCAGACAGACCAGCCAACCAGCCAGACAGACCAGCCAGACAGACCAGCCAACCAGCCAGACAGACCAGCTAACCAGCCAGACAGACCAGCCAACCAGCCAGACAGACCAGCCAGACAGACCAGCCAACCAGCCAGACAGACCAGCCAACCAGCCAGACAGACCAGCCAACCAGCCAGACAGACCAGCCAGACAGACCAGCCAACCAGCCAGACAGACCAGCCAACCAGCCAGACAGACCAGCCAACCAGCCAGACAGACCAGCTAACCAGCCAGACAGACCAGCCAGACAGACCAGCCAACCAGCCAGACAGACCAGCTAACCAGCCAGACAGACCAGCCAACCAGCCAGACAGACCAGCCAGACAGACCAGCCAACCAGCCAGACAGACCAGCCAACCAGCCAGACAGACCAGCCAGACAGACCAGCCAACCAGCCAGACAGACCAGCCAACCAGCCAGGCAGACCAGCCAACCAGCCAGACAGACCAGCCAGACAGACCAGCCAACCAGCCAGACAGACCAGCCAACCAGCCAGACAGACCAGCCAACCAGCCAGACAGACCAGCCAGACAGACCAGCCAACCAGCCAGACAGACCAGCCAACCAGCCAGACAGACCAGCCAACCAGCCAGACAGACCAGCCAGACAGACCAGCCAACCAGCCAGACAGACCAGCCAGACAGACCAGCCAACCAGCCAGACAGACCAGCCAACCAGCCAGACAGACCAGCCAGACAGACCAGCCAACCAGCCAGACAGACCAGCCAACCAGCCAGGCAGACCAGCCAACCAGCCAGACAGACCAGCCAACCAGCCAGACAGACCAGCCAGACAGACCAGCCAACCAGCCAGACAGACCAGCCAACCAGCCAGACAGACCAGCCAACCAGCCAGGCAGACCAGCCAACCAGCCAGACAGACCAGCCAACCAGCCAGACAGACCAGCCAGACAGACCAGCCAACCAGCCAGACAGACCAGCTAACCAGCCAGACAGACCAGCCAACCAGCCAGACAGACCAGCCAGACAGACCAGCCAACCAGCCAGACAGACCAGCCAACCAGCCAGACAGACCAGCCAGACAGACCAGCCAACCAGCCAGACAGACCAGCCAACCAGCCAGACAGACCAGCCAACCAGCCAGGCAGACCAGCCAACCAGCCAGACAGACCAGCCAACCAGCCAGACAGACCAGCCAGACAGACCAGCCAACCAGCCAGACAGACCAGCTAACCAGCCAGACAGACCAGCCAACCAGCCAGACAGACCAGCCAGACAGACCAGCCAACCAGCCAGACAGACCAGCCAACCAGCCAGACAGACCAGCCAGACAGACCAGCCAACCAGCCAGACAGACCAGCCAACCAGCCAGACAGACCAGCCAACCAGCCAGGCAGACCAGCCAACCAGCCAGACAGACCAGCCAACCAGCCAGACAGACCAGCCAGACAGACCAGCCAACCAGCCAGACAGACCAGCCAACCAGCCAGACAGACCAGCCAACCAGCCAGACAGACCAGCCAACCAGCCAGACAGACCAGCCAGACAGACCAGCCAACCAGCCAGACAGACCAGCCAACCAGCCAGACAGACCAGCCAACCAGCCAGACAGACCAGCCAGACAGACCAGCCAGGCAGAGCTGAAAGACCTGGTCAGCTGATTAGGTGGGCTCCTTCATAGGCTCATGAATACATCAAAGCCTTTTCGATATCGACCTTTGCCCATGGGGCTGTCCTTATCAATTACTAAGAATCCATATTTGTCTTTCCAACAGTTTGCACACGCTTTTCTGAACTTTGCGAATTCCATATCACTATTCACATGATCATTGTATACATGCTTCAGGTTCAAATCATCTTGTTTGAATATGATCAGAAAGTTTGCATTATCTCGGATTAGATGCTTTGGTATATGAGTATAAGTTTGACAGAGGTAAAAGCTGTCAATGTCGTTATGTCTCCCCATACAAAAGTAGGCTCTAATATTATTTTGTTTATCGCAGGCTACATCATCAAAGATGAAAATTGAGTTTGGCTTTGCTTCCTCCGGTGGTATAACATCGTGGTTGTTAGAAAACGTATAATAGCCCAAACCTGATTTATGTGAGCTACAACTTCTCCTAAATACTCGTATTTCGGCTGACTTAGCGACTTTGAGTAAATGTATATATTCTCGAATCTCAGACCGTTAGGATGCTCCAGTAGACTTAGCATAACATTTGTCTTGCCACAATTCGACGGTCCAACAATAATACCTCTTATACTGTTTGGTAGCAGCACCCCATGCTTCTTTGATGTACTTGTAATTTCCACATCAGTATTTCTAACTGGTAGACACGCTTGTTGCTTGATAAACTTCATGTTGCACACTAACCCAATCCCTATAAATACCCGTACTTTTATAGGTTTTAATAAGTCTTACAGTAAACCTATAAAATGATTGACCATAGTAAGAAACGCACCATTCATCGAAGAGCTGCCAAGGGGGGGAGGACTGTTAAACACTGTTATAAATAAGTTACCGCTTGAGCTTCATCTACCGGGATATCAATACTGTGGTCCAGGAACAAAGTTAGCTAAAAGACTAGCCCGCGGTGATCCTGGCATCAACCCACTAGACGCAGCCTGCAAACAGCATGATATTGCATATCGAGATCATAAGGACTTAAGCGACCGACATATAGCTGACCGTATTTTAGAAGAAAAAGCCTGGCAACGAGTAACATCTAAAGACGCTAGCTTTGCAGAACGTGCTAACGCGCTATTAGTAACAAACGCCATGAAAGCTAAAATTAAAGTTGGAATGGGTGTCAAAGCAAAAATTACCTGCTCGAAGAAGAAGAAGAATACGTTACGTCCATCATTCCGCGAAGCTGTACGTAATGCTAGAAAAGTGTTAAAGCTGAAAAAGCCGAAAGACCTGTTGGAAGCTACTACAATTGCCCTAAGTGCGGCAAAGAATGTTATCAAGGGGAAGAAAAAATCTTACACTACGCCTAGAGTGATACCAGTACCTAAAGTAGGAGGAGTTTTACCGTTCCTCATTCCACTTTTTGCAGGTCTTTAAGCCGTTGGAGCGCTATCTGGAGGTGCAGCAGGTATAGCTAAAGCTGTAAACGCCGCAAGTGTCGCACGTCGGGAGCTGCAGGAAGCGAAACGTCATAATGAGACAATGGAAGCTATAACGCTAGGAAAACCTGGACAAGGATTATTTCTAAAGCCATATAGGAAAGGACTGGGACTTTTTCTCAACACCCAACCAAAAAACTAATAAAGTCGCTACCCAAAAGAGCACTCAATGAAAATGATCTGCGTAAATATGCACAGCATATAGCCCACTTTAGAGGAGTATTTATGCGCGATCAATTACCTAAAAAACCATGGAGAAATGAGAGCGGAATTATAAATGTAGATGTTTCATCTGGACCTGGAACGCATTGGGTAGCGTATAAGAAGAATGGAGATATCATAAATTACTTTGATAGTTTTGGAAATCTGCAGCCACCGCGGGAAGTTGTAAATTATTTGGGAGATGCAGTCACATACAACTATACAGCTCATCAAAATTTCAACTCAGTGATTTGCGGACACTTATGCTTAGAATTCTTACATAATGTATAAATAAAGGCCTTCAAGTGCAAACATAGACATTTCATAACAAGTAGCCATGTCGATAACACTCTCTCTTACTGGCAATGCATCGGTTCTCACCGCTGAATACTTTCCCCCATTGGAATTAGCTGGAGACTACGTTTGCGGATTAATTGACTTTCAAACATACAATTCTATACCGAATATTGATGACAGCAACAAATGGCTTCTTATCCTGCATAATACACGAAGGCCGATGTGCTCTGAAAAATGTTTTTGTAATAAGGGAATTTTTAAATAAAACAAATTTTTTATAAAAAGTTATAATTATTCTTTTATTCATACTATTTACATATTGCACTTGTGTGAATTTTATTCTACATCCATGTCTTCTTGCTGCTGCACTGAAAAATGTCCCCATGGTAGAGTGTCGATCCCGTTGTCCATAATGCAGCGTTTATCATCCTGTGGGTTTAAAGCGATCTTTGCTTGGTTTAAAGTGTACACTTTATGACTATATGAACGAATGCTTTTTTGCTCAGCTATCTTGCTTTTTGAATTTTGCAAACATTCAATATAGTCGCTAATCTGCAAAGTTTTCGCCACAACGTTCTTCTTTACCCCTTTTGCTTTCTTCACTTCATCAACACCATCTATTTCAAGGGAGTACATTTTAGACCTTAAGCCTACAAACAATGTCATTATTCGGCCACTTAATTCATCTTTCATCAATCCAGGAACTTTTTTATTTGCTTGCGGCATATTAAACTGGTTGGTCATAGGATAATCACTAGTATCAAATTTATCTATGTTTTTCTTCATAATATCGTATATGTCAACATTTTTTATTTCATATACTAATGAATCCGTATCCATGTACATTATTTTGCATTTATCAGCATCCAACTCTTTTAGCATAAAGTCATAATGGAATTCGTACAGTGCTATTTTAGAAATATCGAGAATCGCCATACCAATGTATAATGGTTTATCGAATTTAACTACCAGCTTTCGTAATTCAACTGCTACTAAATTTTCATTGAAAATTGCGCGACTATGGAAATTCGGTGCTGCAATGAGGTTTCTAGCGCCATACCGCCCCTCCCACTTTGTACATAGTTTTATGTTTGAATATTTTCGCACATTTTCCATAGTTTTTCCGAAAACAGCATTAATTATTTTCTTATATTGGTTCTTCTCGTAGGCATTTTTGGCTTGTTTCCTTTTATCTGTATTTAAGTCCACATATGGTTTAAGCCATGGTGATTGATCGAACTGCAGAATGCGGTGAATTTTCTTGAGTATTAGTCCATGTGATAAACATTGTTTTAGGTTGCGGTAATGTATAACATATTTTTCTTTGGTGTGTAAAGTGGTTAAAAGTTTGCCTTGTTTTGATCCTGGTGGTGCTGAATGAGTGGGGCAAAATGGAAAATCTTTATGCAAATTATGCAGCTCCTGCGGGTATTCAAGATCTACCTCCAACATATAGCCGATCGGTGAATTATCATCAACACTCATAACATCAACATTATCAATCCATTTAAAGTTTCCGGTTGGAAGTGATTGCGACATGGCCCATCCATATAAATTATTCACATCATAGTACATCAGATATTTAGTTTCTTCATCCGGTTTAAAGTTTTTCATATATTTATTGTTGGCTTCACTATATCTGCAGCAGCATTGGCTAATTCCACCTCGGCAAGATTTTTCAATAAATAAAAGAATGTCAACATCCATTATCCTTTCTAAGCGCACTCCCGTGTAATACAGCATCGCTGTCCATGTATATTCAGGCAGTGTGAAGACGTGTGCAGGGTCAAGTTTGTAAGTCTCCAGTCCCATAGCTCTAAAATTTGTAAAAATATCCGCCAGCAGAAGAACATCTGTTTTTAAATACAAATCTGAATACTCTCCCAGGCTTTTAATGTTAAATTTTTCCCACACTTTTTGCGCATGTTCATAATCTTTTTCAGTTATCGGCTCATCAATCATTTTATTATAAAAATGCTCCACGCTAGGTAAACTATTACACTCCAATTTATCCCAACCATCGATGAAGTCATATGGAAAAACTCCTTTGCGCGTGAGAAGGTTGAAGCTTTCATCATCCAGGTTTTGCCATTGAGCTTTTGTTATTTTTAATTTTTCCTTAGGCAGCAGTCCGGCTAGTTTATCCAAAGATTCATCCATAAATCTATAAGAGTCGATGAATCTCAGCTTGATGGAGCTATTTTCAATGTGTTTGGTAAATGAAATGTACCGCTCTTTGTTCAACGGTAAAAGATCCACTTTTCCTGGTATGGTTAGTGCTACATCCTTGATTATGAAATGCGCATCATATCCTGATAAATTGTGGAAAATGACTGGGATGTTGCGACAATCATTATAATTGATGTTGCAGCTGTTGTGTGCTGGTCCACGATATTTGCCTGTGAGGTGGCAATGATCCCTCACTCTGGTTTCACCAAGCGCAAAGGGTTTCTCGCATATATGGCAGCATGGTTGGTTTAATTGAATGCACTTTTCCTGCGCTGATAACGGTGCTAGTGGTTTTATATCCTTTATTTGCTCTTCGGCTATATTTGCGATCTCCTGCAGCTGCAATGTAAACCACTGAAGACACGTTTTTCCACGATTTGATCGGTAAAATGATAAAGAGTCATCGTAGTAGCAGTGAAAATATAATCCAATACTATGAACTTCATGTTCTTGAATTTTCCTTGTCTTATCACCATTACTACCACCATCGGTAACAGGTATCAATATTGACTCCAAATCTGCATATACTGTAAATGGCACTGGATTCTTGTAATTATAATTTTTAAAAGTGATAAATTTCTCCTTATGAAAAGCAACTTTACAGTCATTCACCTTTTCACACTCAGACACGTGTGTTGCGAGCTTTTCTTCAGTATTAAAATAAAATAAACATCTATCACAGATATATTTTTTGTGTTCCTTTTTAGACGTCTGCCTGCTCACCAAACGTGATAAGTCTTTAATCCAGCAGAAATGATAAACAATATCACTATCACCGTCACTATCATCACCATCCTCACTGCAGTCATAATCTGACTTTATCATTAGCAGATTGATATGTTTATCCAATTTATTCTTCGTTAAGTAAGCTGGAACAGTCGTGTATTCGCTCATCTTTTCCTTTTCCAGTATGAAAACATTAATTGATAATCCGTTGTTTTCTTCGAATGTTTTTATTTGGTTTAGTGTAACTGGAAAAGTAATCCCGCTCAAGTTTAGCACATTGTTGTAGTTCGGGTACTTTGATGTTCTATATGCGTGATCCCTATACTCTACTGGATACAAAGCAGAGACCACTGCCCACGCAAAACATGCATTGTCATTATTCCTCACATTTACGCATGCCTGCTTTGCTGCGATGCTTTGCGGCAATTTTATAAATGACGATCCTCTTAATGACTCGTATTTGTTTATGTGCACCATTAAGTTCACTATGGTATGTAAGGCCCAGCCGCTATCTTTCTCTTGGAACTCCTCAACCTGGGTCAATAGATCATCCTGCACGTTTTTCAAAAACCACTGTTCCAGATCATCGGTGCTCCCAATGGGTGTAGTTTTGGTGTGAAAGTATTTTATGTCGCTTATAACATCACCATCATTGACACCATGCTTAACATACTCGCAGCTTAAAGTCGTTGATGTCTTGATGAAATTATGCTTCTTTAAAATGTTCTTAACGCGCCGCTCAAACAAAGCATAACCATCCTTTAGAAATTGCTTCACTTCGATGTGCTTTATATTAATGATGACGCCTGTCCTGATTCGTAATGCAAACGCATTATGCAGCTCTTCCCAGCGTACACGAGCACTTCTTTTTTCACTTCTTCCTCCTTCCTGCACACCTGCTCCATGGTGGCTGCTGCCAGCTTTCAACAATACTTGTAAACCTCTTAGTTGCGCAATACAATTTTGATAGTGTTGTTTGGTCCCAATCTGCTTTTCGGCCCTGCATGCTGCTTTTATTTTTTTAATGAATAAACTACACACTTTGGTAATAATTACACTTTGCGCAGCGTCTCTGTCTCTTAAGCAATCTGCGGCTTGCTTATTTAGTCCACTCATAATGCTGCGTGTATCCATTTTAAAAGTTATAATAATTAATAACAAAAACAAAACTTTTCACTTAGCACTTGTTAAATTGGTTGGATGCTCACTGTTAAAATCACCAGTATTAGCAGGAGTAGTAATTAATAACACTTTACTAGTTAACTCGCGGGATGCTCGTTGTAAACTGTGAAAATACTACTGTTACTGCTTCTTTTATAATACCCTCAATTGCACAACATGAACAAGTTCGATCATGCAAATCTGCCTATGTAGCAAATTCCTAACCCTAAGTGTTGTTTACACAGGTGCATGGAACTCATGGACAAGTACAAAATTTACCAACTTCCGGTATCCGGCTGTCGTAGATGGAATTGCATCACCATAGTCACAGACAGGCAAATCCCTACCCCTTCCCCAAAAGTTGTTTACACAGGTGCATGGAATTCAATTTACCAACTTCCGGTTTATAGCTTTCTCACGCAGGTGCAAAAAACTGCTGACGTAGCGAATTCCTAGGCCCCAAAAGTTGTTTACACAGGTGCATCATGAAAACTTCCACCCCAAAGTTGTTTAGACAAGTGCATCTATGTGCTGCGGACTCATGGACAAGTTCAATCATGTTCCTAGATTTAGGGTATATAATGAGAACTGTGAAGGAGAACGCTAGCAGTTCAACCCCAACCACCTGGAGATCAACAGCATCAGCCCCAGAAACATGGATACAGCAACAGAACTCAAAAGCTTGGAATACTCACCATACTTAAGGATGTCCGACATGGAGTTTGGAACCCCATATAAAATAAAATCTGCAAGCAGGCTTGAAACAGTGTATGGTGTTCGGATTCATCTTGAGTTAGAGGAGTATCAGCTTTTGCTACCAGCCAGGTACAGTTCACTTTCTGATGCAGCCTTACAAGACATCAACAACAAAGGAAATTTCCATGTAATCAATTCTGGACCGCAGGGGAAGACATTTATTTTCAAGTTTGTACAAATTGGCGCCATTCCAGTTAATTATAGTTTTTATACCGATAATTCAAGTGAAATCCCTAATTTTTACAATCCTAACAACAACAACAACAAAAAGAAGTGAAGTGTCTTGAATAAACAAATAATTGTACGATTTATCAGAATAAAACAAAATAATATGTGTTCTAATTAATAGGTTTTTTATTTGTGGCTATTACAACAACAACAACAATTCTTTTTAATACCCTAACTTTATTAAATATTTCAGAAGTTTGCTCTGCCGTTTAATTTTTTTCTTTTCAGTACTAACTTGCTGATTACATTCACTGATGCACTTTGTTTATCTCAATAAACGTTCGCAGCATGAGAAGACTGAAATTTTCACATCTTTGCTTGATAAGGAATCCGATGTTTTCTTATTTAACCGTTATTAAAATTTACTCATTGGGTACAATTAGCACTTAAGGTGATCAGTTTAAATAATAGAATTTATCCAATACGTTCAAGATTGAATAATTAAGGCAGGCATAAGTTAGCTGATAATGGGAATCTTCATTGTTTTTAGTATGTGACTGAGTATTTTTGCGGCAGCTTTTTGCCACTTCTTAGTGTGTGTAATATTTGTGGTTTGTGAAAGGTATTTTACCTTAAATTTATTGTTTAAAAAAATATAATATATCCAGCATCACAAGTCTGATGAAAATGGGAGCCTTCGCTGCATTGTTGATGCTTATGGGAAATATCTTTTTCATCTTTTTGACCACTTAGCAATTTTCAAGTTGCGGTTGTTATAATATTTGCGACTTGAGGTGAGTATTCTCATTAAAAATTCTTTGGAAGATAATAATAATAATAATAATAATATATCATGGCATATGGTTGCAATCCAGATCATAGCTTACAGATATCGCACCGGGTTGTTGTCGAGAATAATATATAACCATCTCAGCTAAAGCTTAATTTAATAAGAATTACTTGAAAGTCCAGTTCTTCACTGAATTATATGTATATTTTTGCTCCAGAATCAAAGCTCATTCCAAAGCACCAGAATTAATACTACAGAAAACATCTCGAAACCAAAGCTCTCAATCCCTCACACACAGCTTAGTTTAATTCCACTCACAGAGAAATTTATCCAAAGGTTCCCCAAGAGCTTCTTTAATTCTTAGTTCAACTAGCTTCTCACAGCTGGCGCTCACATCTCGCACCAACTTCCCACCCCATGCCGGTTCTGGACCACGCAAACATACATCCAGAGCTTTAGGTTACATCCCCAAATCCCATGCCAGCTCTGGGCCATATCCCATGACATTTCTGCGCCACCTTCAATTCCTGCTCTGGGTCAAATTCCATGACATTTCTGCGACATATCCCATGCCTGCTCTGGGCCACCCCATCCAAGACACAAACTTACATCCAGAGCTTTCAGTCACACCCCAAATCCCATGCCGGTTCTACACCACATCCAAGACCAGAACTTTCACCCATCTCCAACCACCAACTGTAAACCACCTTATCCAGGACTCACACCAAAAAATACCCCATACACCCACATCAAGAGCTTTCAAGCCACCTTATCCAAGACACAAACCTAAAACACCTCATAAACGCACATAAAGAGCCTTCACCCATCTCCACACACCAACTCTAAGCCACCTTATCCAAGACACAAACCTAAAACACCTCGTACACGTACATAAAGAGCTTTCAGACCCCCCCAAATCCTATGTCACTACGAAGCCACCTCCTAGGTGGCCCCGGAGTGACATAGCTCTACTACTGTTGAACACAATAAGCGATTTAGTATACTCAAAATATATTTAGATCCACGGCGGTTATGTCAAGAAAGCGGATACCCATTTACTTTACATAGCCCATCGACATGGGTATCAAATGAAAGGGTATCATAACTAGAACACACTAGCATGAAATAATTAAACACGTGCATTTACGAACGAATTCAAAGGAACACTCGAACAAGGTCATTAGATCAGCATGTTGAAAGAAAAATCGAGCTGGTTATGGATCAATAATTCCATAGTACAGAAAAAATCTTGGCCGAGAAACTCGAAAGGAGCTTATGTTTGTTTTTTTACAAAGGCAATAATATTAATTTGAATTCCTGCATTTTGTTATTACCTACTTATAAAATAAATAAAAAAAATATAATGAACAATTAAATACATAATATTTCTTTATACAGAAGATTATTTACTTTTATTTTAGAATGTATTAAAACAAAAAAGAGTGATATCCCACCAAAAAAACATTAAAAATGTGAATTAGAAGTTCGTGGGCGCGGAAATTATTTATTGGGACAGTTTAAAACACACTTATAACAAAAGGAAGTGATATGGATTAGTCAAGATGAATCGTTAATAGCATGAAATAATTAAACACGTGCATTTACGAACGAATTCAAAGGAATTTTACAACAATTTTAGAGCATGAATCTTAGCTGCCCTTCGAAATGTAACAAATTTTATTAGAAATACTATAGACTGAGCCACACTGAATTCAGCAAAGATTCATGCTAGGTATACAACGAACACGCCAGCCAACTTTTTCGCGGTTGATAATACTTTATTGAGTTTTAAATAAAAATTGGCAGTTGTATAATTCCTTTGAATTCGTTCGTAAATGCACGTGTTTAATTATTTCATGCTATTAACGATTCATCTTGACTAATCCATATCACTTCCTTTTGTTATAAGTGTGTTTTAAACTGTCCCAATAAATAATTTTCGCGCCCACGAACTTCTAATTCACATTTTTAATGTTTTTTTTGGTTAATATACAATACTGACGACATGGGCGCAACTTCCTAAGGTCCTTCTACCCTGAATACAGGTACAATAGTAACCGGTAATAGCATTTCTGCCTTCAGAAACAGGGTTGTACAAAATATATGTATAATAGATTTTAGAACTAGTGTGCCTTGAGGTTATCCTGCACCTTAATAACGTATCGTTGTCATCATTTATAGCTTCCGAATGTCTGTATAGTTCCATTTCATATACGCCACTGCGTTTCAGATGTTCGCTACAGTAGGAACGCGCTATTTTCACATGGTATGTACCAATCGAAAATAAAATTAATTCTTCAATAGTAAGCTGTGGGAAATCTGCTACTTCTGGACTGTCAGCCACCATTCTTGAGAATGTTGCTCTTTGTCTATTGATATTATAATGGTCCACATACTCAGCCAAAAGATTTGGTCTGTTCATGTTTGTATTTATAATGTCTATAAAAGCATTAGTATACGGACTTTCTGTGTACGGCTGTTGGAAGCAGTTAATTATCGCGGTAGCGATTTTAAAATCTTCAAACACATGAGGTACATGGAGATTGAAAATTCTGCTTCTAAATAATTTAAAATCGCGTTTGAAGCGTCCATTTATGGTTTCTACAACCCACCTGACCATTGTTATGAGCCTAGATTTATTGGCATCTTCTGTGCTTAATTGATTTTCATTTCGGCCTTTCGATGGAGGCATATGTGGTATGTAGCCATGCGATTCTAATAATGGTATTGAGTCCCGGAAACCCCTATCTAAAATAAATACATCGCCTTCCTCAAAGGAGTAATGGAACGCTCCTTCCTCCATGGGTTCATTATGATTTTGCAGAATCATTTCCATTATCTTGGCATCCGACGTTCTCGCAGCATATGGACCCGTCACATCCAGGATGTAGCCATCGGCACATACGATCATGAACGGCTTTATTAAATTCCGGAACTTATGCGTACTGTAGGTTGCGCGTTGAAATAAAAAATTGGTGGATTTTTCTATGAATAAATAAGTACCATCTAAGATGACTATAGCTTTAGGTGTAACTTCATTACCGAAGAAATAGTTTGGTAGAAGTCGGTTATGTTCAATGACTTGCTCTCGAGTAATGTGATCCAATCCCATGGGTAGTGGAACGAAATCCTCCAAGATACAGGCTCTAACACTGTGAATTTTTCTATCTATGGTTCTTCTTGATATATTAAATGCAATGGCAAGTCTATCATTTGGCTCGGCAGTTCTTATTTTGCTTAAATATATAGCCAAATCTCGCCGCGGTGTATCAGACTGTTGATGGAGAGTTGGGACTTGACTGAGCAACGCCATGAAATTTTCTCGGCTAAGACCAGTCCAGAAATGGAACTCATATTCCGATATTTCATCAATATTTTCGAAGTCTAAAAAAGTTTTTTGTTCCAAAGCCGTCGTATATACATTTATAATGTCATTAGTATTTTCTCTATTAAATTCACATTGGTGATTTCTTACGTTGCTAGTAATGTCTTCTATATTCGTATGTAACAGATGTTGATGGCAAATACGGTATATAAAAATGGTAGTAACTAAGCAATTGCACCTTTATACTGATAGGTACCTGTCGAAGTTGTGTTCTATTGCAGCCGTCGAACATACATCTTCGAGACGTATTAGCAGCTCTCATCAACTCAGTGCGATTAACCATATCTACGGATTCAGAAACGGGCGCAGGCTGTGGGCCTGGTCTGTGTCGATTTGTGTCGGATTCAATCGTATGCCAACAAGCATGGCACATTGCCCTCGTGCCATTCAATGGAACCTGTTGGAGAAAGGTAGAATATAAAACCTAAAAAATACGACTCGCTGGCTGAGTGGACTGGATAGATAAGCCAAGGTTAAGCATAAGCCAAAAATAATATAAAATAATATTCATTTATTTCGGGCTGTTCCCATATATTGTCAGTACCAATATTCTTATATAAAAATGCCTTACTATTTTATTGTACTAAGCGTAAATACCATTGCAATTAAACCTACTCAATTGATGTTTTATTACTACTTTATTACTTTATTTGAACAATTACAAGAAAGATAGAAGTAGGTACGTACCTCTCGTGATGGTGGTATAGCACGTAGCATATGTACTATAAAGTTTCGTCGGGTTTCCGATAACTGTCCATGAAGAACATGTCTACGACGATGGCGAAGTGACCGCTCACATAAAACACAATTACTGTCTCTGTCTCCCATATCAACAAAACCAATCATAAACCGAGGAAGAAAAGTAAGTTAAATCGTCCTTAGATTAATTAGCAAATAAAGACAACACGCGCAGGTCGCACTCAACGAGCAAAGGAAACATGAGTAAGTGAATCATTGCGTCGCGCAGAATACTTTGTTATAGTTATATAAAATGAAAATACAAAGCATGTACATATTTATGGGAAATTATGGGAAAGTTTTTTCCTAATCCCCAAAGCCAAATACCTTCAAAGAACATGAAAATACTACGAGTTTGGTCGTAGGTGTCGTGGGTAAAACAAAAAACGTTCTACGCATTATATACATGCCAGTGATCTCCAAACTTTTTTGACCGCGTACCCTTATGACGAAAATAATCATAAATTGTACCCCCTAATTGTGTATAGCAGAGATAACCGCCCGTCTTAAAACATTGTTTGTCGTTTTTTGCTCCTATATACATACGTAACATATAACTTTTTGGTACTTGATAAAGTTATTATCGTTGCAGTAAGCATACTTATTGTATTACTAACCCTTTTTACTACTAATTCAATACCGAGAGAAATGTAAAGTGCCCCATAAAATTGCCCCACTTTGGAGACCACTGGTTTCGACGCTTCGCTTCCAGGAAGGTTCCTCATGAATTTTGTTGATGAAAGGTGAAGTGGGGATGATGAGATTCACCACCCGACTTCTTCTTTCATGCTCTGTTACTAAAAATATATGTATGTACATAACATTACATTCGTGGGTTTTTTTTAGCCCCTGGCAAAGAAAATCTTTTTGGCAGCAGTTAATGTTTTAAAAGTATTTGTAAGAAAGAAGACGCACATTACTTAATTTTTATCGGATTCTACTGTTTTGAGCATGTTTTATTATATGAATGGACCTACCCTTCAGGAAGTAGTGCACCGTTGCCGGTTTTTTGCCGCCCCTGTGCAACTTGCTACTCTTTCACATAAGCTTTTGTCGAGAGGTACTAAAATAAGGTCAATTTTAACATAAAAATTGCTTATAACTTCAAAAGTAAACGCCGTACCATAAAAATTGTGCTAACATTATTGGTTGCAAATCCTCTAAGCTTTTTAATTTTGAAAAAAAAATGTATACATTAAGTATGTATTTTATGGAGAAAATGGTGGTTGAAGGTGAATTTTTTGTTAAAAAAACCAAAATTTTGACTTTGATGACTCATAACTCTGGAAGTTGGTAGGGTGGAACCATCTCTTTTACAATTTTAGATAGGTGGCAGTATTCTGCGTACACTGATACCTTATTCATGAAAATAGGTTATAAGCATTACAAAAATATAGGGTGATATTTGGAATTTCGCCTGAATAAACAAAAATAGCAATATTAACACCTTTGCCATAGTTAAGGGATATAAAAACTATACAGAATTTCAACACACATTATAATCGATAATCTGAGATACTTTTCGCTTGCGCCGGGCCTGGGGCACATTTGACCAGTCTCCTTTAAGTCTTTCAAATTCTCTTAGGGCATTTTTCAATTCAACTAACGTGTTAGCATTGTATAAAATAACCTTGTTGATATGTGTATCTGTAATACCGTTAATCACGTATTGGATGAGATCGGCTTCGTAAATTTGTCCTAAAACCTCTATTTCCTTCATAGACAATAAATAAGTTTGATAAGATTCATCTCTTTTCATTTTGCGGCTCTTAACTGGTTATGCACGTCAGCATTTGTAACTGTTTTTTAGAAAATTCTCCTATTAATTTTTCTTTTAGTTCTGACCAAGATCTTGGTGTTACAGACGTCAAAAACAGTTTTGCACATGAACCGCTTCGCGTAAATTAATTTTGATTTTGCATCCCATTCAAATACATACATATGTCTGCCGATTCTTCATAGGTGGATACAAATTTTTCTATGGAAAGATTACCATCACCATTAAATGGTGTAAATGAATCTTCCACGTCCTTAAAATTGAAAAATATTTTGTTGCCTCCGTTATCTTGTCTAGTTAACTCCGCTAGCTATCTTTTCAGGGCCGCTATGTTTCTTTAAAACTCGTCTTAAGGATTCCAATTCTGCATCCAATTCCTCTTCTGCATCAATGTGCACACTTTTTTTTTATATGAAAAAACCAAGCTTAGGAGTAACCCTTTATACTACCAGTCCGTCATGTCGTTCAGTTCATGGTGCAATGTCTAGTAGCACAGAGTACTTAATATACAGAGGGAACAACGAAGAACAAAATGTGTTATCAAATTATTTTGAAGTAAAGCTTTTGCAAGCTTTTTGTGAGAGACAATATCAAATTTGAAGAGAGAAAATTCTGTCCAATTTAACTTTTTCTCACGACTTCGTTGGCGCAGCAACAAGCGCCGGGCAGAGGGTCTTACCTTACACACATACATATAAATAATGTGCCAGCATATTATTATGGAGAAAGTTGATAGGAGCATTCCGGTGCGGTAAGGGAAATTCGAAAGGGGGGGAGGTTTTTTCTAGTCCCAAACATCTGCTATGAGTGTTTTTTTTTCATTTATGCACGTACGAAGAAAAAACAAAGTTTTCTGCCAATGAACAAAATTAAATTTTGGTGGATAGCATAAAAAATCTACCTTTCTGGTTTAACTTAGGAATATTCTCCTGGATATTGGCTTTTTATTGTTATTATTGTAAAATGTGAGAGTACTTAGTTTGTTTTATTTATAACTGATAAAGAAGAATTGTTGTGGGCATCTTTGTTATGATGTACGACAGGCTATGTAATGTAAATTTCACCTGGTGTGGTTTTTTAGGGGGGTTAAAAGGGATAAAATTTAGTTTTTCATGATTAGCTCGAAAACTATTGATTTTTGAGATATATAATTTTTATAAAAATTAAACTTCATTAAATGTTCACAAGAAATGGAAGGAAACTATTGTAGCATACATTTTTAACCGTCAAAGACCTACAATTATATGGTGCGGATTTTTAAAACCAGGGCTAAAGATGACTAACTAACTTACTATCAAACCTAATTGCAAAAATTGCGATACCAGTTTTATTATTTGATGAATCCCATCAGCTGACCAACCAGCAACGATGATTCATACAAAGTAAGTTGTCTTCTTGTTTGGAGACAGCGCTCGCCATCCCGGCACTGAAGTGGTCGTTAGGTCAGGTTAAAATGGCTGCCCACTTAAGCCCGACATTGGGCACATTGTGATGCCATCCTATGTAGTGTTGGAACAAAGTTCAGGCCATTTTAAGCCATTTTGAGCTTTTGATAAAGCGACAGAGGTTAGGAGCACCAATATTTTGCAGCTCGCTTAATCCATTAAGGAAGGGTGAGCCAAGGAAGGTCCTCTTTTTCTTCCGAGGGCGGGACATGTACAGAGGATATGGGAGACAGTTTCTTCTTCTTATTCATTACCACAACTTCTTCATAAGTCGTTGTGGGGAAGTTCTAATCTTTCGGCGTGCGGGGCAAAGGTACAGTGACCGGTCAGCACCTTTACTATATGGCTTACCTCATTTTTGGTTCAACTGAACAAGAGATGTTGAACGCTTTGCGTCCAAAGTTGGCCACATTGCATGAAGAGTGCGGCACACCGTTGCTGTGATCCAACTCAACCCAGCTCGAGCCAAGCTGATTTTCCTCACAGCTTGTTTGTAGGAGGCAAGGGCATTCCCATCCGGGTTAAGTGGGGTGTGCTTTCCACTTCGTTTCCCTGTCTGCAAGCTCATCAGCAGCAGGTCGTTACCAAAACATTTTTGATTTGATATGGTCCTGTAAATTGAATTGGTTGAAGCTTATGACTTTCTCTGGTAGATGGTCGTTCATATGTGGTTAATACGAGGTCGTTAAGTGAATACGGTTTATGCGATGTATGCATCCATCCATTAATGACTTCTTCTTATTTAACGGCTCTACAATCGCTTTACCGTCCCGCCCTCTCGTAACTATTCTCGCCACCAATCCCGATTCTATCCAGCCATCCTTCCAGCGAACGTTGGGTTTCCCTCGCCCTCATAGATGTTACCGTAGAGAACTTTCCGATCCTGTCCATCTTCACTCATAAGAGCTAGATACCCTGTCCACCGGGACCTACCGCGCTTTGATTTCTCCACAACATCTATGTCGCTATAACGCTCGTAGATCTCGTCGTTGTAAAATTTTCGGAATTGTCCTTTATCTCCATCATCATTGGCACTACAGCCGTCTGTGAGCCTAGGCCTCCTCAAGAACTTTCGTTCAATGATCTTGGTCCTGTATGTCTGTGTTCTGGTTGGTAACCCAATTGTAAGTTCATTTTTTTGTCACCTTTATATCTCTTCCTAGGTCTTGTAACCCTAATCGCTCTGGCCTTTGGAGGAACAGGAAGTTTGGGGCACTTCTACAGGCATTCCCATTACACGTCCTATGTAGGCGTGACATATCTATGGTTGTGGCAGGTTCTTTATATATTTAGTACAATTTGGGGTTGTATCTTCTTCACAACAATTTTCCGAAGGAAGTTACTGTCGAACAAGGTTAAGAGGTTAGAGTGCTTGGATTTGAAGTGTCTTGACACACTGCAGTAGGTTTTGTTGGCTTTTAGAAGCCGTGCGCGTATTTCTAGTACTATGCTATAGTGGGCTGCTACTATTGACTCAAGGTAGGTAAATACGTTTACCACTTCAAAATCGTATTCCTCTACCTTGATTGTGGGACCAATGTTAGGTGTTCTTGCAGACGAGGCCACCATATATGTACTTTGTTTAGCTTTCGTTGATTTGCAGTCCCTGCTTTCGTGCCGCCGGTTCAATCTGGGTGAAAGCTACTTGTACTGTTCTTGATGGTCTTCCGATGATGTCAGTGTCATAAGCCATCAGTATTTGTGGAGGATTCTGCCCTTTAATGTCACCCCTGGATTATTTTCTCCAACACTAAGTTGAAAAGGACAAGCCGGTCGGAGTCCATTATAGACCAGACCTATAAGGACAGTGGTCCGGACGTTTAAATCCTTATCGCAGATAATGTCATTTAAAATTTTCCAGCCGAATGACATGCAATGAAGATGAAGATTTTACTTTGTTAGATGCTGTGAATTATAATCAATGTTAAACAAACGTAGGGGGTGTTCTTGTCAAGGACTTACTTTCTTTGTAAGTCGATAATGAAAATTTTAATGAAAGTACTGGTATTTAGAAGAGGCACTTGATACCGTTGTTTAAGCACTATTTCTACCAAGAGGTGTCGAAAAACACTTTTCAAAGTATGCGTGTGGAAAATGCTTAGTAGAGAAACCATTGATTTGTAAAAACTGTGATATTAAATAAGGAAAAAGTTTCATTACAGTGCTGTTTTTATGATTGCTGTTTTTTCTTGTTACAAAGATTGAAAAGACACCGTTTGGTCAAAATAGGTACACACAAAATCGTGGTAGAAATAGTGTTAAAAAATAATTTCTCAGATGAGGCTTCTATAAACTAATATATATTCAAAACAAAGGTTGAACATTGTAATAATTGCAAGAATATTTATTAAAACAAGGAGAATGGGTTGGACTTAAAAATGAGTCCCTTTTAAATAGTAAAAATTACATAAACAGTACTAATCCGGGGTCTTACATTCGCCTTGACAACTTCTTTTTGATTTGGGTAAAGCTCATATCAAAATTTTTGGGAAGGGGTTTAGTGAACGGTCGCAAGAAATTCCATTAAATCAAAACCTATGCAAAAGTGCTATACCAGAAAAGACAGAAACATTGCTAATAACGATTAATAAATAGCTTGGTGTACTGTATGCCCTCCATATTTCCCTCTTATCCTCTTTGTTCTTGCCGTATATGCAAATATAGATGTGCTTGTTTGATCACAACAAATCGTGGGCTGTGCCTACGTTTTAAAATGCACCTACGGTGGTGTTATATACTATGCAAAATATAAACTCGCAAAATATAAATTCGAAGGAGTATATACTATCGTTTGTGAAAAAATTGCATGATCTATTGTTATGTTGATATGTTATTGTAATTATTTTTGCGATAAAACCTACCATTTAAGAGATATTTGTTTTTGAATGTTGGATCTTGGAAAATTTTGTAAAGTAAGTTCGATAGATTGGACTAGATGTATTTTTGTTCCAGTAAGCACTTTGGGAACGAGTCCCCCAAATTTTGACAGCAAGTGGTGTCAGGGCCCCAAGTTGTGTTCAAAACATCAGGCCAGTTCAAAGAAAAGTGTGTTTAAAATGCATGAATACGATGAAACTAACAAAAATGTCAAATATTCCAAGTAACTCCCAAAAAAATTGAAAAATTAGGAGTTTCAAACAAAGTGGAAACATATTTGCTTTTGATATAACGTGTAAATTTAATAAATAAACCAACTGGTTCCACCATTAGAGCAGGCAGCAAAGGAACTTTCGACCGCGTCATCGCGTCACAGGATAAATTTTCTATATTAGGATAGTATTTTTATAATTGTGTTAGGAAACGTTGAGTTGCCAAGGTATATCCTGGTACCATAAGGGATATATTATTATAAACAGTTATTTTATAACAAAACGAAAATTAAAATTGTAACAATTTTGTAATATTTTTGGACGGATTTAGAACTAGAAATGTAATATAACTTTTTTTCGTAAAGTTGATAATACACATTAATCTTTAAAAATTAAAAATTTTCCAATCATTTTACAATTCTTAATTTTTTATATCATCTAAACTACCAAAAAATCTTATTAGCAATTTTAATATTTTAAATGTTTTTTATATTTTTAGTGCGGGACAGAGATAGCATGTGAGAGTAAGAACGAATATCTGATTATAATAACAGATAGTTGTTAAGGGGAGAAGAAATCCGTTGGAAATATTTGAAATATTCCAATTTATTATGATTAAAATTAAATTAATTTAAATTTATTGTGTTTAATATTTAACATGGTCAATATCAGGTAAATTAAAATTCTTTGTTCTCTTCCTTTCAATTTGCTACTTCCTCATTAAAAAATCTTGTTTGACCTGAGTCCTCCATAGTAAAACAATCAATAGCTCCAAATATTTTCAAAAATACTTCAACAACTATATATAAAAAAATAAAAAAACATATTTTCCTTTTAGACTCCCCCAATTCGCAATGCCCGTTGTAATAACAAAAATATGTCACCCACAAGTTGAAATTACTTTGGGGCAATTAAAAATCACACTTAACACATCAAAAATTGTTTGGAGCGATTTTACTCCGGAGCCCCATTCTAAAAATTTACCCTTCAATAAAATATTTATTTATTCTCACTTCAATTATAATTATTTCAACTTATTACTTCAATTTATTTTGATTCTCACTCACTGTTATAAAAAGTCTAGAGATGTAGCAAACTGTTATAAAAAGCATAGAAGAAAGAACATGAATTTCATTCTTTTCCTATGCTTTTTATAACAGTTTTCTAGACTTTTTATAACACTTAAAATTCAGCCAAGAAAAGTTTGAGTATATTCCTCTCACTCTTACATATGGGAAAATCTCCTTTGGATTTTTTCTTTCAGTTTTCAGCCTAGCCAAGGCAGCATTTTCAGCCTACGATGAAGCCAGTGTCATAAGGCTATAAAGGAGAATAAGAAAGGTAATGATGATTGCTCGCCGGATGTTCCTTCGTGGCAACTGTGCTCGTAACTATCAGCATCCCTGTGTGATGTAATATTTGGAAGGAAATAATTTTCCTTTTCAGCCGCCGTCAATTTACCAATTGTGTTAAACGCATTTTGAAAGTTGCTTTTAATCCCGTGGAATCTTCACCCAATTGCTCTAGTTTTTCCTCCAACTGAGGCACTATAGCCTTTTCTAAAAATTGGACCACGTATGGCTCCATGTATCTCAACCTCGTGCTACACTTTTCAACAAAGTTTCAAAAAAGATTTATAGAAGAAACGTTACAATTATTTTATTTGGCGAAAATAAACGATTTAGAATTAGTGGTTATTTATAATCGCAACGATTTTTCACGATGCCCGTATGCACGTGAACAAATTTCACTTGTATTAGACAATTTATAAAACAATATTTTTTCCAAATTAAAAAATTTTAACACATCACACAAAACCCGTTAAAATTATTTTATTCCTTGGGATTAACCATATACAAATTATTCGATTAGTTATAATTATGGAGATTTTTTCGCAATGCCTGTATGCACGTGATAAAATTCCGTCATTTGTTTCAGACAATTGATAAAATAATTTTTTTCAAGTTCAGTTTAGATTTTTATACAATTCACAGAAAACACGTTAACATTGTTTTACTCCATATGGTTAACCACATTGTTACGGCGTCACTTTCCTAAAACCGGTTAAAGACCTGGTGTTAGGAGGTGATCGTCGTAATAATTAAAAAATAGCTGGAATGTAGGATAGGTGCCGGCTGCTCTAAGTAAAAGAGTCTAAGGTACGTTTGATACGAATATATTTCTCTTATTAAACTATAAATTCTAATTAATCCTATGCTTAAATTTACTTTTACGTTACTCGAATGTATTGAAATCAAAATTAAAAATATAGCACGTTTCAATCCAAATACTTCTTCTGATGTGCTGCCTCTGTCAGGTAAATCTGCCTTGTATCCAACCTCAGGGAGTGCTGTCTGGAGAAGACTTTCCCCTAATCTTTAAATAAAATTGTAAGTTTTATTATTATTGAATTATGGTTGGATACCCCAACCCATAAAAAATTTACCTTGCTTAATGAGTCTTGTATGGCTCTTGTCCTATACAAGCTCACAGGAATCTACTTACAAAAGGGGCGAACCGGATGAAGATCCTGGTTCAAACCTGTCTGGTATAAACTTGTAAATTTACTACGCTGAATTGTTTATAACAATTTATAACCAGATTAATATTCTGGTGCTGTCTACGCAACTTGTATACCACAAAGTTGCTAGATAATGGAGTAAATTTACTACGCTGAATTGTTTATAACAATTTATATCCAGATGAATATTCTGGTGCTGTCTATGCAACTTGTATACCACAAAGCTGCTAAATAATGGAGTAAATTTACTGCGCTGAATTGTTTATAACAATTTATATCCAGATGAATATTCTGGTGCTGTCTATGCAACTTGTATACCACAAAGTTGCTAGATAATGTAGTAAATTTACTACGCTGAATTGTCTATAACAATTTATATCCAGATGAATATTCTGGTCCTTTCTATGCAACTTGTATACCACAAAGTTGCTAGATACTGGAATTGTTATCAAATCGAATTTAATAACTCCTATACCTGGCGGAATAATTCCAACCAGAGGACTTAAATTGCATGCAAAGATTCTTCACAAGTTACCGCCAGTAACTCTGCTTTAATCTTTTATTTTGCTATTTTCCGTGGCTGAATTAGCCTACCGCTATTCAGCCCTGTGTTAGAGCCTAAAAACCGCCACAAGAAAATGAAAATTATTCCTGTGATTTTAATATATATGTATAATAATATATATTAAATTATCAAATAGTAATATACATATATATATATATATATATATATATATATGTATATATATATATATATATATATATATATATATATATATATATATATGTATATACGAGGTGTGGCTATTAAATAACGAGACTGACGCTGTAAAACATTTTATTTTTATTTCATACATTTTTACTTGTTATCGCCTTCAATATACACCCCTCCTCTATCCCTACAACCTTCCATTGTTCGAAACAGTGCTGGAAGCCTTTTTCTGTCAGCTCCTTCAGGACGCGTGCCGCTTTCTCTTTCACAACTTCAACAGACTCAAATCTTGTTCCTTTGCAAATATCACCTTAGGAAACAGATAGAAGTCGCACGGCGCAAGATCCGGCGAATAAGGCGGATGGTCTAACACTGGGATGCTGAATTTGGCTAGAAACCTCTTAACCGGCGAAACAAAAAAACAACTCTAATGCGAACGGAGGCTACGGCTGTACTGATTTGTTTACAGAAGCGAGAGGCACTACATTCGAAAGAGAAGGCTTCACGATAACAGCTGTTGGTTGCTGGCGTTTGGCGCATGCGCACTTCTTCTGTAGCAGCGTCAGTCTCGTTATTTAATAGCCACACCTCGTATATATATATATATATATATATATATATATATATATATATATATATATATGTGCCCATAATTATGAAAGTGGTCTAAGTCAAAATTTAAAAAAAATGAGTTTATAAGTTATTTCATACCACATTAGTTTAAACTAAATGTATTCAATGTAATTTTTACGAAATTGTCAAAAATGAACCATTAGATAGTGGTTGTAATTTCAACATTATATGGAATTCATTTAGTGTGTCAAATGCAATTCATTAAATATCTTCAAACAAGAAATATATGACTTAGACCACTTTCATAATTATGGGCACATATATATATATATATATATATATATATATATATATATATATATATATATATATATATAGGTATAATAATATACAATATATCTATATATAATCACTATGTTGGGTTAATTTAAAAATCAACATTCAACATTAATTGGCAATTCTATTAGATTTAAAATTACGTCACACAGTTTATTTTTTTCTTCTCTCTTTTAAATTGCCTGCAAAACAACACTTTGCTAAATAATCCTAACACAGAAATCAGCGGCTAAAAGCCCACCAATTATCTAAGCCCTATATAGTGAATGTATCGGAACAGTTCCTGATACGAACCTTCTCGGCGGATGTCCAAAGAAGATTAAATTTTTGATATCTGCCTCCGAGCCTCGTATCCTTCGCCAAATTCTTGTTGCTGGATATCGAGGCTAGGTGGGGGTATAATTGCTCAAAACTAGAGCGTAATTATTAATGCTGCTTTATTACGTTTTCGCTTTCCATATATATATCGTATATCTTCTTCTTCTTCGATGGCTCTACGGCCCAATTCGAGCCTTGGCCTCCTTCAGCTTCTTCCTCCAGACGTCTCTCTGCTCCGCAGCTTGCCTCCAGTTTCGCGTGTTGAGCAGTTTCGCTGCATCGGTCTTAACATTATCTTCCCATCTTGACCGTGGTTTGCCAACTGGTCTTTTGCCATCTGGTAGTAGATATAGGGATTTTTTTGGTATCCTTGAGTCATCCATTCTTTGGACATGGCCGGCCCAACGTAAACGGAGTAGCTTGGCATGGGTCGAAAGTTTGCATTCTTTGTATAAGTCGTACAATTCGTGATTGTAGCGTAATCTCCATGCATTGTCTTCATTAATTGGGTCGTATATCCTTCGGAGAACCTTCCTCTCAAATATATCCAACTTGTCGGCGGATTTTTGGGAGATACTCCATGCTTCACAACCATACGTAGCTACTGTACGTATGATGGTTTTGTAGACTCTTATTTTTGTTTTTCTGTGGATGTCTCTGGATTTCATTACTGGCAGTAGTGAGAAGTATGTTCTGTTTGCGGCGTTTATTCTTCTTTGTACGTCTATCGTTTCATCGTTATCTTCACTGACTGTGGACCCCAGGTAGTTAAATTGGCTTACCCGTTCGAAGTTATATTCCCCCCAGGTGGTGTTGTGGCTTCTTCTTCTTCTTTCCACCCTTGACTGAATTAGAATCTTGCTCTTCTCTGCATTTATTTGCAGCCCTATATGTTTAGCTCCATCTTCTAATTCTGTGAATACTTCTCTAAGGTATAACAGTGATCTGGCAAGGCAGTTTATGTCGTCGGCATATCCTGCCAACTGTTTTGATTTGTTAAGCAGGGTTGCGTTCGCATCAATGTTTACTTTGCGAATTACTCCTTCAAGGCAGAGATTAAATAGCATGGGTGCCAGCCCATCGCCCTGCTTTAAGCCTTGCTTGACTGGGAAGGACTCCGTCAATTCTCCTTGTATTCTGACTGCACACCTTGTATTTTCCATTGTCAATATATCGTATATCGTATGTACTAAATTACGATATTGACGCTTTCCATATTTTGTATTTACTCGCATATCATTATTTTGACATATCAAGTTTGTTTTCGTTTTGATATCGCGAGTAGAATATGGAAAGTTGTGGTAATTTTTGTATTTTAATTTATTTTTAATTGTTTTGTCTCTTTTAGGACAAAACACACATTAAAGTCTTTTGATTATTTAAAATACCACAGGTTTTTCACGATGCCCGTATGCACGTGAACAATGTTCACCTTAATCTTAGACAATTGATCAAATAATATTTTTTCAAAATTAAAAATTTTAACACATCACAGAAAACACGTTTAAATTATTAGCTTTTACAAATATTTTCTAATCGAGATTTTGAAAAAAAAAAAGTCAGCGTTATTAGGGAACCATTTATTGAAACCGGTATTTTTGATACTAAGTTCAAATAAATACCGTTATTTCGGTATTTTCGGGATTTAGAGAAGTTGTATATACATAGTTGTATATAGGTGGGTCACAGCCCATACAAAATTGCCCCACGCCCGGCGCAAAAGGAAAGTATCTCAGATTATAATAATTATAACCACTTGGAATTTTTCGACATAAGCTTAGGAAAAAGAATACTAAAAAAGTACGAACTAGCGCCAATTTTAGCATTAAAGTTGTTAGCTTATTTAAATATTAGAAGTCATATGTTGAATTTCTTTGGTTGCTTGCGCCCTTAGAATATCCATCATTTTATTTTATCACAGCTGTATTTTGTTATGCGGAGAAGCTCTTTTGCTTCTTCGCCTGATTGTAGGTTTAGGTGTTACACCTAGACCTCTGTTGATTTGCGCTATAGGTGATACACCTAAGCACAGTAAATGTTAATTAAAAGGTGTTAATAACACGCTCAAGCTTCGATTCCGTTGGAATGAATGAATTTATTTACAGATAGTACAGATATTTATACCTATGACTACAATTTCAAAAATTTACAAATTAAATATAATAATAAATCAATACATAAACAAAATAGCATAAACTTAACATATTCAATTTGAATTGCTGCGTAAACAATTATTGCCCAGGTAACATACAAAATTGCTACCTAAGCAGAATTGTTTCCATAAAATCGAAATATTTTTGATCCATCGCGGCTGGAACGGAAGAGTCGTCAAATTACATGTGCGCGTGTTTTGATCGAGATTTGTTGGTTGACGATAATTTTTTGCATTTCTTAACATCTTCCCCCGCCTTGACCAGCTTCTGGGCAATTGATGAGTTCCGGGTCGATTGCAAACCGACTGCCAAATGAAGATCTTGGGGCTGGAATTGGTCTGTCTCTGGATGTCTCCTTCTTTTTGTAGCACTTGATGATCAATATGGTAGACGTTGTTAATACAGCAATTACAAGGGCTGTGTATCCCAATGCAAGTTGGTGTGTGTTGTTTACATCTATTTTATGAGGAAGAACTTCCTTCCCTTTCAGGTCTTGGATTTGTTGCTGTAAATTCTTAACATCCTCAACATTACGATGAGTGATAGGTGCCGTGAATTTGAGGAAAGGCTCCTGGCTTTCCAAATGCAACAAATCTGTGAGATTTTGTGTAGGATTGAACGAAGATTTCATTGATTTTGGATAAACGTTGTGAGACTGCAATGTCAGATGATCTTGCCTAAGTTCGCAATTCATTCCCATACTCAAGATTCCTGTTCCTTGAAGAGCTTGTTGAGCAGTGGTATCGCCACAAATGATTGTGACAACCGTGGTTTTACGCACAGAGTAAATCCATTTGTTGGGATTGTATAGCTGAATCCATTTAGGGAGTTGTTCGGCGTTGATTATTTCACAACTGTTGGTTGGCTCGAGGTAAGTGATGAGATTGAGTTCGCAGGAGCTGACGTTTGCACCTTTTCGATAAATTGGGTGTTGTTGAATACACATATGATCAGATTCGCCGATTGTCTCACATAGCGCGAATTCCTGCTTGTTGAGTGGATAGTATTTGTCCTTATGTAGATTGATCACTAGGAATTCGGCTGATGGCCTAATAGCCATGAATGTTCCGTTGACTATGACGGGTACAGGTATTAGATGATACAGTTCGAATTCTTCAAATGCAAACAGTGGAAGTCTTATTTGAAAGATAATATATTTGTTTGTAGCTCGACCCTGTATTTTCATAAGCCTGTATAGCTGAAGCAAGTTGTCTGGTCTTGCAGGTAGTCTCAGTGTTGATGGTAGATAATCTTTTATGGTGGATAGTTGTTCCCTTACTTGCTTGGGAGACAGGAGCTGAGGGTTTACCTTTCCATGATGGGTGTCAATTAGCACGGTTGTAATTGCCATCTGAGACCGTTGATAGTTCATTGTCATTAAAGTCAGTTGTACTGCCAACATGGAAAATGCTTCTGCCACCTTTTGTTGATAAAGTTCGTCTGAGATTTTATTGACTTGATCGTCAATAAGTCTTAGGTACTTATTAATAGCTTCTAGCTGCATCTCTGTTTCCTGATGATCCTGTTTGAATACGTTCAGGGTGGAATCTATGAGAGATGTCTGATTTTTGATCAGATCTAAAAGATGGTTTTCATTGCTCCGTATGTTGTCTATTGTGGCTGATAGTTTTTCGGCATATTCCGAATCGAGGACCCCAAATAGTGCTCCAGCAATATTTCCAACGATGTTGAGTGGGGCTCGCTTCAATCTTTTGGGCGCGATGGGATGCAGTAATTCGTTGTTGCTGGTGAGTTCTTGTGATATCCGAACAAATTGATTGATGACGATAGAGCAGTGATCCGTGTCCTTGTGTGAATTGCAAAGCTTACGCAACTTGTCAATACCAACGGTTATTGCAGCACCCTCCTTCCAGTAACCTTCCATATTGTAGTAGACAATGAGGGACCACTCGTTCCTGATTAAATTTGCTGTGCCGAGGTTTTCGAAGTACATTCCTGATTGTGAGGTAAATGGCGTAACTTCAACTGCAGATTGTCCCAGGATTGGTAGGATGAGGCAAGTTAGGAGAAATGTGCTGATAGCTGAACTGGTTGATGGCCGCATTCGTTTAGCCTTGTGTTGTGTCTCGTTATCTGTGGCTGGTCTTGCGTTAATGTTGCCTTTGAGGGATTCAGTTGACTCTTCTGTTGTGCACGTTTCCTCCGTTTCAATTGGCAATGGAGCTAGTTTGTGGATTGGTCGTCTCAGTGTTCCTGAAGTGGTCTTGACGTCAGCAACTCGCACCAATCCGTCATCTCCTTGGATGGTCCGCTCGATTCGTCCAAGTTGCCATTTCAATGGTGGTAGATTGTCTTCCTTTATTAACACCATCATGCCTGGCTTGGCATTTTGACCTTGTTGTCTCCACTTTTGTCTTTGTTGAAGTTCACACAGGTATTCATGAGACCATCGCCGCCAGAACTCGTGTTTGATATGTGATACCAACTTCCATCTTCTGATAAGATTGACATTTTGTGGAACAGCATTTGGGTCCACAATTGTGGTGAGTGGTTCCCCAATTAAGAAATGACCAGGGGTTAGAGCTGCCAAGTCGTTGGGATTAGCAGTTAATGGCGTTAAAGGCCTTGAATTTAAGATAGCTTCAATTTCTGCGGTTACGGTTGATAGTTCTTCAAAGGTAAGTGCTGCTGAGGCTACTGATTTTCGTAATAATGTCTTGGCTGACTTTACCGCAGCCTCCCATAGACCTCCAAAATGAGGTGCTCGAGGAGGAATCATGTGGAAATCTACTCCTTTTGTTTGGCAAAACGAGACAATTTTTTGCTGTGAGACAGAAGAGTATATGGAATCCTGGAGCTCCATAAGCTGGTTTTTGGCACCAACAAAATTTGTTGCGTTGTCACAGTGGAGGTTTCGGCAATTCCCGCTTCTGGCTATGAATCGTTTGAGTGTTCCTATGAAGGCCTCTGTAGTTAGGTCACTTGCGACCTCTAGGTGGACGGCCTTTGTTGCAAAACAACAGTAGACGGAGATGTATGCTTTCTGAGGTCGCTTTCCTCTTAGCTTGAAGTGTGTCTCTATCGGGCCGCAGAAATCTACCCCAGCATTTACGAAAGGTCTGGCAGGTTGAACTCTCATTGTGGGTAGATTTCCCATCATTTGTGTCATAAGTTTAGGCTTCACCTTGTTACATCGGACACAGAATTGCACGATCGCTCGGGCCATGTTTTTGCCTTTGATAGGCCAATAGCGCTGCCTTGTCATTGCCAGAAGACCTTGTGGCCCAACATGTAGATTACGAATATGGATGTCTGTCATTATCATGGTAGCCAGTGGGTGAGCGTAAGGAAGCAACATTTGATGCTTAGCATCATATGGTAGCTCTGCGTTTGCTAGTCTGCCTCCGACACGGATAATATTTTCCTCATCGAGGAAAGGACACAAGCTGTTCACTGGACTGTTGTTGTTGACGCATTTGTGTTGACGAAGTTGATGGAGCTCGTCTTTAAATCCTTCCTGTTGTATCTGGGAAATGATCACTTGGTGCGCCTTGTTTAATTAGCTGCCGAGTCTTTTGCTTCTCTGACTGTTGTTTTGGTCTTCGAACAAAACGTAAAACATAGGCCACAATTCTCAGGAGTCTTTGAAATGAGTTGCCATGATTGATGTCACTGATCCATGATATTTGATTGGTTGATGTTAATGCCACTCTTCCTTGAGTTTTTCTCTCTATATCTGTATTCGTTGTTGGTGGTTGCACTGGCCAAATTGTCTCTGGACCGTGTAGATATTGTGGTCCATAAAACCATAGATTGCATTTAATCAGTTTAGCTGGTGTCATTCCTCGTGAAACAATGTCAGCAGGATTGTCTTTAGATCCAACGTGCCTCCATTGATCTGGATTGGTCAACCGCTGAATTGCTGCAACGCGGTTGGCCACAAACGTGTGGTAGGATGACGAATCTGATCGGATCCAGGCCAGAACAATTTCCGAATCTGTCCAAAAATGCACCTTCACGTTGGGCAGATTCACTTCCTTTCTTACTCTTTGCATCAGCTGGGCTACCAGTTTTGCAGCACATAGTTCGAGCCTTGGTAGGGTCGTGGTTTTTACTGGAGCTACCTTTGATTTAGCACACAGCAAACGAACAGTAATGATGCCATCCTGGTGTGTTGTTCTCACATATATAGCAGCTCCATAAGCCGCCTCAGATGCATCTGCAAAGGCATGAAATTGTATTGTTTTATACCTTTTCCCAGATGCTATATGTCTTGGAATTCGAATGTCGTTGAGTACTCTTAACTCCTCTCGGAATCTACTCCAGCTGGTGTGCATGTCCATTGGTAAGGCTGCATCCCAGTCCAGTTTCAATGTCCAGATCTTGCGGATGAACATTTTGGCGATTATTGTGACAGGGTTCATGAATCCAAGTGGGTCGAAGATGTGTGATATGTCGGAGAGAGCTGTTCGTTTGGTAATCCTTCTTGTGTCATTCCAGTTGGTTTTTATTTGAAAGGTGTCAGCGCTTGGCTGCCAAGTCAGCCCAAGTGTTTTGATGGATTCGTCCGTAGGCTTGTCAAAGTTTACTTCAAGCTCAATGTCTTCTCTTGGGATGTTCTTCAGTAGCTGTGGATGATTTCCGCACCATTTGCGAAGATTGAACCCGGCAGAAGACAGTAGATCTTTAAGTTGCCCTTGAATTTCTACTATTTCGGGTAAGCTGTCTGATCCTGACATGACATCGTCCACATAAAAATCGCGCTTGAGAACCTGAGCTGCCAATGGATGTGTCAGGGTACCTTGGGTAGCAAGCATATCCAAACATTTAGTAGCTAGAAATGGAGCTGGTGTTAATCCATATGTGACAGTGCAGAGTTTGAAATATTTCAATGGCTCTTGTGGATGCTCTCGCCAGGCTATTAATTGATACTGTTGGTCCTCTTCGGCAATCTTTACTTGTCGGTACATCTTCTCAATGTCCGCGGTAAATACAAATTTAGGAAACCTGAAGCGTATCAAGATTGAGAGTAGTTCATTCTGAATGGTTGGGCCCTTGCAGAGTACGTCGTTTAGTGACAGATTTGAAGCGGTCTTTGCTGACGCATCAAAGACCACTCGTAGTTTTGTCGTGCTACTATCTAACTTAGTAACGCAGTGGTGTGGCAGGAAGTAATGAGGACCCTTGATTGAGGATATATCTGTTTCCTTCATATGTCCTAATGCTTCATACTCCCGCATGAAATTGATATATTGTTGCTGTAGCTCCGGTTGTCGAAGGAGCCTTTTTTCCAATGAGTGGAATCGCTGCATCGCGATGTCTCTTGATTTTCCCAGAGAGTTGGGATCTTGTGCGAAGGGAAGTTTGACAATGAATCTGCCCTCCTTGTCTCTTTTTACATGTTGATTGAAGTGGTCCACGCACCTTTGTTCTACTCTGGTCAATGTACTGATTTCGTCTGATGACTCGACTTCTTCCAGTCTCCAGAATTTGCTGAGTTGGTTCTCGAGTTTCTCATCTTCACTGCAGATGCCGCAAACAGTGTAGGATGTGCTCTCATGGTGAACTGGTCCAGCTATTATCCAACCAAATACTGTATTCTGGAGTCTTGGCAATCCCTCGCCGAGCTTGATCTGTCCGACTAATAGTAAGTCGAGGAATATTTCTGCTCCGATTAACAGGTCGATGTTGCCAGGTATATGAAAGTCTGGATCCGCTAAGTGTACGTTGTCTGGAATGGGCCATGTTGCCCTTTCGATCTTGTGGCCTGGTTGCCTTTGTGTGATATCGCGAATCACGAAAACTTCTAGTTGTGTAACGTAGTTATTAATTGTGGAATGCACCTGTACATTGGCCCTATGGTTTAATTTTTGTCGGTCCTTTCCTATGCCGTTGATATACATTGTTTCAGGCATACGGAGAGCTCGTAGTCGCTTTGCCAAATCCTCAGTTATAAAGCTGATTTGGGATCCACAATCAAGGACTGCTCGACATCGCACTCGTTGTCCCTGTCCACAGCTGACTTCTACGACAACTGTGCTTAGCATCACATATCTACGCATATTATTTCTAGCATTGGTTGTTAATGCCGTTGGATTCGGCGCAGTTGTATCAATAGGTAAAGCTGGTGGTTGAGGTTGCCTTGAACTTCCTGGATTGAAGTATGAGTGAGGAACTGGTGTTGAAGTTGAAGGCTGAGGTTTGGTGTTCCCTTGCTTAACGTGGACTGATTTGGGGGCAGCGTCGGAGTGTAGTAAGGAGTTGTGCCTTTCAGAACACTTAGGACAGCTTCTGGATTTACATTCGACTGCCGTATGTCCATCGTTCAAACAATTCATGCACAAATTGTGTTGCCTGATGGCTTGTCGGCGGCTTGCAATTGGAAGTGCTAGGAATTCTCGGCATGCGTACAGTGGATGATTCTTGTGTTTGCATAAGATGCACTGGCTTGATTTGTTTGTAGACATCAGTGAGGAGCGTGAGTAACTCTTTCCTTGTCTCGAGGATCCTTGGTCTCGCCCTGGAGAATGGCCTACTGATTCTTTACCAAGAGCTTCTAAGGTCTGAAATCTTTTCTCTAGAAAATTTAGCAGGTCTCTTATGGTGGGAGTGGTTCTTGGGGAGTCCAATGAAGCTTCAAAAAGAGCGTGAGTGTTCTTATCCAACTTTTTGAGAAGAAGATGTATTAACATTGGATCCCAGTTTGTGGTGGAAACTTTTATGTTCTCTAAAGCGAGTAAGCACTCACTGGTTACATCATGGAGATGTTTGATTGCATTTGCTGACTGACCCTGCGTGCATGGTTGGTCCCAGAGTTTGTTGAGCAATGCCGTACAAAGTAACCTTTGGTTGTTATATCTTTTGTTTAACGTCTCCCATGCTGTGGTGTAGTTCGCATCTGATATAGGGAGATGGTTCAGTAGTGCCTTTGCTTCACCGCTTAAATTGGTTGTAAGGTAGAACATCTTTTCCGTCTTGCTGATTGGTTTTGACTCTATCATTTGTACAAACATGTCATGAAATTGAGTCCATTTTGTATAGTCTCCATCAAAAACTGGCAATGTGACACGTGGTAGTTTGATTTGGAGCGGCTGCCCATTTGGCGTGGTGGCTTCCTTGAATTCTAGTTTCTCGTGTAGATGTACTAGGGTTTCTTGTACCCAATCGTAGAGACTGTCATATATTTCTCTGGTGTAATCTAGTGGCGCATCCACCACTTCCTCCCAAATTTGCTGATCCAGTTCAGTTATTGCGTCGAACGTTTTATGGATGGTTTGGAGGTTGATTTTGTAGAACACCCTTGACTGTGTACTACTTGACTTTGCTGTTATATCATTTAGAGTGCGCGTTAATATTGCCATGGCACGTTGTTGTCGCCTAATCTTTTTCTGTATGTCATCTTGCAATTGTTCTGATGATGCGGGGCTGAGTGGTTCTTCAAACCTTACTCTCGGCTGGGCCTCTCTGGTTGGTTCAGAATGGTTGTCTGCTGCAGTTTTCGCTGAAACCTTTTGGCTGGTTTCACGTGTTTTTTGGCTGGAACCCTGCTGGTTTTCGCAATTAAGCAACTGGTGCTTATATTGATTGTATAATCCTTCGATCGTGCTGAAATAATTTCTGGTGAAGTACTCATTGTCTGCACTGCTGGCTTCGAAGTCGGTGAGTTGAAGATGGTTCGCCTGAAATTCCTCCCATTTCTCTTCAAGAGAGTTTAGTCGGGTTGTTAAGTACTCTCTTGTTTTCCTGTTGGCGGAGTCTTTTCTGAAGTTCCGGTAACTGGTCTGGATCTCTTCGCCTAAACGTGATTGTAAATCCAAAAGTCCATCCATCCTCGCGGAGTTGTGTTTTGTCTGGAAATTGTATTGAAATAATGGCGTTGGTACTGGTACGTAGATGCTGCCTCCTAATTGATGGCTGATGGAATCGTTGATGTCTCTACTGATGGTCGTGGTATGATGGGACCTGCTGGATGCACCAGAATTGGAGTAATACCAGAATTTGGACCTCTGGATGAGTTCTAGAGTCTCAAACTGCGAGATGATGATTGATGGCTGCACCTGGTTTTGCTCCAATTTGGACCTCTGGATGAGTTCTAGAGTCACAAATTGCGAGATGATGAGTGATGCACCTGCTTTTGCTCCAATTTGGACCTCTGGATGAGTTCTAGAGTCTCAAATTGCGAGATGATGAGTGTTGGATGATTGCGGCGTCTCAATGGCGAGATGATGAGTGCAGGTTTGTTGACGTGATTCAACTGATGGTTGTGATCGTGCCACAAGTGATTCACTTGTGATCACGTCGGGGTCACCAATGTATTTTGTTATGCGGAGAAGCTCTTTTTTTTTTTTTTTTTTTTTTATGTGACAGTGCTAAGCTCAGGAGTCACCCTTTGTACTACCAGTCCGTCATGTCATTTGTCACGTCATGGTGCAATGTCTAGCAGTAAGCTTAGTACGGGGAGGGGAGGGGGGTATAGGTTAAGGGTTAAAAGGTACGGGGGGGTATTGAAGAAGGTGGTGATGAACCCTGCGTTTGAACTCTTGGATGTTGTAGGAGCTCGGAAATACTGACTGCGAGAGACTATTCCACAGTCGAGTTGTTCTATTAACAAACGAATTCATATCTTGTTGAGTGCGTGAAAGGGGGAGTTGCAGGTGAAGGGAATGAGACGAGTGGGCTAATCTGGTGTTGCGGTTGTAAGATTGCCGTGGAGGCAGGAGAGCGTTTAACTCGGAGGAACAGTCATTATGATAGTAGCGATAAAATTTTGTCAGTGCTGCTACATTCCTACGGTGGCTGAGGGGGTCGATGGTGGAGCCAGCGGTGTCGTCATAAATTAATTTAAGGGCCTTTTTTTGGACCTTATCTAACCATGCCAAGGTGGTTATTGGAGCGCCGCCCCAAACGAGGGAGTTATATTCGAGAAGAGGACGTATGTAGGATTTATAAATAACAGCACGGGCCGATGGCTGGAGGAGGAACTTGCACCTCTTAAGAAATCCCAAGCACTGGGATGCTTCTTTGGCGATTTGGAATATGTGATCATTCCAACGAAGGTCTTTGGCTAATGTCACGCCTAAGATGTGTAGGGATGGGTCGGCCTTTAGTTCAACGTCATCCACTGTCAAGGATGGTGAGGTGTTGAACTTCTTTTTTGAGATAAGACAGTACTTGGTTTTAGAGGCGTTGAATTTGACACGATTCTTCTCTCCCCAATCTAGAATTAGTTTGATGTCTTTTTTAATAGAGTTGAACATTAGTTCACGATCATCAAGACAGGATCTGGCATGTGTCTGTCTTGTATCGAAGCTGTACGAGTAACGTAGAGTACCGTCGTCAGCGAAGCTGAGAAGTGGGTTGGAGGGGATTGAAAGTAGGTCATTTATAAAGATGAGAAAAAGGGCCGGTGATAAAATTGACCCCTGAGGGACCCCCGCAGAGATGGGGTGAGATTCAGATTTGACGCCATCCAATAATACCTTAATTGAACGGCCGGAAAGGAAACTCTCAACCCACTTATACAGAAGTGAGTCAATTCCAATAGCTTGGAGTTTAGCTAACAAGGCTGAGTGCCATACTCTATCAAAAGCCTTAGAGATATCCAAAGCAACCAAACAAGATTCGCCAGATCCATGCAAACTTCGGCTGAGGTGTTCTGTAAGGCAAACTAAAAGATCACCAGTGGATCTTTTTTGACGGAAGCCGTATTGCTTGTCGCTGATAAGTTGGTTGGATTCTAGATATCCCATAAGCTTTTTGTTAATTATCGTCTCCATGGTTTTCGAGAGAATAGAAGTAATTGCTACTTGCTTTTGCTTCTTCGCCTGATTGTAGGTTTAGGTGTTACACCTAGACCTCTGTTGATTTGCGCTATAGGTGATACACCTAAGCACAGTAAATGTTAATTAAAAGGTGTTAATAACACGCTCAAGCTTCGATTCCGTTGGAATGAATGAATTTATTTACAGATAGTACAGATATTTATACCTATGACTACAATTACAAAAATTTACAAATTAAATATAATAATAAATCAATACATAAACAAAATAGCATAAACTTAACATATTCAATTTGAATTGCTGCGTAAACAATTATTGCCCAGGTAACATACAAAATTGCTACCTAAGCAGAATTGTTTCCATAAAATCGAAATATTTTTGATCCATCGCGGCTGGAACGGAAGAGTCGTCAAATTACATGTGCGCGTGTTTTAATCGAGATTTGTTGGTTGACGATAATTTTTTGCATTTCTTAACAACAGCAAATACGACTAGTTTTAGTACAATACTACAATTAAACACAAAAGTGTTGCGAAGTGCTGCGAGTGCACAATAGCAGTGGTCCAGCAGTCCAGATGAATATTCTGGTGCCTTCTATGCAACTTGTATACCACAAAGTTGCTAGATAATGGAGTAAATTTACTACGCTGAATTGTTTATAACAATTTATATCCAGATGAATATTCTGGTGCTGTCTATGCAACTTGTATACCACAAAGTTGCTAGATAATGGAGTAAATTTACTACGCTGAATTGTCTATAACAATTTATAACCAGATGAATATTCTGGTGCTGTCTACGCAACTTGTATACCACAAAGTTGCTAGATAATGGAGTAAATTTACTACGCTGAATTGTTTATAACAATTTATATCCAGATGAATATTCTGGTGCTGTCTATGCAACTTGTATACCACAAAGCTGCTAAATAATGGAGTAAATTTACTGCGCTGAATTGTTTATAACAATTTATATCCAGATGAATATTCTGGTGCTGCCTATGCAACTTGTATACCACAAAGTTACTAGATAATGGAGTAAATCTACTACGCTGAATTGTTTATAACAATTTATATCAAGATGAATATTCTGGTGCTGTCTATGCAACTTGTATACCACAAAGTTGCTAGATAATGGAGTAAATTTACTACGCTGTATTGTCTATAACAATTTATATCCAGATGAATATTCTGGTGCCTTCTATGCAACTTTTATACCACAAAGTTGCTAGATAATGGAGTAAATTTACTACGCTGAATTGTTTATAACAATTTATAACCAGATTAATATTCTGGTGCACTCTACGCAACTTGTATACAACAAAGTTGCTAGATAATGGAGTAAATTTACTACGCTGAATTGTCTATAACAATTTATAACCAGATGAATATTCTGGTGCTGTCTACGCAACTTGTATACCACAAAGTTGCTAGATAATGGAGTAAATTTACTACGCTGAATTGTCTATAACAATTTATATCCAGATGAATATTCTGGTGCTGTCTATGCAACTTGTATACCACAAAGTTGCTAGATACTGGAGTAAATTTACTACGCTGTATTGTCTATAACAATTTATATCCAGATGAATATTCTGGCGCTTTCTGTGCAACTTGTATACCACAAAGTTGCTAGATACTGGAATTGTTATCAAATCGAATTTAATAACTCCGATACCTGGCGGAATAATTCCAACCAGAGGACATAAATTGCATGCAAAGATTCTTCACAAGTTACCGCAAGTAACTCTGCTTTAATCTTTTATTTTGCTATTTTCCGTGGCTGAATTAGCCTACCGCTATTCAGCCCTGTGTTAGAGCCTAAAACCGCCACAAGAAAATGAAAATTATTCTTGTGATATTTAATATATACATATAATAATATATATATTAAATTATCAAATATTAATATACATATATATAGGTATAATAATATACGATATATCTATATATAATCACTATGTTGGGTTAATTTAAAAATCAACATTCAACATTATTTATATTTTTTTTCTCTCTTTTAAATTGCCTGCAAAACAACACTTTGCTAAATAATCCTAACACAGAAATCAGCGGCTAAGAGCCCACCAATTTATCTAAGCCCTATATAGTGAATGTATCGGAACAATTCCTGATACGAACCTTCTCGGCGGATGTCCAAAGAAGATTAAATTTTTGATATCTGCCTCCGAGCCTCGTATCCTTCGCCAAATTCTTGTTGCTGGATATCGAGGCTAGGTGGGGGTATAATTGCTCAAAACTAGAGCGTAATTATTAATGCTGCTTTATTACGTTTTCGCTTTCCATATATATATATATCGTATATCGTATGTACTAAATTACGGTATTGACGCTTTCCATATTTTGTATTTACTCGCATATCATTATTTTGACAAACTTGATTTCGTTTTGATATCGCGAGTAGAATATGGAAAGTTGTGGTAATTTTTGTATTTTAATTTATTTTTAATTGTTTTGTCTCTTTTAGAACAAAACACACATTAAAGTCTTTTGATTATTTAAAATACCACAGATTTTTCACGATGCCCGTATGCACGTGAACAATGTTCACCTTAATCTTAGACAATTGATCAAATAATATTTTTTCAAAATTAAAAATTTTAACACATCACAGAAAACACGTTTAAATTATTAGCTTTTACAAATATTTTCTAATCGAGATTTTGAAAAAAAAAGTCAGCGTTATTAGGGAACCATTTATTGAAACCGGTATTTTTGATACTAAGTTCAAATAAATACCGTTATTTCGGTATTTTCGGGATTTAGAGAAGTTGTATATACATAGTTGTATATAGGTGGGTCACAGCCCATACAAAATTGCCCCACGCCCGGCGCAAAAGGAAAGTATCTCAGATTATAATAATTATAACCACTTGGTATTTTTCGACATAAGCTTAGGAAAAAGAATACTAAAAAAGTACGAACTAGCGCCAATTTTAGCATTAAAGTTGCTTATAACTTAAAAAGTAAAGACCGAAGCATAAAAATTGTCTGGACATTACTCATAAGAAACACTCCAAGCACTTTCTTATTCTGGCGAAAAAATTCTAGTTGACTATGTATTTTTTGGAGAAAAAGATGGTTGTTGAAAGTGACATTTTTTGTTAAAAAAACAAAATTTTGACTTTGACCTCGCACTCTGTATCCGGTTTCCCTCACATATTGGACATTTGGGTGTAACTACTCTTGGCCTACCACAATGGTAACAAAATAAGTTACGCGTCGCCGAGGGGCGGTCCACAATTCCAACAAGGTAAGAGTCGTTGTCTAGGGGTAGAGTTTGTAACGTTGACTTCATGAACGGCGAGAGAATCCGTGATATGATCTAATTGAGAATCATTGTCTAATTGAGGCTCGGGGTTTGTTTTAAAGTCGCGGGTTTTAAAACATCGATGTTTTTAAGAACGATGTTGCATCCCCCTACCCTGCATGCCTTCAGGAAGGATGGATCAGCAGAGCAGAAATAAAACGGAAAAAACGTTAAATAAGGTCCGAATGAGTTGCAGGAAGGTTCCACTGGGCGGAGTGCCAGGCGATGGCGCCTGTTAGCCAGACGGGGCCAGCGGAACGAACATCCCCAAAACCCCCCAGGCAAAAAAGAAATAAAACAAAAAAATAATAGTTGAGAGATAACCCTGACCCTAGTCCGACGCAGTGGCAGGCGATATTACGTCTGATACCAGAGACGCCGAAATAAAAGCTGGGTGTTCATCCCGCATAGCCAAGCGATATCCCACTTGTTAGCAAGACGGGTAGGTGAGAACAGGGCTCGAAGTCAGGAAAAACCAAAAGTGGAAGAAGCTACCGCGGTAGAGATTAGCCGAAAGGTGAAACCAAAATAAAATAAATTCATAATTTAGACGGAGAAGGTAGAGACTAAAGCTTCGCGGTACTGCCTTAGTCCCGACGAGCCAAATACATAGTGGTGATGCACTTCGATCTAATATAAAATAAAAAAATCCAGCCGTGAAGGCATTCGTGGTAAGCCGAACCGACCGAAAGAATTTCGCCATTAAATCAAAATGTCCGTGCAGGACTGTTGAGGGCATTAAAACCCGCGTTGGGCGCCTTATAAATCAAAACTTCCAAGGAATTATAAAACGAAAAACAATTTATTTACGTAACTTCAATATTAACAGCATCAACAAGTTAATGTATCAAAGACGAGAAAACATTTATTGCCTGTAAGGCAAACTGATCAGTTGGCCTTTTCCAATAGGGTATACATTGTGAATAATGATTTCCTTATTTAGGAAAACAATAAAAACTTCTATGTACATTATATTTAATGAAACGTTACGTTCTGTAAATGATAAGAAAAGTATCAACAAAAACCTGCGATTGTAACTAAATATAACTGAAATGCAATTCTCTATTTTAATTGGAAGTAAGATTATATGTAACGACAATTCTTAACCTACGGTTATTTAGTGTCAAATCAGTATAAATTACTTATTTTTTTTAAAATGAATCAAGTACAAATCTACTATCTACGTAATTTCAAAACTCATATATGTATGTAATATTACACATTTTCAAAATATAAAACATTCCAGCGCTAGCAAACATCAACGGTCCTTCTTTGATATGCAGCCTCCTTCAGGGCAAGGCCTTAGAACCCGGAAAGTTCTGAGGGTGTTATTTTCTTTCTACCTTATCGTTTATTTTAATAATTTCATTAATTGTTTTCGCGCGAAACGAGTTTCGTGCAGCTTGTTTGTTTCACCCGGGTAATAAAAGTCAAAAGTACTTACAGTTTGGTTCTTGGTACCATTATTTCCTGCAGAACAACTTAATGTGAATTGCCACCACTCCTTCCAATTTCGCCGGTTAACAGCCGTCTTCCTGATTCCTTTTCTTCACCTCTTTCACTTGTGATTGAAACGTATAGCTTAAACAGATATTACGCTTGCACTCCAACGCAACTGTCCAACTTATATTCTTCAAACCCACACCAATGACATTCCTCCGCCAACCTCAACTTTTCCAAAAATAGCTGAATCTGTCGGTCCTCTGGTCAGTCGCCTCAGTGGTTAAACGATTTCTGCATGCTTTGAACTGGTCAGTAACCCAATATAGATACATTTCCAATGCCTGGTCCAGCAGCATGCGTATCGTCCTTCGGTAGTAGATGAACAGCAGCCCAAGTGTCGAAAACGTCCAGAATTATATTGTATAAGCAATACTCCAACTTTCTTTGATACGAAAGCAAGCTATCAATGCTGGCCCGGAAAAGCTAAGTCCTTCTCCCGTCTTTATTTATTTTTTTAAAAGAACTTCCGACACTACTTTATTTGGCTTCAAAAAATAACTTAATCCAAAACGTTCTACTCAAAACACGTACTACCGTCTGACTCCCAAAAATTGTTTTCTTCTCAACTTTCATTTTTTTCCTCACATTCTCAATTTTCAAAAAGAATATCCATCATTTTATTTTATCACAGCAAATATGACTAGTTTTAGTACAATACTACAATTAAATACAAAAGTGTTGCGCAGTGCTGCGAGTGCACAATAGCAGTGGTCCAGCAGTCCAGATGAATATTCTGGTGCCTTCTATGCAACTTGTATACCACAAAGTTGCTAGATAATGGAGTAAATTTACTACGCTGAATTGTTTATAACAATTTATATCCAGATGAATATTCTGGTGCAGTCTATGCAACTTGTATACTACAAAGCTGCTAAATAATGGAGTAAATTTACTGCGCTGAATTGTTTATATCAATTTATATCAAGATGAATATTCTGGTGCTGTCTATGCAACTTGTATACCACAAAGTTGCTAGATAATGGAGTAAATTTACTACGCTGAATTGTCTATAACAATTTATAACCAGATGAATATTCTGGTGCTGTCTACGCAACTTGTATACCACAAAGTTGCTAGATAATGGAGTAAATTTACTACGCTGAATTGTTTATAACAATTTATATCCAGATAAATATTCTGGTGCAGTCTATGCAACTTGTATACCACAAAGCTGCTAAATAATGGAGTAAATTTACTGCGCTGAATTGTTTATAACAATTTATATCAAGATGAATATTCTGGTGCTGTCTATGCAACTTGTATACCACAAAGTTACTAGATAATGGAGTAAATTTACTACGCTGTATTGTCTATAACAATTTATATCCAGATGAATATTCTGGTGCCTTCTATGCAACTTTTATACCACAAAGTTGCTAGATAATGGAGTAAATTTACTACGCTGAATTGTTTATAACAATTTATAACCAGATTAATATTCTGGTGCACTCTACGCAACTTGTATACAACAAAGTTGCTAGATAATGGAGTAAATTTACTACGCTGAATTGTCTATAACAATTTATAACCAGATGAATATTTTGGTGCTGTCTACGCAACTTGTATACCACAAAGTTGCTAGATAATGGTGTAAATTTACTAAGCTGAATTGTTTATAACAATTTATATCCAGATGAATATTCTGGTGCTGTCTATGCAACTTGTATACCACACAGCTGCTAAATAATGGAGTAAATTTACTGCGCTGAATTGTTTATAACAATTTATATCAAGATGAATATTCTGGTGCTGTCTATGCAACTTGTATACCACAAAGTTACTAGATAATGGAGTAAATTTACTACGCTGTATTGTCTATAACAATTTATATCCAGATGAATATTCTGGTGCCTTCTATGCAACTTTTATACCACAAAGTTGCTAGATAATGGAGTAAATTTACTACGCTGAATTGTTTATAACAATTTATAACCAGATTAATATTCTGGTGCACTCTACGCAACTTGTATACAACAAAGTTGCTAGATAATGGAGTAAATTTACTACGCTGAATTGTCTATAACAATTTATAACCAGATGAATATTTTGGTGCTGTCTACGCAACTTGTATACCACAAAGTTGCTAGATAATGGAGTAAATTTACTACGCTGAATTGTTTATAACAATTTATATCCAGATGAATATTCTGGTGCTGTCTATGCAACTTGTATACCACAAAGTTACTAGATAATGGAGTAAATTTACTACGCTGTATTGTCTATAACAATTTATATCCAGATGAATATTCTGGTGCCTTCTATGCAACTTTTATACCACAAAGTTGCTAGATAATGGAGTAAATTTACTACGCTGAATTGTTTATAACAATTTATAACCAGATTAATATTCTGGTGCACTCTACGCAACTTGTATACAACAAAGTTGCTAGATAATGGAGTAAATTTACTACGCTGAATTGTCTATAACAATTTATAACCAGATGAATATTTTGGTGCTGTCTACGCAACTTGTATACCACAAAGTTGCTAGATAATGGAGTAAATTTACTAAGCTGAATTGTTTATAACAATTTATATCCAGATGAATATTCTGGTGCTGTCTATGCAACTTGTATACCACACAGCTGCTAAATAATGGAGTAAATTTACTGCGCTGAATTGTTTATAACAATTTATATCCAGATGAATATTCTGGTGCTGTCTATGCAACTTGTATACCACAAAGTTGCTAGATAATGGAGTAAATTTACTACGCTGAATTGTCTATAACAATTTATATCCAGATGAATATTCTGGCGCTTTCTGTGCAACTTGTATACCACAAAGTTGCTAGATACTGGAATTGTTATCAAATCGAATTTAATAACTCCGATACCTGGCGGAATAATTCCAACCAGAGGACATAAACTGCATGCAAAGATTCTTCACAAGTTACCGCAAGTAACTCTGCTTTAATCTTTTATTTTGCTATTTTCCGTGGCTGAATTAGCCTACCGCTATTCAGCCCTGTGTTAGAGCCTAAAACCGCCACAAGAAAATGAAAATTATTCTTGTGATATTTAATATATACATATAATAATATATATATTAAATTATCAAATATTAATATACATATATATAGGTATAATAATATACGATATATCTATATATAATTACTATGTTGGGTTAATTTAAAAATCAACATTCAACATTATTTATATTTTTTTCTCTCTTTTAAATTGCCTGCAAAACAACACTTTGCTAAATAATCCTAACACAGAAATCAGCGGCTAAGAGCCCACCAATTTATCTAAGCCCTATATAGTGAATGTATCGGAACAATTCCTGATACGAACCTTCTCGGCGGATGTCCAAAGAAGATTAAATTTTTGATATCTGCCTCCGAGCCTCGTATCCTTCGCCAAATTCTTGTTGCTGGATATCGAGGCTAGGTGGGGGTATAATTGCTCAAAACTAGAGCGTAATTATTAATGCTGCTTTATTACGTTTTCGCTTTCCATATCGTATATCGTATGTACTAAATTACGATATTGACGCTTTCCATATTTTGTATTTACTCGCATATTATTATTTTGACATATCAAGTTTGTTTTCGTTTTGATATTGCGAGTAGAATATGGAAAGTTGTGGTAATTTTTGTATTTTAATTTATTTTTAATTGTTTTGTCTCTTTTGGGACAAAACACACATTAAAGTCTTTTGATTATTTAAAATACCACAGATTTTTCACGATGCCCGTATGCACGTGAACAATGTTCACCTTAATCTTAGACAATTGATCAAATAATATTTTTTCAAAATTAAAAATTTTAACACATCACAGAAAACACGTTTAAATTATTAGCTTTTACAAATATTTTCTAATCGAGATTTTGAAAAAAAAGTCAGTGTTATTAGGGAACCATTTATTGAAACCGGTATTTTTGATACTAAGTTCAAATAAATACCGTTATTTCGGTATTTTCGGGATTTAGAGAAGTTGTATATACATAGTTGTATATAGGTGGGTCACAGCCCATACAAAATTGCCCCACGCCCGGCGCAAAAGGAAAGTATCTCAGATTATAATAATTATAACCACTTGGTATTTTTCGACATAAGCTTAGGAAAAAGAATACTAAAAAAGTACGAACTAGCGCCAATTTTAGCATTAAAGTTGCTTATAACTTAAAAAGTAAAGACCGAAGCATAAAAATTGTCTGGACATTACTCATAAGAAACACTCCAAGCACTTTCTTATTCTGGCGAAAAAATTCTAGTTGACTATGTATTTTTTGGAGAAAAAGATGGTTGTTGAAAGTGACATTTTTTGTTAAAAAAACAAAATTTTGACTTTGACCTCGCACTCTGTATCCGGTTTCCCTCACATATTGGACATTTGGGTGTAACTACTCTTGGCCTACCACAATGGTAACAAAATAAGTTACGCGTCGCCGAGGGGCAGTCCACAATTCCAACAAGGTAAGAGTCGTTGTCTAGGGGTAGAGTTTGTAACGTTGACTTCATGGACGGCGAGAGAATCCGTGATATGATCTAATTGAGAATCATTGTCTAATTGAGGCTCGGGGTTTGTTTTAAAGTCGTGGGTTTTAAAACATCGATGTTTTTAAGAACGATGTTGCATCCCTACCCTGCATGCCTTCAGGAAGGATGGATCAGCAGAGCAGAAATGAAACGGAAAAAACGTTAAATAAGGTCCAAATGAGTTGCAGGAAGGTTCCACTGGGCGGAGTGCCAGGCGATGGCGCCTGTTAGCCAGACGGAGCCAGCGGAACATCCCCAAACCCCCCCAGGCAAAAAAAAAAATAAAACAAAAAAATAATAGTTGAGAGATAACCCTGACCCTAGTCCGACGCAGTGGCAGGCGATATTACGTCTGATACCAGAGACGCCGAAATAAAAGCTGGGTGTTCATCCCGCATAGCCAAGCGATATCCCACTTGTTAGCAAGACGGGTAGGTGAGAACAGGGCTCGAAGTCAGGAAAAACCAAAAGTGGAAGAAGCTACCGCGGTAGAGATTAGCCGAAAGGTGAAACCAAAATAAAATAAATTCATAATTTAGACGGAGAAGGTAGAGACTAAAGCTTCGCGGTACTGCCTTAGTCCCGACGAGCCAAATACATAGTGGTGATGCACTTCGATCTAATATAAAATAAAAAAATCCAGCCGTGAAGGCATTCGTGGTAAGCCGAACCGGCCGAAAGAACTTCGCCATTAAATCAAAATGTCCGTGCAGGACTGTTGAGGGCATTAAAACCCGCGTTGGGCGCCTTATAAATCAAAACTTCCAAGGAATTATAAAACGAAAAACAATTTATTTACGTAACTTCAATATTAACAGCATCAACAAGTTAATGTATCAAAGACGAGAAAACATTTATTGCCTGTAAGGCAAACTGATCAGTTGGCCTTTTCCAATAGGGTATGCATTGTGAATAATGATTTCCTTATTTAGGAAAACAATAAAAACTTCTATGTACATTATATTTAATGAAACGTTACGTTCTGTAAATGATAAGAAAAGTATCAACAAAAACCTGCGATTGTAACTAAATATAACTGAAATGCAATTCTCTATTTTAATTGGAAGTAAGATTATATGTAACGGCAATTCTTAACCTACGGTTATTTAGTGTCAAATCAGTATAAATTACTTATTTTTTTTAAAATGAATCAAGTACAAATCTACTATCTACGTAATTTCAAAACTCATATATGTATGTAATATTACACATTTTCAAAATATAAAACATTCCAGCGCTAGCAAACATCAACGGTCCTTCTTTGATATGCAGCCTCCTTCAGGGCAAGGCCTTAGAACCCGGAAAGTTCTGAGGGTGTTATTTTCTTTCTACCTTATCGTTTATTTTAATAATTTCATTAATTGTTTTCGCGCGAAACGAGTTTCGTGCAGCTTGTTTGTTTCACCCGGGTAATAAAAGTCAAAAGTACTTACAGTTTGGTTCTTGGTACCATTATTTCCTGCAGAACAACTTAATGTGAATTGCCACCACTCCTTCCAATTTCGCCGGTTAACAGCCGTCTTCCTGATTCCTTTTCTTCACCTCTTTCACTTGTGATTGAAACGTATAGCTTAAACAGATATTACGCTTGCACTCCAACGCAACTGTCCAACTTATATTCTTCAAACCCACACCAATGACATTCCTCCGCCAACCTCAACTTTTCCAAAAATAGCTGAATCTGTCGGTCCTCTGGTCAGTCGCCTCAGTGGTTAAACGATTTCTGCATGCTTTGAACTGGTCAGTAACCCAATATAGATACATTTCCAATGCCTGGTCCAGCAGCATGCGTATCGTCCTTCGGTAGTAGATGAACAGCAGCCCAAGTGTCGAAAACGTCCAGAATTATATTGTATAAGCAATACTCCAACTTTCTTTGATACGAAAGCAAGCTATCAATGCTGGCCCGGAAAAGCTAAGTCCTTCTCCCGTCTTTATTTATTTTTTTAAAAGAACTTCCGACACTACTTTATTTGGCTTCAAAAAATAACTTAATCCAAAACGTTCTACTCAAAACACGTACTACCGTCTGACTCCCAAAAATTGTTTTCTTCTCAACTTTCATTTTTTTCCTCACATTCTCAATTTTCAAAAAGAATATCCATCATTTTATTTTATCACAGCAAATATGACTAGTTTTAGTACAATACTACAATTAAACACAAAAGTGTTGCGCAGTGCTGCGAGTGCACAATAGCAGTGGTCCAGCAGTCCAGATGAATATTCTGGTGCCTTCTATGCAACTTGTATACCACAAAGTTGCTAGATAATGGAGTAAATTTACTACGCTGAATTGTTTATAACAATTTATATCCAGATGAATATTCTGGTGCAGTCTATGCAACTTGTATACTACAAAGTTGCTAGATAATGGAGTAAATTTACTACGCTGAATTGTTTATAACAATTTATATCAAGATGAATATTCTGGTGCTGTCTATGCAACTTTTATACCACAAAGTTGCTAGATAATGGAGTAAATTTACTACGCTGAATTGTTTATAACAATTTATAACCAGATGAATATTCTGGTGCTGTCTACGCAACTTGTATACCACAAAGTTGCTAGATAATGGAGTAAATTTACTAAGCTGAATTGTTTATAACAATTTATATCCAGATGAATATTCTGGTGCTGTCTATGCAACTTGTATACCACACAGCTGCTAAATAATGGAGTAAATTTACTGTGCTGAATTGTTTATAACAATTTATATCCAGATGAATATTCTGGTGCTGTCTATGCAACTTGTATACCACAAAGTTGCTAGATAATGGAGTAAATTTACTACGCTGAATTGTCTATAACAATTTATATCCAGATGAATATTCTGGCGCTTTCTGTGCAACTTGTATACCACAAAGTTGCTAGATACTGGAATTGTTATCAAATCGAATTTAATAACTCCGATACCTGGCGGAATAATTCCAACCAGAGGACATAAATTGCATGCAAAGATTCTTCACAAGTTACCGCAAGTAACTCTGCTTTAATCTTTTATTTTGCTATTTTCCGTGGCTGAATTAGCCTACCGCTATTCAGCCCTGTGTTAGAGCCTAAAACCGCCACAAGAAAATGAAAATTATTCTTGTGATATTTAATATATACATATAATAATATATATATTAAATTATCAAATATTAATATACATATATATAGGTATAATAATATACGATATATCTATATATAATCACTATGTTGGGTTAATTTAAAAATCAACATTCAACATTATTTATATTTTTTTCTCTCTTTTAAATTGCCTGCAAAACAACACTTTGCTAAATAATCCTAACACAGAAATCAGCGGCTAAGAGCCCACCAATTTATCTAAGCCCTATATAGTGAATGTATCGGAACAATTCCTGATACGAACCTTCTCGGCGGATGTCCAAAGAAGATTAAATTTTTGATATCTGCCTCCGAGCCTCGTATCCTTCGCCAAATTCTTGTTGCTGGATATCGAGGCTCGGTGGGGGTATAATTGCTCAAAACTAGAGCGTAATTATTAATGCTGTGTGGTTCCTTTGTTCTGAGGAACTTATTGTTTTAGAGTAAAAAAACACGTTTTGGTAGTACTGCACTTTTGTAGTTTTATTTCACGTAAAATAATTCTTATTATATCACAGTTTATTATTATATGATAAAAATGAAATGGTTATATATATATATATATATATATATATATATATATATATATATATATATATATATATTTATTCAGTCACTTGAATCTTATCTATTTATATATAAATTTATATGCGCGCGTTAGCTTAGTACGTGTCACCGATTGGGGAGCCTTTTTGATAAGAGTGATAAAATCGGAGATGCCGGAAATTGGCTATTCCCCGATAGACACGATGCGGGCGGAACGGAACAGAGGACGGTAAGATCACTGAACTTTAAGTTCGGTGGTCGATGGAGTGTTCCGACTGATCGTGTTTATTGTGTGGGAGGCTGTTGTGTGACTTTGCGTAAACTTGGTAATTAAGTTTACGCGGTCACTACATACTCCCCCCCCAGCGTAGCGTTAACGAAATGTTACCGCTTTAGGTGGCTTAGCTTCGTTGTCGCGGTCACAGTCGAAGGCTGGCTTTAGCCTGTCAATGGATATTGACTTGGTTGTGCCGTTCAATTTGACAACGAAGTGTTTTCGTAATCGTTTGATTACTTCATATGGGCCTTCGTATGGAGGTTCGAAAGGTTTTCGAACTCTGTCGACTCGTATGAAAACGTAGTCAGCGTTCTCCAGGGCTTCTGGCACGTAGACATCCTTTTGGACGGGTTGCCGAGGATGTGTTGCCTTAATGTTCTGCATATGAGAACGAAGGCGAGAGAGGAATTCTGATTCTTCAATTGGATTCTCATCCGTTGGGATAGAAATCGAATTGGGAAGTCTCAGATTCTGACCGTATACGAGCTCGGCTGGTGAGCATTGTAAGTCGGTCTTAATTGCCGTGCGTATGCCTAACATGACAAAGGGCAAATCTTCACTCCAATGAGTAGTGTTGTCCCTTGCCATTAAGGCTGCTTTTAGTTGCCTGTGGAACCGTTCAACCATCCCGTTTGCTTGCGGGTGGTAGGCGGTAGTCCGAATTCGATGAGTGCCGAGTAATTTGGCAACTTCATTGAACAGTTTCGATTCGAACTGCGTACCTTGATCGGTTGTGATCTCAAGAGGTACGCCGAATCGTGGGACAAATTCTGTGACGAATTTTCTTGCCACTGTTGAAGCTGAGATATCCCGAATTGGGTATGCTTCAGGCCATCGCGTGAATCTATCGACTATCGTTAAGATATAAGAGTATCCACGAGATGGGGGTAGGGGTCCCACTATATCCATATGGATATGGTCAAATCTATTATTTGGAAGTTTGAAAGCTTCTAATGGAGATTTGGTATGCCTTGAAACTTTGGACTTTTGGCAACCTAGGCACGATCGAGACCACTCATTGCAGTCTTTATTGATCGATGGCCAGAAGTATTTCTTGGTAACGGCTCGTCTTGTAGCACGAATACCAGGATGAGAGAGACTATGTTCGGAGTTGAACGCTAGTCTGCGTAAGGAAGTGGGTATGTAAGGCCTTGGAATGCCTGTACTAGTTTCACACCACACTTGATGGGCGGTAAATGGTATTGGTGTGAGAACTAATTTTACCCGTGAGCCGTTGCTGGGGTGCTCTTGTAGAGACTTTAGCTCTGTGTCACCTTGTTGAGCCTGAGCCAGTGTAGGCAGGTCGAAGGTGACCGAGTCGACGTTGTCGGTTGCTAGTGAGCGCGACAAGTAGTCTGCGACAACGTTTTGTTTACCCGACACATGCCTGATGTCTGTGGTAAACTGAGAGATTAGACCCAAATGTCTGGTCTGTCGAGGGGATCGTTCGGTCTTTGTGTGAAGGGCGCGAACCAGTGGTTTGTGATCAGTATAGACCACGAAATTGCGTCCTTCAACGAAATAACGGAAGTGTTTGATCGCTGCATAGATTGCGAGGAGTTCGCGGTCGAATGCAGAGTACTTCCGTTCGGTTGGTGACAGCTTTTTGGAATAAAAAGCTAGCGGTTGCCACCGATGACCGTTGAATTGTTCCAAAACACCTCCGATTGCATAATCAGAGGCGTCAGTCGTAAGACTGTATTTTGCATCCTCGATTGGATGGTTCAGCAGATTTGCTTCAGCCATCGAGGTTTTCACCTTGAGGAATGCCGCCTGACATTCTGCTGGCCAGTCAAAAACTTTATTGGCACGTGAGCGGTTGAGAAGGTCTCTCAAATGCTCGTTTATAGGCACCAACTGTTCAGCCAATTTTGGGATAAATCGGTGATAGAAATTCACCATTCCCAAAAACTTCTGGATCGATTTGACAGAAGTTGGAGGTGCGAGATCAACGATAGCCTGAACCCGATCGGGGGATGGAAGTATTCCATCCTTTGTGATGCGGTGGCTTAGAAACTTAATCTCTGTTGCACCAAAAACGCATTTCTCTAGCTTGATGGTTAAACCGAAGCTATCGAGGCGTTTAAAGAGCTCTTCGAGGTGAACGATATGTTCATCCTCGGTTTTGCTGGCGATAAGTATATCGTCCAAGTATACATAAACGAAGTCAAGATCTCTCGTAACTTCATTTATGAACCTTTGAAAGGTTTGTGCTGCATTTCGTAAGCCGAATGGCATACGTGTAAACTCATATAGGCCGAATGGCGTAATGAGTGCAGTCTTATGCACGTCTTCTGGGGCGATTGGTATGTGATGGTATGCACGTACCAAATCAACCTTTGAAAATATTGTGCAGCCGTGAAGATTCACGGAGAAATTCTGTATATGCGGGATCGGATATCTATCCGGCACAGTGACAGCATTAAGGCGACGGTAGTCGCCGCATGGCCTCCAATCATGAGAGTCCCGTTTAGGAACCAGATGAAGCGGAGATGCTGCGGGGGACGACGAAGGTCGACAAATCCCCAATTGGACCATATGGTCGAACTCTAATTTTGCCACCTTCAGTTTCTCCGGATGGAGTCGCCGAGCGGTGACAAATGGTAATTGCCCTTTAGTTACAATGTGGTGTTGCACATTGTGTTTAACCGGAAGGTTAAAATTGGGCGGTTTTGTTAACGAAGCGTACTTCGTTAATAGCTCTTTGTATATGCCAATAACTCGGCATGGAAATGTTTCGGGGTTGTAGTCGACGGTAGCGCACACGTTAATTCGAAACTTCGTGCGCTTGTCGACTAAATGTCGATATTCAAAGTCGACGGACAATTTGAACTTCGTTAAGAAGTCCGCCCCGATAATGGCTTTAGTGGTGTCGGCTATAATAAAGTTGTAAACATATCGTCGGCGTAAGCCGAGTTCAAGTTCAAGCAACTTTGTGCCGAAAGTTCGGATCAGTGATCCGTTGGCCGCGTACAGAAGGACGTTCGGGCTACCGTTATGGGCCGGGAACGCCTTGGCGGGAACAATTGAAACGTCAGAGCCCGAATCAATCAGAAAATCCATCCGATTGTTGGTGTCTCTGACGAATAAACGATATGAGCGGCCGGTTATATGCTCGCTCGCATCGATCCCCCACTTTAGTTTTTTTTATGGGTGGTGGCCTTTTTCTTCGCCGGTTTGGCTTGGCCACCACCGAAACTGCAGGGGGCCTTGCAGGTGCGTGCCTCACTACCGTAACGGTAGTGGAAATAGCAAAGGCTACCCCTGGCTTGATTGGCCCCTGTTGGCCGAGTGGCCGAGGGCTGACGGGAGCTGCCTTGTCGGTTGGCAGGTGTTCGGCTCCTTGGGCTGCGCTGGTTTCGGTCAAGTTTGTCCAGCCTATCCAGCCGTGCTGTTAGCTTATTGATGGCGCTTTGCAGCGCCACCAATGTGGGCTCCGCTTTGGCCGGGGTATTGGCGTGGATGGCGGACGTGTATGAGGCGCCTCCGTGTGGAAGCACCTCCCATACTTTGTCCGCCGTTGCCGCTAGTCCGGTCAGTGTTTGGTCAGCAGCAGTGGCCAACGTGACCTGTATGGCCTGTGGAAGCCTCCGCTCCCACAGGTTCCGGATCAGGTCATCGTTGACTGCTGATGACCCGCCAGCTAGTGCCTTCAGAGCCTGGAGGAACTCGGAAGGTTTCCGGTCTCCAGGCTCTTGCACTGACAGCAACTGCTCGAGACGGCGCTTCTCCGAAGTGCCGTATTTCTCGAGCAGATGCCCTTTAAGTGCCTCGTAAGAGGAGGTATGGTCTACGATGCTGAGTCGCATCGCCGTTACCGCCTCTTCCGGCAGGGTAGCCATTACGTTATAGATCTTGGCCTTATCGGACTTGCAGCCCGCCATTTGGAACATAATCTCCGCCTGGTAGAACCAGGAGGCGGGCTGGTGCACCCAGAACTTGGGGATGTCTAATTTTGACACCTTGATGCCTTCGACATCTGAAGTTCCGGGTTTTGGCTCCTCACGGAGTGGAACGTCATGCTCCATTAAATTATCCATGGGATTATTTTGTGGTAGTGACATTTTGTTGAAAGAAATCAAAGAAAAAAAACTCTTAAACTTCGCCAAGGATATAGGAAACGAGAGAAACGAATCGGTATAAAAACCAATCGAAATAAATTGAGTAGGGTTGTATAACAAAAAAACTTGTAGTGAACCAGCGATCCGAAAAACAATGTACCCAATATATATATATATATATGTATATATTCCTTCTATGAAGGTAAGTATGTATCAAAACGAAACTCTAAGCAACAAACTGTACTTAAATTTAAATAGACAATCGTAACTTTGTACTTCTGTATGTTAATTGAATTGTGTTGACTTGCGGTAAGAATACAATAATTTGCAATTCAACCTGTAGCTATATAAATTTAAAGTATGTCCTAATATGAATCAACGAATAAAATGGGAAAAATAAATGTGGGTCTTCGTGAAATTTACACGACAAAACGAAATATAGTTATAATAATAAAACAATTATATATAGTTCGCAATGTTATATGAGTATATAAAAAGAATTTTAAAATTTAATTTATCCCACACCAATACTAGAATATTGATTAAATTGTGAATTAAATCTGAAAATTTAGACTCTAAATATTAGAAATATTTATTCAATTAGTGGTTAATATTAAATGTGTAAATTAAAACTAAAAGAAAGTAAAGTTTAATTTTTTTTTAAATATTATTATTATTATCTCCGGTATATGTTGGGTTGCATCTGACACTATTTTGCTTCCTAATGTGCAATCACTTCAACGATTTTTCTAATAATGATTTTTTTTTTTTTTACAACACGGTCGCAAACATTACTGTATTGCTGTTTTAATATTATTTTATGATTTTTTTGTTTAGGTAAAATTTAGTGCACTACACTTGTTTGTCGCGTGTTGCGACGTCGGGGTCACCAATGTGGTTCCTTTGTTCTGAGGAACTTATTGTTTTAGAGTAAAAAAACACGTTTTGGTAGTACTGCACTTTTGTAGTTTTATTTCACGTAAAATAATTCTTATTATATCACAGTTTATTATTATATGATAAAAATGAAATGGTTATATATATATATATATATATATATATATATATATATATATATATATATATATATATATATATATATATATATATATATATATATATTTATTCAGTCACTTGAATCTTATCTATTTATATATAAATTTATATGCGCGCGTTAGCTTAGTACGTGTCACCGATTGGGGAGCCTTTTTGATAAGAGTGATAAAATCGGAGATGCCGGAAATTGGCTATTCCCCGATAGACACGATGCGGGCGGAACGGAACAGAGGACGGTAAGATCACTGAACTTTAAGTTCGGTGGTCGATGGAGTGTTCCGACTGATCGTGTTTATTGTGTGGGAGGCTGTTGTGTGACTTTGCGTAAACTTGGTAATTAAGTTTACGCGGTCACTACAGCTGCTTTATTACGTTTTCGCTTTCCATATATATATATCGTATATCGTATGTACTAAATTACGATATTGACGCTTTCCATATTTTGTATTTACTCGCATATCATTATTTTGACATATCAAGTTTGTTTTCGTTTTGATATCGCGAGTAGAATATGGAAAGTTGTGGTAATTTTTGTATTTTAATTTATTTTTAATTGTTTTGTCTCTTTTAGGACAAAACACACATTAAAGTCTTGTGATTATTTAAAATACCACAGATTTTTCACGATGCCCGTATGCACGTGAACAATGTTCACCTTAATCTTAGACAATTGATCAAATAAAATTTTTTCAAAATTAAAAATTTTAACACATCACAGAAAACACGTTTAAATTATTAGCTTTTACAAATATTTTCTAATCGAGATTTTGAAAAAAAAAGTTATTAGGGAACCATTTATTGAAACCGTTATTTTTGATACTAATTTCAAATAAATACCGTTATTTCGGTATTTTCGGGATTTAGAGAAGTTGTATATACATAGTTGTATATAGGTGGGTCACAGCCCATACAAAATTGCCCCACGCCCGGCGCAAAAGGAAAGTATCTCAGATTATAATAATTATAACCACTTGGTATTTTTCGACATAAGCTTAGGAAAAAGAATACTAAAAAAGTACGAACTAGCGCCAATTTTAGCATTAAAGTTGCTTATAACTTAAAAAGTAAAGACCGAAGCATAAAAATTGTCTGGACATTACTCATAAGAAACACTCCAAGCACTTTCTTATTCTGGGGAAAAAATTCTAGTTGACTATGTATTTTTTGGAGAAAAAGATGGTTGTTGAAAGTGACATTTTTTGTTAAAAAAACAAAATTTTGACTTTGACCTCGCACTCTGTATCCGGTTTCCCTCACATATTGGACATTTGGGTGTAACTACTCTTGGCCTACCACAATGGTAACAAAATAAGTTACGCGTCGCCGAGGGGCAGTCCACAATTCCAACAAGGTAAGAGTCGTTGTCTAGGGGTAGAGTTTGTAACGTTGACTTCATGAACGGCGAGAGAATCCGTGATATGATCTAATTGAGAATCATTGTCTAATTGAGGCTCGGGGTTTGTTTTAAAGTCGTGGGTTTTAAAACATCGATGTTTTTAAGAACGATGTTGCATCCCTACCCTGCATGCCTTCAGGAAGGATGGATCAGCAGAGCAGAAATGAAACGGAAAAAACGTTAAATAAGGTCCGAATGAGTTGCAGGAAGGTTTCACTGGGCGGAGTGCCAGGCGATGGCGCCTGTTAGCCAGACGGAGCCAGCGGAACATCCCCAAAACCCCCCAGGCAAAAAAAAATAAAACAAAAAAATAATAGTTGAGAGATAACCCTGACCCTAGTCCGACGCAGTGGCAGGCGATATTACGTCTGATACCAGAGACGCCGAAATAAAAGCTGGGTGTTCAATATCCGCTGGCCTCATCTTCCCGCATAGCCAAGCGATATCCCACTTGTTAGCAAGACGGGTAGGTGAGAACAGGGCTCGAAGTCAGGAAAAACCAAAAGTGGAAGAAGCTACCGCGGTAGAGATTAACCGAAAGGTGAAACCAAAATAAAATAAATTCATAATTTAGACGGAGAAGGTAGAGACTAAAGCTTCGCGGTACTGCCTTAGTCCCGACGAGCCAAATACATAGTGGTGATGCACTTCGATCTAATATAAAATAAAAAAATCCAGCCGTGAAGGCATTCGTGGTAAGCCGAACCGACCGAAAGAATTTCGCCATTAAATCAAAATGTCCGTGCAGGACTGTTGAGGGCATTAAAACCCGCGTTGGGCGCCTTATAAATCAAAACTTCCAAGGAATTATAAAACGAAAAACAATTTATTTACGTAACTTCAATATTAACAGCATCAACAAGTTAATGTATCAAAGACGAGAAAACATTTATTGCCTGTAAGGCAAACTGATCAGTTGGCCTTTTCCAATAGGGTATGCATTGTGAATAATGATTTCCTTATTTAGGAAAACAATAAAAACTTCTATGTACATTATATTTAATGAAACGTTACGTTCTGTAAATGATAAGAAAAGTATCAACAAAAACCTGCGATTGTAACTAAATATAACTGAAATGCAATTCTCTATTTTAATTGGAAGTAAGATTATATCTAACGACAATTCTTAACCTACGGTTATTTAGTGTCAAATCAGTATAAATTACTTATTTTTTTTTAAATGAATCAAGTACAAATCTACTATCTACGTAATTTCAAAACTCATATATGTATGTAATATTACACATTTTCAAAATATAAAACATTCCAGCGCTAGCAAACATCAACGGTCCTTCTTTGATATGCAGCCTCCTTCAGGGCAAGGCCTTAGAACCCGGAAAGTTCTGAGGGTGTTATTTTCTTTCTACCTTATCGTTTATTTTAATAATTTCATTAATTGTTTTCGCGCGAAACGAGTTTCGTGCAGCTTGTTTGTTTCACCCGGGTAATAAAAGTCAAAAGTACTTACAGTTTGGTTCTTGGTACCATTATTTCCTGCAGAACAACTTAATGTGAATTGCCACCACTCCTTCCAATTTCGCCGGTTAACAGCCGTCTTCCTGATTCCTTTTCTTCACCTCTTTCACTTGTGATTGAAACGTATAGCTTAAACAGATATTACGCTTGCACTCCAACGCAACTGTCCAACTTATATTCTTCAAACCCACACCAATGACATTCCTCCGCCAACCTCAACTTTTCCAAAAATAGCTGAATCTGTCGGTCCTCTGGTCAGTCGCCTCAGTGGTTAAACGATTTCTGCATGCTTTGAACTGGTCAGTAACCCAATATAGATACATTTCCAATGCCTGGTCCAGCAGCATGCGTATCGTCCTTCGGTAGTAGATGAACAGCAGCCCAAGTGTCGAAAACGTCCAGAATTATATTGTATAAGCAATACACAAACTGTCTTTGATACGAAAGCAAGCTATCAATGCTGGCCCGGAAAAGCTAAGTCCTTCTCCCGTCTTTATTTATTTTTTTAAAAGAACTTCCGACACTACTTTATTTGGCTTCAAAAAATAACTTAATCCAAAACGTTCTACTCAAAACACGTACTACCGTCTGACTCCCAAAATTTTTTTTCTTCTCAACTTTCATTTTTTTCCTCACATTCTCAATTTTCAAAAAGTTTTTTTTTTATTTTCCGACGTGTTCATTTTTCGAGAGTGGCGACTACAAGGTAGTTGTTCGTAAGGGGATAGGGGATAGGCCGGCCGTTACACTATTCCCCGCTATTCTCCAATTGTCCATATAGGCTGTATCAGATCCAAAGCAGAAGCACAGGCAGAAGCAGAATTCTGACAGTTAACCTCAAAATTTTTCACAAGCTCTCAGTTTGGATTTATTGTTAAACACAGTGAATGTATAATTGTTATTTGAATAAATCAGTGTGCAACAATAACAGTAAACCAAATTTATTTTTTTGTCTCAATTTTCATTTTCAAATCAGTGTGCAATTGTTTTTTAAATCACTACAAGAATAATAGTTTATAAACATTTAGGTTTTTGTATAAATTTTTCCTCATGATGATGTTAGCGGAGTTCGATTATTTCAATAAACTCATGATAATTATTACAATTTATCTACACTATTGCAATTATGTAAAATTGTTTAGTGCAAGCAGTAGGTTGTGGACCAGAGAAATGTTTTCGCAAAACGAAAGAGACTTACACAGTTTCTGTTCGAACGCAACCAAAAACGCCGACCACCCAACACTGATCATAATGATATCCAGCCCAGGCAACACTTCGGCAGCATCAGCACGAACAGAGGGGAGCAAAGCGGTATATTTTTTACTTCAAGTCACTTCTCTTTTACCGTCCGTGAAGGCAGCAATGAATTCCTTACTTAGTGATTTAATTAATTTGTCATAAAAGTAGATTTCCTGAGTTAGTGATTTAATTAAATTTTCATAAAAAATGAATTCCTGATTTAGTGATTTAGTTAATTTGTCATAAAAGTAGATTTCCTGAGTTATTGATTTAATTATTCTTTCATAAAAGTAGAATTCCTGATTTAGTGATTTAACTATTCTTTAATAAAAGTGTATAACAAAAAACTTTAATTTGAGTTGTGATTTGTAGAAAGTAAAAAAAGGTTAAAATTATTTCCACATGGGAATGATCATAATGGTCCTTCGAGCCGGATTTCCTGCTACCCGGATTACCTGCTACTAATGGAATTGAAAAATCAGGAAAAAGAAAGATTTGCCGAAAATCATAAAAAAACGGAGAAGGTGCATGTATCATTTTATTTTTTCTTTTTGTATAAAAAAGGGATTTATACTAACCACGCTTTAATTTTAGAAGTATTCATGAAATACCGTAATACATACCGTACTTTGAAAATATACATATATATGTGTGTATATCTCCTTTAAAAAGAGAATTATTTTTTGTTGCTGCTCTTTACTTAAACTAAATTGTTGCTGTTGCTCTTTACTTTGGAAATGAAAAAAAAAGAGAATTATGTTTTTCTGTTGCTCTTTATTTGGACTAAATTTAAATTAGTGACATTTACAACATTTTTAAGGGAATTATTATGAAATTTATTGTGAAAGTGAAACGACTTTTTCCCAAACTAAGTTTATTGGTTAACTCTAGGAACATTTAAAATAACTACCGTTGTAGAATTGAATATCACGTGTTGTATAACATTCCGTTACTTCCCTTATTTGATTGAGCTCGCGCGTTGATGAACATGTCCGTCCCAGCAGAGCGCGAACCAGACCCAACCCCAAGATACAACACAGAAATGGAAGTGTTAGTAGCGCAACAAGGGCAAGCACAACTACAGCTAGCTAAAATCCAACAAAATTATAAAAAGACAGCCAAGGTAAATTTGACAAAAGGTTATTTGCAGGGCCGCTTAATTTTGCTAGACGATTCGTTTAAAACTTTCCGTAACACCCACCGAGTTATAATTCAACTTGCTACTACCGCAAATATTCCCCTTAGTGAAATTGACTATTTCGAAAGTGACCAGTATAGTGCGTACGAAAACTTATATTTAGAAATAAAGGGTAACATTTTAGACATTATGCCCAGTGACGCCCATGTTGAGAGTGTTTCAAATGTTTCCCTTCTTCCCGAAAGAACCCCCGAAGTCAAGTTACCTCGAATAGAACTACCCACATTTTCTGGAAAATATACGGATTGGATTCCCTTTAGAGATCTGTATATTGCTGTGATCCACACTAACACCCATCTCACTCAAGCTGAAAAGTTTCAATACTTGAAAAGTTCGTTGACCCAGGAAGCGGCACAAGTGATAAAGCATATAGCAATTACAGACTCAAATTACGATTTAGCCTGGCAAACCCTAACCAGTCGTTACCATCACACCAAAATGCTTGCCGATGCTCATTTGAAGGGGCTATTTAACTTGCCCGTGATTACACAACCAACCGCATTGAATATTAAGCGACTAATTGATAAAACTAAAGAAAGTTTGTTTGCTCTAAAGAATCTAAATATCCCAGTAGATTCCTGGGATGCTATAATAGTATTTATGATTACTCAACGATTAGATGGTGAGACCCGAAAGAATTGAGAGCAGTCCTTAAATTCCTCCATGGAGATACTGAAGCACTGTACTCGTTTTTGGAAGCTACCTTTAGATCCCTTGAAGCCGTAGACAACATTAGGCCAAATTTACACACTAAAGTTAGCATTAGACCACAATTGGACCAAAACTTTAAATATGGAAAAGGCAGTACCCGAATATTCCACACAAGCGTAGATCCTCCCTGCCCAGTTTGTTCAGAACCACATTTCTTGTATCGCTGTGAAATATTCAAAGGTTTCAATAAGGAACAAAAGGAAAACCTCATTAGAAAAAGCCGACTTTGTATTAACTGTTTAGTTCCTGGTCACGTCGTAAAACATTGCAAACAAACCACACACTGTCGTAAATGTAATAAGAAACACCACACCCTGCTGCATTTTAATGCCGACCCGTCCCTACGTTCACCGCAATCACAGAGGTTAACATTGACCAGTGCTAGTGACAACGATAATGCGTAAGTTTGTTATGGATCCACCAATCAAAAGATCAACAGTACTCATTCCTATCTGGGAGATAATCCAGAAGTTCTTCTTGCAACGGCAATAGTTAAAGTTGTCACCCCCGAAGGTGAATTTAAATTGAGAGCATTGTTAGATCCAGGTTCCCAGTCATCATTCATAAGTGAGGATGCAGTACAGCGACTGAGACTACCAAAAAGGAATGTTCATCTATCACTCAATGGTATTGGTGAAATACCCCTTGGGATGTGTAACAATGCTGTTTTCTTGTGTGTTTCCAATCTGAATTTGACATCTGCTGTAAAAGTAAGGGCGTTTGTTTTACGCACGCTAACGAAAGTGCTACCTAGGCGGAAAATACATTTGAGTATTTTGCAAACAAGGCCAAACTTACCACTGGCTGATCCGGATTTCCATCTCCCAAGTCCTATTGATCTATTACTAGGGTCTGATGTAAATGTGAACATATTTCTAGAAGGTCAATACAAGTTAGCTGAAGGTCCCCTGATGCAAAACACCATATTCGGTTGGGTTATTTCCGGTCCTATCATAGGCAGTAATAGAATACTTGATACACATACCAGCACCACTACTTTGTTTACAGAAACGAACGTTGATACTCTACTACGAAGATTTTGGGAGCAAGAGGAAATACCAGCAACAAGACTTTTAAGTTCAGAAGAAGCTTCCTGTGAAGAGCACTTCTTGAAATCTCATTTTCGGGATTCATCAGGTCGGTTTGTAGTTTCCTTGCCCTTCAGAGCAGTTCTCCAAGGCTTGAATCCCCCCAAATTTGGCGATAGTCAAACTAGCGCTTTAGCGCGGTTTATCCAATTGGAAAGAATGTTCAAGAGAAAGCCAGCCCTTAAAAAAGATTATGACAAATTTATGGAAGAGTATGAAAATTTAGGTCATATGACACTAGTTGGAAACTTGCAGCAAGGCACCAAGAACTCTTCAAATTACTTCCTACCGCATCATGGAGTCTATAAAAAATCGGATAATATAGCAAAATTGAGAGTTGTCTTCGATGGATCTGCTCAATTACCTAATGGCACTTCACTCAATTCCGAGTTGTCTTCCGGCCCAGCCCTGCAGAGCGAATTGTCCTCAAACCTTCTTCGATGGCGCAAACATCGAGTAGCATTCTCTTGCGACGTAGAAAAGATGTTCCGACAAATATGGGTAAACCCAAAGGAAACCAGTTATCAACAGATTCTTTGGCGAAAAACAGCTTATGAGCCAATCTCGGTCTACAAACTGAATACAGTCACTTACGGAACAACAAGTGCCCCTTATCTTTCAATTAGATGTTTACATCAACTAGCCAAGGACGAAGAGTTTCAGTATCCATTGGCCTCGAAAGTGTTATTAGAGGACACTTACGTCGACGACATTACATCAGGCACCCATGATATTGACTCAGGAAGGGAACTACAGTTGCAGTTAAGGCAGCTTTTGCTGTCCGGAGGATTTCACCTAAGGAAATGGAGATCCAACTCCAGTACGTTACTTTCGTTTCTTCCCCCGAGGATCGAGACCCTTCAACCTTGTTAAATATTGATAGCCATCAACCTATTAAGGCGCTAGGTATTTATTGGGACACCTTGCAAGACGAGTTCTGTTTTAAGGTAAATTTACCACAGTCAGCGCAGCCCACTAAAAGAAGTATATTGTCAGACACAGCCCGATTGTTCGATCCACTTGGATGGTTAGCTCCCCTTATAATAATAGCGAAGATTATGTTGCAGAAGCTTTGGTTAGCTGGTTTATCTTGGGATGACAAGATTCCAGAACATTTGAATTTAGAATGGCGTGACTTTCGAGACTCCTAACACAAAATTGAACATATCCGAATACCTCGGTGGATACAATTCTCCCACAAGGTTAAACATTTCCATTTACACGGATTCGCGGATGCGTCACAAAGTGCTTACGCTGCGGTCGTCTACTCCAGAATTATTGATGATTCAGATAGAATAAGAACTCGTCTACTTACTGCTAAAACCAAGGTTTCACCTCTTAAGCAAGTGACCCTCGCCAGACTAGAACTTTGCGCTGCCACCCTTTTAGCAAAATTAATGGCAAAGGTTAAAATTGATCTAAATGTTGCTGACATATCGTGCTCATATTAGACGGATTCAATGATCGTCCTAGCCTGGATAAGGGGAAGACCGAGTCGATGGAAGGTCTATGTGGGGAATAGAGTATCCGAAATCCAACAATTGACCAATATAGAAGATTGGAACTACATTGCTTCGAAAGAAAATCCAGCTGACTGTGCGTCGCGAGGAGTCTGTGCTGCCGAACTTAAGTGCCATCCGCTCTGGTGGACAGGACCAGCTTGGCTGAAGATTCCCAGCGTTGATTGGCCAAAACACAATATAGCAGTTTTAGACACAGAGGTAGAACAAAAAGCGACCATTGCTTTAACTTGCAACACAAGTGAGTATCCAGAGCTATTCCAAAGATATTCCTCACTATCCAGATTAATAAGAGTTACAGCACTATGCCTAAGGTTCGTGAACAACTGCAAAACAACTTCAAATTCCGTTTATGGCTTTGTGAGAACCTCTGAACTTCGCCAGGCATTGAACTTAATTATCAAGGCTACACAGTATCATGAGTTCCACACCGAAATTTTCTTGTTGAAGAACAATAAGCCCTTACCTTCGAAAAGCCGTCTAATATCTTTAGCCCCATTTTTGGACAAGAAAGGAATCCTTAGAGTTGGTGGAAGATTGAGAAATGCAAACCTATCGGAATCAATGAAACACCCGATCTTGCTGTCAAATTTAAACCCATTATCTAACTTAATTATTGCAGATATTCACACGAGGACTTTACACGGTGGAGCTCAAATGATGTTAGGATACTTGAGGAGAAGTTATTGGATTTTAAGAGCACGGGATCTTATACGGAAGTATGTACATCGTTGTTTAGTATGCCTCCGGCACAATAGTTCTGCTGTCAATCAGTTCATGGGAAATCTACCAAGAGTAAGAGTAACTCCTACTCGCCCATTTAAACATAGTGGTGTTGATTATGCCGGTCCAATTGAACTTCGCTTGTCAAAGGGCAGATCGCCTAAACGTTTTAAAGGATACATTTGTATTTTTTTATGTCTCGTTACTAAAGCCATACACTTGGAGGTAGTGTCCGATATGACCAGTGCAGGATTCATAGCTGCTTTTAGACGATTTATTTCACGTCGAGGACACTGTACTGACATCTATAGCGATTGTGGGACCAATTTCATAGGCGCTAACCAGGAATTGAAGATATTGCACCAGAGAAGTCTGACTTCTGCACCCGAGGAACTTTTGTCAATTCTAGCTAATGAAGGAACAACGTGGCACTTTATACCCCCAGCTTCGCCTCATTTCGGAGGGCTATGGGAGGCTGGGGTTAAGTCAACGAAACACCACCTGAAACGGATTTTGAATGATAAGGTACTAAGTTATGAGGAGTTGAATACTCTATTAGCCCAGATTGAAGCGTGCCTTAACTCCCGACCGCTGTGTCCTACCAGCGATGATCCGAATGACCTGCAACCCTTAACGCCATCACACTTCCTCATAGGAGAACCTGCAACAACACTACCCGAAGAAGATATGATCGATGTAAATGTTAATAGGTTATCCCGCTGGCAGCTCATTCAACGAATGAAGGATCAATTTTGGAGACGTTGGACAATTGAGTATATGACCAGATTACAAGAAAGGCCAAAATGGAAGCAGATATTAAGAAACCCAGAAAGGGGTGACTTAGTTCTACTAAAGGATGAGCGATATCCCTCAACTAAGTGGCCACTGGCACGAGTGGTAGACACCCATCCGGGAAACGATGGACTCGTCAGAGTTGTATCCTTAAAATGTAAGGATAGAGTACTAAAACGTCCTGTGACAAAGATTGTATACTTACCAACGGATAAGCGAGTACGAGCGCTATAACTCTAGCGACATCTGGTTCAGAGGAAATGCTGAAACCAAAACTTTCTTGACTATTTTACTTATTTTTTCTACTTACCAATGTAAAATCAACGGATAAGCGAGTACGAGCGCTATAACTCTAGCGACATCTGGTTCAGAGGAAATGCTGAAACCAAAACTTTCTTGACTATTTTACTTATTTTTCTTTCAGTTAAGGACAGTAGTCCTTGGCGGGCAGTATGTTCGAACGCAACCAAAAACGCCGACCACCCAACACTGATCATAATGATATCCAGCCCAGGCAACACTTCGGCAGCATCAGCACGAACAGAGGGGAGCAAAGCGGTATATTTTTTACTTCAAGTCACTTCTCTTTTACCGTCCGTGAAGGCAGCAATGAAGGCAGCAATGAATTCCTGACTTAGTGATTTAATTAATTTGTCATAAAAGTAGATTTCCTGAGTTAGTGATTTAATTAAATTTTCATAAAAAATGAATTCCTGATTTAGTGATTTAGTTAATTTGTCATAAAAGTAGATTTCCTGAGTTATTGATTTAATTATTCTTTCACAAAAGTAGAATTCCTGATTTAGTGATTTAACTATTCTTTAATAAAAGTGTATAACAAAAAACTTTAATTTGAGTTGTGATTTGTAGAAAGTAAAAAAAGGTTAAAATTATTTCCACATGGGAATGATCAGTTTCTATAACAAAATTTTTGAAATAATGAAAAATAGAGACAACGAAAGTTTTGAAAGGCTACACGGATGGGTGTTCCCCAATTTGAACTATTATATAATTTATTGAAACAACGCCTCATTCGGAATAGTCACAGGAGGCCAATCGAAGCGGAAAGACGATTGGTTTTGACTTTAGTGTAGGCAAAATATTTGTAATAATTAACCTCTTTTAACCTCTTTAATATTACAGATATCTATCACAAGTAGTTTCTTGGCATAGCCTTTCCTGGGCCTTTCGTATGGGGTATACCACTGTGCGCGAGATCTTAGATATTTGCCTAGATATCTGGGATGAATTACATAGTATCTACCTAGCTCCGCTTAATGAAAATGAGTGGGAAAAAATATCGCTTGACATTTACGCTTCCACCGGATTACCTAATTGCGTCGGTGCCATCGATGGAAAACATATAAGAATTCAATGCCCTCCCAATGCAAATTCGGTTTATTACAACTATAAACAATATCACAGTATCGTTTTGCTCGCTGCTTGTGATAGCAATTACTGCTTTACAACTGTCGATATAAGTGCCTACTGCAGCCAAAGCGACGGTGGATTGCTATCTAAAAGCGTTTTTGGATCCAAGTTAATAAACGGTACATTAAATTTACCCAAAGAAAAAATAATGCCGAATTCAAATGTGGCTTTGTCGGGGATTCCGCTTTTCCATTAAAAAAGCATTTAATGCGACCATATCCTGGGCGCAACATTATAAAGAAAAAAAAAGAGAATTTTAATAAAACTCTGTCGTCGACAAGAGTGTTGATTGAAAACACTTTCGGAGTAATTTCGTCTAGGTGGCGAGTTTTCCTAAATTCTATAAACCTATTCCCCGATAATGTGAAAAAAATTGTAAAAGCGGTTGTAGTGCTGCATAATTTTTTGAAAATGAATGACGGCCAATATTGCTCTCCAAACTACACGGACAATTCCCACGATAATATCGAAGGACTTTGGAGGAAAAAAGCCCCACCCCTTCCAACAAGCAGAATTTTTAAAAGATTCTATGCGACTCAGACAGCATTTTTGCAAAGAGATATGTTAAGCGATTATTTGGCAGAGAAATGATTTTCAATAAAGATATTCCAATAAAAGCATCAATCATTGTAGTTTTGTATTCATTTCTAAATTCTTTCAGGCCAAGTTTATTGTCATTGTATTGTCATTGTAGACAAGTTGGGAGTAGGTGAAAATAAAAAAAAAATACCGCAGCTAGGTTGTGACAGTTCTTTCCTTCACTTCTCTCTCTATCTTCCGACTAGAGCTGCTGTTCGACATTTCAAAAATAAATGCATGGTCGACAGTACAAAGGGGCTATCCCTAAGTCTCTTGTGTGTCACATAAAAAAAAAAGTCAACATATCTACACTTTATTTTGTTTCTAGTGAAATCCTTGGAAAAATTAAATAAAATTAAAGATGGTAAGGATTGATCATAATGAATATCAGAGTTAAAATTAACTAAATTAACAGAAAAACGCAATATTTCAGTACTTTTATTCTCAAAACATAAATAAATAAAAATAACACAACTATTTTGTAAAAAAATGTGAAAAATAATACAGAAACATAACAAAAAAGTTCATTAAAAAATTGCAAAAACATAACAAAAATATAATAAATTTACAGAAACATAACAAAAAAACTTCATAAAAAAATTACAGAAACAACATCATTTCATAAAATATTTACATAAAAATAAAAATAACATTTCCATAAATTATATAATGTCAATCAAATCAATCTTGAAATCATCAGTAAAATTAGTTAACATTAACAACAAAATTAAAGTCAAATTTACCTTAGTGTTCAGATTATTTATTTCACTGTACACTAGTGCCATTACCTTTGTTTGAAGGTCTGTACGTTGTGTAAAAGTCATCCCACTTGCTTCAATTTCCTTTGCCAGCCCTAAGAAGCACAATTGCAGTGGTGTCGACATCGAAGCACCCCCTAAGGACTGTCTTGCGTCCTTTAAAAGGGCTGACATCTCTTTGTGGGTGTTTTGTAGTAACACCTCAGATTGCAGAGTTTTTTTTTCGTCGGAAAGGAACGTTTCCTTCTTGGGTTGTATCCGAAGTACATGTGGATGAAGTGGAATCTTGTGGTTCATCATATAACAATAAGCTATCTTCGTCAATATACAGTTCGGATGAGCAATTCTCATAATATTGGCCCGCAGACAGCTCACCATCTTCTGTGAAGTTACTTTTTGTTCGAAAAGGAAACAATAAATCAAAAACTATTCATAGATTGTTGTTGTATAAATACGTATTGTTAGTGCAAGGAACATCCATCAAAAATTCCATATTACTATAGAACTTCCACTGTCGTTTGGGTGAACCCGCAGCTGAACCTGTTGCTGTGATTTTCCTCTCTCTTTCTCGAGAATTTATCCCGCAGTGTTTTCCATCGCTTTCGTATATCTTCTACTATAAATACAAAAAGGAGGTGGGTCAAAATTGCCCCAGGCCCGGCGCAAAAGAAAAGTATCTCAGATTATCGGCTATAATAAGTATTGAATTTCTGTATAGTTGTTATATCCCGTAACTGTGGCTAAGGTGTTAATAATGCTATTTCTCTTTATTCGGGCGAAATGACTAATTAACCCTGTATTTTTGTAACGCCACCACATATCTTCATGAATAAGGTATCAGTGCACGCAGAATACTCCCACCTATCTAAAATTGTAAAAACGACGGTACCACAGTACCAACTTCCAGAGTTATGAGTCGTCAAAATTTTGTGTTTTTAACAAAAATGTCACTTTCAACCACCTTTTTCTCCAAAATATTCATAGTCAACTAATGTTTTTTTTCTCAGAATAAGAAAGCTTGGAGTTTTTCCTTTGAATAATGTCCAAACAATTTTGATGCTACGGCCTTTACTTTCGAAGTTATAAGCAATTTAAATTGCCGTCAACTTCTACTTGTGAAATAGGCACGCAAAAAAATTATCAATTATTTTCGATAGAAAGATTCAGGAATGATGACAAGGCTATCCGGTTTTATACGGGATTGGAATCTTACGAAAAATTTATGTTTGTTTACTACACGTTGTGTCCAGAGGCACATTCCTTAAAATACAGATGGAGTCAAGTATTAAATTTAAGCACGGAGGATCAGTTTTTTCTTACTTTAATCAAATTAAGAAGGAATAAACAGGACTTCGAATTGGGATTGTTTTTTGACATTAGTCCCACAACTGTATCGAATATATTTGTGACATGGGTAAATTTTATTCACCAGATGTGGAGTGTATTAGATATTTGGCCAAGTCAAGATTTAGTTAAATTTTACATGCCTGAAGGGTTCAAAAAACATTACCCTACGACGAGGGTCATAGTGGATTGTACTGAAATTCCTGTACAGAGGCCAACAAATCCAGTTACTCAGCAAGCCTTGTGGAGTTCTTACAAAAACCGATCCACAGTCAAATTTGAAGTTGAAGCAACTCCAAGCGGTTTATTCTGTCACTGTTCAAAAGCATATGGTGGCAGTACGAGCGACAGACAAATTGTGGAGCGTAGTAATTTATTGTACAAGTGCGAAAATGGAGACAGCATCATGGCTGATCGCGGCTTTAATGTACAGGATATTTTTGCGCCGAAAGGAATAGCAGTAAACATTCCTGCATTCCTAAAAGGAAGAAACCAGTTGCCAGGTATCACTGTCATGGAAGATAGGATATTAGCATCTAAGCGAATACATATTGAACGATTAATTGGTCTAACAAAAACATTTCATTTTTTGGAGCAGCCGATATGTAATAAATATGTGAAATTAATGACCAAAATATATTTTGTTTGTGTAATGCTTTGTAATTTTAGGGAAGGTATTGTGTCACATGGAGCTTAATGAAATAATTTGATTTAATAGTTTTATAAGTATTATTGAGTAAAATGTCACAATGTACATAAAATTTCCATAATAACAACATAACAAGTTCACAAATTTCACAAAATAACAACATAACAAGTTCATTAAAAAATCTAAATAAAAATGTTCATATAACATATTGAAATTAAAAAAATTCATATATATGTAAGTATTAAAATAATTAAATAAGAAAGTTCATGTTAAAATAACTAAAAATAAAAAATTCATATCACATTACATTATCAGTCTTTCTTTAAATAAGGAATCCAAGTAATCAGTCTAGTTGTGTATACCCGAACAGCTTATAAATAACCATTGTTTAGAGCAAAACAAATAACATTTTTTAAACAACTATGGAAAAATTTGGTATTAAACACATTCAAAAATGACACTAAGCCTTGCTTTTAAGGACTAATTATTATAGTTGTCAATTCTTATTTTACTATAATCTTTGTAGATATATTTCTCAAATATTTCATGCTGAAAATAATCATAATAAAAAGATTCTAACTTTTGTTCTAATTGGTTGATGAAGTCCTGATTTCGACGAACATCAATGATTTTCCAATCATTGTATGTGTATACAAGTAAATTTGCATGCCTTGTATTTGAAAATAATATGGATGAGCTGGTTCTAAGTATAGCTGATTATTGCCATTTGTATTTAAATATGGAATAGTTGATTCGCTAATATTGGAATATCGCTGATTGAAAGGGCATTTTACTTCCAACACCGTTTCAACACCTAGAAAACCATCTGGCGAAGCTCCCAAGAAAGGCTTTTCTTCCATTAATATTAAACCACATGTTTTTACAGTTACTCCATATTTATTTTTTTTTTTTTATTTTATTTATTTATTTAACAGGTGTAACAAAATATACAAAAATATTGCAAAGAAAAATTTTACATTTCTATTCACTTATAATATTTTACATCTCTTTCATTGATTACAAATATTCTACTACAATATTTTTCGCAGAGGCCGAAGCCTGTGAGCGAACCTGTTAAGTCTTTTTTTAAATATTTTTGATTTTAATTTCTTATGATTATTTAACTAAAAGAAACATGGATGCATATCAGTATATAAATTAATAATTTTAAAAATATTGAAAACTTATGATTTTATACTATTGTATCGGGTGAAACATTTCTCTTATGGTACTTGAATTCTCGCCAGTTAACCATCTTCTTATTAATTTACGTTCTTTTAGTGCATTTAGATTTTTTTGTTTATATTCTTGAGGTAGTAAGTTAAAGCACTTATATGCTATATATGTATTTGTTCTTCTATCCAGTTCTTTATTTACTTTAGGTAAATTGAGAGTTGTATTTCGAACCTGTTTTTCTATTTTTTCTCTATACAAGGTTTGTAAATTCTCAAAATGTTTAAATAAAGATTTTTCAACATAATATTTTCGTATACTAATCATTTCTGTTTCTTTGAAAAGTTGTTCAGTGGGGTATAAAATTGGTTTTTCGAAGATTATTTTTAACATTTTCTTTTGTATGGACTCTAATTGCTTAATACTCTTTTCATGAGTTCCACCCCATGCAACAATACCGTATGTTGCCATGGACCAAAATAAAGCATAGTAAATTGTGGCAATGTGTTTTTTATGTAGGATATTTCTGATCTTATAAAAAAGGTATATCAAGTATCTTCTTTTCTTGCAAATTATTTGGACGTGGTCATTCCAATTTAAATTTGAATCTATGTATACACCGAGATATTTAGTTTTGTCGACTCTTGTGATTATCTCACAATTACAATTCAGGTAATTGCAATTTGTAACGTGTACTTTAAGCGTGGCGTTTACAGGAATGCTAATTTTGTAACTACCAAAAGTCAAAAATACTGTTTTTTTGCTGTTTAATGTAAGGTGATTTTTGTAGAGCCATTTCGCAACTGTAGCTAATTTTAGATTGGCACTTGATACGGCTTGGTCCCACGTTTCCTCGCGTACCAACACTACGGTATCGTCTGCAAAAGACACTGTATCCCCTAAGGGGAGCGTTTCAAACATGTCATTTATATATAGGATAAATAAGATGGGGCCTAAAATGGTACCTTGTGGGACGCCACACTCAACGCGCATTTCCGAGCTACAGGTGTCATTAATCTTAACAACTTGTTTTCTATCACTTAAGTAACTTTTTATCAGATCGTATACTTTACCTCTGAAACCGTATTTATTTAATTTTGCTAATAATATCCCATGATTGACAGTGTCGAACGCTTTGGCTAGATCTAAAAATATAGCAATACATGGTTTTTTATTGCTTACCGCGGACTGAACGTGATCTATTACAGTTGCTATCGCATCATCTGTATTTTTCCCTTTTTGGAAACCGAATTGAAATTTATTTATGAGATCAAAAGTGTCTATAAATTTAGTGATTTTAGCTTTCATGGCTTTTTCAAAAATTTTTGCAAAATTAGATATTAATGAAATCGGTCTGTAATTCGTGGTTAATTCTTTGTTTCCCGTTTTAAAAATCGGCAAAATTTCTGCTTTTTTAAAGTGGTCTGGAAAAGTCGCATTTTCAATACAATTGTTTAGTATATGCGTCAGCGGTTTCGCAATCAAATGTCCCACCATTTTAACGATTTTGATTGGTATCCTATCTATACCTGATGCTTTGCCACTTTTCATTTTCGAAATGATGTCTAAAATTTCCTGTTCAGTAATCGGTTCAAAAAACATAGAATTTGGGTTTTCTTTTACGTTCATGCATGGATCATCACTTGAATTTCTTTCGAATTTTTCTGCCATATTTATGCCTACTCTAGCAAAAAAAGTATTGAATTCATTCGCGATTTCTTTTTCATTTTGAAAAACTCGGTTATCTAGATTGCTCTGTATTTTTGGTATTGATGTGTCATTTCGTGATTTTACATTTATCTTCTTATTTATAAAATCCCATAGCTTTCTACTATCATTTCCAATTTTTTCGATCAATTTATCATTATGAATTTTTTTCGCTTCACTTATACTTTGTTTTAGTTTATTTTTATATTGCAAGTATCGATTTTTCAAATTGACATTTTCCGGATTTCGCTTGAGTTGGTTGTACATTTTTTCTTTGATTTTACAAGAACGAATAAGCTCACGTGTTATCCAATCTTTTCTAGCTTTGTATTGATTTTTTCGTTTTTTGATACTCGTCGCAGAGTTTATGTAAAAATTAATCGTCTCAATAAATTTTTGTACCGAATTATTTATATCCGTTTCTGAATATACACTCAACCATGTTTCGTTACTCATTTCATTCAATATTTTTTGTAAGTTAACTTTTTTATACAGTAAATTATCAGTTTCCATTATTGTGTTATCATGCTCAATGAGTAATAGAGTCGAGAGATGATCTGTTATATTCATATCAAATACAATTGGTATGACGCGAGACGTTATGTTATGTTTACCTAGTATATGATCTATACATGAACTTCGGTTATCTGCAAATCTGGTCGGTATATTAATGTATGATTGAAATCCATACTCATACAAGCTACTCAGGTACTCATTCGATTTTGAGTTTTCTCTCAAAATATCTATATTTATATCTCCTATAATTAAATGGTTTTTTTCTGCTTTATATTTTTGTAGATGATTTGACAATTCGCTTATAAAATCTTTAATTGCAACGCAATGAGATCTATAAAGTGAAGTTATTATAATTTTTTCATTTCCGAATTTTATTTCCGTCAACAAAGCTTTAATCCTACCTATGTCAACAACCGAATTTGACAACATCATTCCTCTTTTGATATAAATACAAGTTCCATCACTTTTATTGATTCGACTGTCGGCAAAAAATAATTCGTAATTTTCAATCTCATATAGCGCAGGCAATCTGATTTTATAAGTTTCAGTACAGATAATAACGTCAGGGAATTTTTTCATTGTTTTAATTGCTAATTTTAAATTATCAAAATTTTTATTCAAACTTCGTATATTAATATGCAATATTAAAAGCCCTTTTTTACCAAGCAATAAGGTGTCTAGGTCTGAATATGTGTCACATTTATGAGTTATAATATCTGTCTTAAATTCATCTGAAAAAATATCAAACATCAATCAGATAAAAATAAGAGTTTTGGGAAATTGACTTATGATTAGTAATAACGCGTGTTTGAAACAGCGCGCCTTTTAAAGAACTCATAGCTATCACATTTGTCAATCTCATAAGCGCAGTGATTTTCGTCTTTGTTTTGTACCTCGCATTTGCTCTGGCGCAGTTTGCGCATTTTTTCGCATTTTTCTGTTGACATGTTTTGCTGTCGTGTTTGCCTGCACAGAATTGACAGGCAATCTCAGTTTGGCATCGTTTCGAACTGTGGCCATAGCCGTTGCAGTTATAGCAGCGGCTAAGATTAAAATCCTCAAAACACCGACACCGTTGCCATCCAATGTAAACAACCTTTTCTCGCATCCCTTTGCTGAATAAAACGGGAGGTAATTCGAGAAAAATAGTTCTTGTTTTGTTTCTTTTGTTATCGCGTGCGTATACAATTTTTATGTCGTCAACGGAGTATTCATTGAAGTTTTGTTTCGCAATCATATCAGCGATGTTCTTTATGTCAGAATCATCGATGACATTTACAATTTTGATCCGCGGATTTTTCATTTGAAAGGTGCCAATGTCGCAGTTCAAGTTTTCAATTTTCGCAATTTCATTTTTCATCGTTTCGTTGTCTTTCTCATTATTACATCTAATTATAAGTGATCCATCTCTTTTCTCTTTTACCGTCGACAGAAATTTTCAGTTTGTTTGGGTTTACAGCAGATTTAATTTTATTCATAATCGCGCCTTTAACAGTTTGAGTTTTCGGTTTGATCACAATTGGAGCGACTTTGCTCTTTCCCGCCGCTACGCTGGCGTAGGACATGTTTTCAGAATGTGTTCTAAAAACACGGTTTTTGTCTTCTAGTGACTCGATTTTTTCTTCTAACAATTTGTTACGTTTTCTCATTTCATCTAGCAATTCTTTCATTAGTTCGTATTCTTTAAGGTACCTTTACATTATATGACTTGTCATATGACTTTACTGTCAATGAAGTCAAACCTAACAATGACATTTGTTTTTGACATGACATACGACATTCTGTCAAATTTTGTTTTGAATATTCTCTGTTTTGACTTGATTTATCATATGATTTTTCTATCAAAATTACAAGTTGATAATCTATCTTGCTTCGTATTGTGTTCACAGTTAATTTTCACAAGTCATAACAGAAATATTCAAAGCAAATTTTGACAGATAGTCGTATGACATGTCAAAAACAAATGTCATTTGACATTTTATGTTAGCTATGACTTTATTGACAGTAAAGTCATATGACAAGTCATATAATGTAAAGGTGCCTTTACGGAGACTTTTATCGGCTACGCTCGCGACTTCAGAGTCTGAGGAGCAGCAATTTACTCGCGTTTCATCGATTTTTTTGATGGAATCATATTTGTCGCTACAAGAAGCATGATAGACCGCGCCGCAAAGTACGCAAACATAATGTTTAACCTCGCGATGTTTACAGCACGCGTAAGTCGGTGCCATCGCGCTCCGCGGTTACCTTTGGATGACTTAGAGAGCAGTCATTGATGGTCATGAACGAAATACTCCGGGCGATGTAGTCGTCTACCATGCACAAACGCCACAGCCATAAAATAACCGAAACAGCGGTATTTTTTGCGTGCGTGTAGAATTCGTACACATACACTATCGAAAAACAAAAATACTTCTTTTGAACTTTGCGATTATTTTATAAAATTTTTTCACTATAAACTTAGGTATGTATTTTTATAAAACTTAAATGATTCCTAATTATTCAATATTGGCTTTTCACTTGTGGACACTATTATATTATTTTTAAACTTATTTTTATATATTTAAACGGAAAAACAGAATTCTTTCTCTCGATTATAGTTCACGCAAGACCCGGCCGGACATCGGTCGACGATTGCAGTATGGGCGATCAAAATGATATGATTCATATAATGAAATTGCTTTAGGTTCACAGTCCTTTCCATGCTGAGTCTCTTTACTTTTAAAAATAGTTGGACTAATAATTCTTTTAGCCAAATTGATTTTAGCTGTTGTGGACACAGTTCTACATATCCCATAGAAGTTCGATGCAGTTAGATGGGTTTTTCGAAGTTCGTGCCAGTACTGACTTTTATCTTGATTTCTCGTGGCCATTTCAATTTCCTCTATGTCATGTTTACCTACATTTGAAAGCTGTAAGCATTTTAATATTCTATCTTTATAGTTGATGGCATAGTCATGGTCATTCTCAATGGCATACAAGTTTGCTGGCGGGATTGTGTATTTAAATGGCATTGTACTATGTGAAAGGCCTATGTAATTGATACACATGTTGCGGACCCTTTCTCTATATTTTTCAGCATCAACGTTATTCACGGGGTTGAAAATTATGGATGTCCTTTTTTCGTTGCATTTATTTAGATTCTCCACTTTCACAGGACTACCAAAATACCTTTTCTGTGGTTTGTGAAATCTCTGCAGTCTCTGAGTACATATACCAAATAAAATTTTTTTTTCTCGTTTTAACTGTTCGATGGAGACTGACAAGCCTCTACAACACCATGCTGTGTAATTTGAATATTTATGTTGTAAACAACAGCTTTTTTCATAGAAGCTTTGCACTCTGTAAAATAATAAATGTTAACAGCAAATGTCATCCTCACGTGTAGTACAAATTCATTTCTGTACATTTTACTTCCTTTTTCTGTATTTGTATCAAATCTGAAATAGTTAGTAGTTAATATGAAAATCAGCAACTGATTTATTAATACAACTCAACCCGTGGACGCAAATGACTGTTATAACCGCTAAAACGCTTACACCCGTCGATACTTTTCCGGGGAAAAACTGTGGAAAAATTTGATAGTTTTTTATTCCAAACATATAACTCGCACAAAATTCCCTATGGTATCGTATTAACAAAAAAATGTGTTTCTAGGCACAATTGTTTAAAAATAAATATGCGTCAACGGGTTAGTAATATCAAAAATTTACACTGGCAAAACGAAGAAAGCTTTATTGGGACATACCTATCTAAATAATTCATTATATTATCCATGGATAGAGGAGGTAAATCAGTCTCTCCATTCACATCTTTAAATTTGTCATTATCTGGCATGAACAAACTAGTTATTTCTTCATTTTCGGTAAATGGCCGTGATGCGAAATTGTTGTTTTCATCATAGAGAATCAATCTGTACATAAATGTTGAAATATTACAAAACTTCATAAAATTATACCATAATGCGTAATTCATAATTTAAATACATATCTATGTATCTCCTACCTTTCTATGAGTGCCTTTTTTCTTCCTCTGAGAGGTGCACCGCGTTTTCGAAGCAAATTTTTTAATTCTGGTATTATTAAATTGCCGTAATTACTGTTCATGAATTCACAAAGCACATACAACTCTCAGAAGCACATAAAATTTATCAATTCTTTAAAGCACTCAAAACGTAACATCTTTTTAAGTCGTTAAAATGTTCAGCGCCTTTTGACATTTCCTTTTGTTTACGTTATACTTCGTTGGCGCCATCTGAGATTAACTTTGCGTAAGATTCCCTATTCTATTAATTTCTCCTCCATTTGTTTCGGGTTTGTTGAAATTTAAAAAATTCAAAACTTAAAATTATTTTCCGTACAACTCGTTTTTTATAAAATCACTTGCACCTTACCAATTATATTAATTTTTCTCCAACAAATTTAATCTAAACAATATTTTTCCACGGCAACTCGCTTATAAATTCACTTGCAGTCAGAAACGTCAAAAAATTCTGCTTTACAGAGCAGCAAAATTAGGGTTTGAGATGAAAAACCAGCGGCAGAACTCTCTTCTGCTTTTGCTGTTACGTGAACAGCCTGAACCAATAGAAACAGTTCTCTGCCGACGGTTTTCCCTTTTCCCGTGTTCACTAATAAAGTCTATGTCTCCGAGCACAGTGTTACAATTTTTGGTCATTATTGTTAGCTCCTTAATTTTTTCGTTTGCCTTTGCAAGGATCTTCTGTCTGGTTCGAGTTTCTTCGTTTAACTTATGGTCCATACATATGTACCTCCTGCCTGGTGGTAGTTTTTTAAAGTTCGTTATGTAGGCAAGTCTCTTGCCTTTCGAGTGCTTTAATAGATCTCTCATCCTCGTAAGTTTCTTGCCTGGCGGGTAAATTGGGTACGAGTGTCGTCATTATCTGTCCTTATCGGATTGACCAGGGTATCGCTGGCGGACAGAGGATCAGGGAGTGTTTTCCTCAATGGCAGAAGTTCAGCTGTCCTTCCGGAGTGGGATCACTCAATTTAGAAGTGGGGGAGTTAGACATGATTGAGCTCCAACAAACCTTTTGCGTACAATGCGTCGTCTTTGAATCACCTCAAGAAATCGTGTCCAGTCAAGCCAGTCATAGCGTAGGGTACTGTCACTCTTTATAATGTGGAAAGAGTGACAGACCTCTATGTACATTAGGGTGGTTCAAAAATGCCAAAAAAAAATTCAAAAAAACGTGCACCCCCCTATCTTTAAGTTCAATTAAAATGATGATTTTTGGCGTCAATCGGAGAATTTTTGATTGACACTAACCATTGCCGCCGAGCACATTTCGTTTTAGAGATTTGCGATTTTTAGCAGCTGTTTTTGACAGCTGTCATGTTGCAAACCTTTGATTTGACGTCATATTCGTAATCAGCGACCTCGAAAACCCTCTATAGCACGAAATTTCACGTCATTTTAAAAAAAATGTAAAAAAAGGCAATATTTTGTTTATAGTTGACAGCGTTTTTGACAGCTGTCATTTGTCAAACCTTCGATTTGACGTCAAATTCGTAATCAGCGACCTCGAAAACCATATAGAAACCACGATCTAGGTATTTAATGGACGTAAATGAACAGAAATATCAAAGTTTTATTATCGTTTAAAAATCGTAAATCTCTAAAACGAAATGTGCTCGGCGGCAATGGTTAGTGTCAATCAAAAATTCTCCGATTGCCGCCAAAAATCATCATTTTAATTGAACTTAAAGATAGGGGGGTGCACGTTTTTTTGAAAATTTTTTGCCATTTTTGAACCACCCTAATGTACATATATGTGTCCGTTGCAAAAGTTTTATATTGCTATCCGTCGTGCCTTCGGATGCGTCTTGGTCCTTAAAAATGCAAGTGATTAAACACCTTTTACTGGCGGCCGCCAAGCTATTTTCGGTTGTGGCGCTTAGCTTCTACTGGGTGATCTCAATTAGGAAAGTCGATCCACCCCTTTTTACAATTGAAAAGGGTAGGGAGACTATGACTCCGCGCTCGTTGATGATGATGGACGGCCTAACCGTGGCCTCTAATGGTGAAGTTGGATCTCGAAGTACAGAAGCCTGGTACATTGTCCCCCAAATTAACATTATGCAAGTGAGGCCTACCTCTATTTTGAAATTCAACCACCCACCACTTTGGATGGTTTTTTTGGAAAACGAATCAATGTATTGACATAGAGTGTGAATTGTCGTGCGAAAAATAAATAGTGTGGATGGTTAAAATGTTTGTTCTTGCCCATTATACGAGATTAGAAATGATTCCAAGCTGTTATTGGTATTTCACGCGCCTCTCCAAAACCATTTTTACCAACTGGAAATAGGAAATACCATTCCAGCTCTTCTGATTACGTTCTCTTTCTAAATGCTAAGAGGGAGCTGTTTTTCTTTGAATATTTACCAATCTGACAGAGTTACTTTCAAGGTCCTTACCATGGGCAGAAACAATATTTTCAAGAGCAGGGACTCCGGACAGAACGCAATATGCTGGGTAATGCATATCACTTGAAGATTTGTCGTATGTTGTTACAACTTGGGACTGGAAATGAATTATTAATATGCGAACTATTACGGTCAATTTGATTTTCTTGACCTGGCCTACTTTCAAAAGAGATGCTCAATAGAGAATAAACATTTGTATAAATAAAATAAATGGTTAAAAAAATTTTTTAAAAAAAATTCTTTACATTAACTAAAAAATGTACTGAAAAGTAAAAAATAAAAAATATTTTAAAGAAAGCGTGAAATTTCAATTTTAATGAAAAAGTTAATTAAAAGAATGGCGCATTTTTCATCAAAAATTGAAAATATAACTGTAAATCGCGTGAGATTTACAATAACCCTCAATTTTTTGCTTTGTTAATTTCAAATTCTAACAAAATTTTTTGATGAAAAATGCGCCATTCTTTTAATTAACTTTTTCATTAAAATTGAAATTTCACGCTTTCTTTAAAATATTTTTTATTTTTTACTTTTCAGTACATTTTTTAGTTAATGTAAAGAATTTTTTTTAAAAATTTTTTTTAACCATTTATTTTATTTTCTACTTTTTAGTTTATTATATGTATTCCGCCATTTTATGATGGCAATTCTATTAGATTTAAAATTACGTCACACAGTTTGCTGTATTCATTTGATACCCATGTCGTGGGCTCGGTGGAACATAATTGCAAAAACGGCCGCCATCTCGGAACCGTCTTCTTGATTTTTTTACAAAAAGGTCAGATTGCATTTAGTACTTATACATGATGAGTTGAACTCAAGTTGAACCCAAGTCTAACTACATGTAAACGGGAGTCGAGTTGGGTTAAGGTTGACTGAACTCGACTCAGCTCTGCTACCTGGGTTTAGTTGAAATTATGCATAAGGACATGAGTTCAGTATTTGAGTAGTTGAATTTAGTTGACAGCAGCATCTCTGTGTTTGTTTGTGATTTTTTGTAACGTGTATTGCTTCTTTATTATCAACTCACCCTTAACTCAACTATTCATCTCATCATTCATACACATTAACCACCCGAACTACGAGTGTGTGCAAAATTGGAAGTTGATCGGTTATATTTTCTACTTTTTAGTCTATTATAAGCTTTCCGCAATTTAGTGTTGGCCGCCATTTTGAATTTGGAATGACGCCACATAGCTTATTGTGTCCTACCTGTCATATCCTTTCATTTGATACCCATGTCAGAGGGACGCGGAGCACAATTTTAAAAATCGGGCGCCATTTTGGATCCGCCATCTTGATATTTTTACAAAATGGCCAGATTGCATTGTCATCCAAACTAAACGTGTATGCAAAATTTCAGCTCTATCCGAAATCGGGAAGTGGGTCAAATTTAACTTCCAAGATTTGACGACAAACAGTGTAAGTGTTGGCCGCCATTTTGAACTTGGAATGACGCCACATAGCTTATTGTGTTCTACCTGTCATATCCTTCCATTTAATACCCATGTCAGAGGGCCGCGGAGCACAATTTCAAAAATCGGGCGCCATTTTGGAACCGCCATCTTGATATTTTTACAAAATGGCCAGATTGCATTGTCACCCAAACTAAACGTGTATGCAAAATTTCAGCTCTATCCGAAACCGGGAAGTGGGTCAAATTTAACTTCCAAGATTTGACGACAAACAGTGCAAGTGTTGGCCGCCATTTTGAATTTGGAATGACGCCACATAGCTTATTGTGTTCTACCTGTCATATCCTTTCATTTGATACCCATGTCAGAGGGCCGCGGAGCACAATTTCAAAAATCGGGCGCCATTTTGGAACCGCCATCATGATATTTTTACAAAATGGCCAGATTGCATTGTCATCCAAACTAAACGTGTATGCAAAATTTCAGCTCTATCCGAAACCGGGAAGTGGGTCAAATTTAACTTCCAAGATTTGACGACAAACAGTGTAAGTGTTGTCCGCCATTTTGAATTTGGAATGACGCCACATAGCTTATTGTGTTCTACCTGTCATATCCTTTCATTTGATACCCATTTCAAAGGGCCGCGGAGCACAATTTCATAAATCGGGCGCCATTTTGGAACCGCCATCTTGATATTTTTACAAAATGGCCAGATTGCATTGTTATCCAAACTAAACGTGTATGCAAAATTTCAGCTCAATCAGAAACCGGGAAGTGGGTCAAATTTAACTTCCAAGATTTGACGACAAACAGTGTGAGTAAAATAAAAGCGGGCGCCATTTTGGAACCGCTATCTTGATATTTTTACAAAATGGCCAGATTGCATTGTCATCCAAACTAAACGTGTATGCAAAATTTCAGCTCTATCCGAAACCGGGAAGTGGGTCAAATTTAACTTCCAAGATTTGACGACAAACAGTGCAAGTTAAATAAAAGAATTTAAAAAATTTATTGTTTATTCGTCGCGTGCTTAATGTATCGATTTCTGCGTAAAATTGCATGCAAGCTATCAATATTACTAAATCGCATACAACAAGCTACACTTCTGGAGGGAGCATTGCATCCTTTCGCACCTCTCGAATGGGAATGAAATAAACAATTGCTGTTCTCACAGATATAAACTGTAACAGACAATGCAGGCTGTAAGAATACTATATCTATAATCTATATCTAAAGAACGCAGTCAAATTATTTTTCAGGTTTGGAAAAACGAGTCGTTGTTAATATGGCCATCAAAACCGGCTTCATATTCAACTTTTATATTGTCCATGGAATTGGCTAATGTAATTTAACTAATTCTCGAGTTGTTTAAATGAGGTTTTCACGTATGGTTGGGCCAGGTCGGTGATGAGTCTGATGTAATGTTCCCTATGAACATTAGTGATGTATTTTCAGGTTTGAAGCACAACGCGTGGTGTTTGTGATTTTATTCTTTATTAATATATAAGCTCTTTTGTACTTCAACTTTAATGAAATAATTACAAATTCAAAATGGATTAAAAAACTTGCATATAAATTAAAATCTTAGAGTTAAATGTTGTCGGCTGCGCCTCTTAATTCCAACTGAACTTTTTACTGAAAAAAGGTCCAATGGATGCTGGAACGGCGATGTAATGATGGTGGTGTTGGTGATCGTCGTTCACAGTGATTTAGCAGCAAGATAACTAATATCGACCTACAAAATATTGGTAGTATTGCGAGACGCAATACATTCACGGTAATACAGTCACCGAAATAATTATAGGTTCACCCATGAAAACCTCAAAAGCGAAAGCAAAGCGTTAAATTTTTTATGTGAACCTATAATTATTTCGGGGACTGTATCTGTCACCTACAATTAGGAAGTGATTGAACACCTTTTACTGGCGGCCGCCAAGCTATTTGCGGTTGTGGCGCTTAGCTTATACAGGGTGATCTCAATTAGGAAAGTCGATCCACCCCTTTTTGCAATTGAAAAGGGTAGGGAGACTATTGCCTAATTTCCAATGGGAAAACCAACCACGTACGAGGGGCCTTATTCTCTATTACAATATTGTGAGAATTTCTCTCGAAACTGCCAAAACCGTATTCTCTATTACAATATTGTGAAAATTTCTTACAAAACTGTCAAAATTGTATGCTCTATTACAAAACGGCCTCAAATTCTACTCGAAACTGTAGCAATATTGTTTAATTTGTACTCGAAAGCTCAAGTGGTATCGAAAATTTATAAAATGTAAGTAAGATCTCTAATATTATATTATAATATAATATTATATATTATTTCTACTAAAATTAGGCCAAAAGCAACAAATTTACGGCAGTTTTATGCCTTAGTAGGTTTCATGGAAACCCATCCCGATGTAGCAAAGGGGTACCTCAATAACGCCGGTGCCAGAGAGAAGGCTAAAGCTCATTGGAATCAAATAGCGGAAGAATTGAATCGCCTTGGACCGCCTTCTCATGGCATAGACTCTTGAAAAAAGGTATAATGCTTTTACGAATGTTATTGGAAAAGTAATTATTATCTTTAGGTATGGGCTGACTACAAGCAAAATATAAAGAAAAAGATTAGGAAAAATAAGGCAAATATTCAAAATACTGGCGGAGGTCCGAACAAAAACATTCAGTTAACGCCTTCGGAACATAAAGTTTATGAACTTCTTAACTTACAAGAAGGCGTTTTTGGATCCGAAAAAACAAAAACTTTTGGGGTTAATCGAAAGGAGTGCAGTGAGCAACCGATGATAAGCAGCCAAGAAAGAGATATTCGTGTTACGAAACTTTGGGAAGAAATAAGTTCCTCCAAATGATACACTTCAAGAAGAGGTTGCAGTTAGTGTGGACAATTATGTTGGAAATGGTGAAGTTGAAGCTGAGCTGAAAAGAGACATCTAAACCGTCCCTTTAGAAGCCCAAAAGTTCTTTTCACAGTATTCCTAGCCTTACCATGTCTTTTGTTGAAAAGAGACTCTGCAGAATTATCTTTCGCTGCTCTATAGGGAGTTAGAAGCCATGGCTCAAGCGGATAACCGGAATCTCCTGAAACACAAACGTTGATTATGTATGAGCTAATCTGTATTAGCCAACATTTTACCTAGGATCCATTCTTTATCTCTGCTTCGGAACTTATGTTCTAAATAGCATCTTTCTTCGCTTGTTGCCCAAACAGAAGAGTCATGTGAAGCGCCTCCATGGCGAGCATTCACTGCTCTTATTCGTAAAGCCTGATCACAAATCTGAAATGAATAGCTTTCTTAGTTTTAATATAAACCATGGGTTGTTGAATTTACTTACAAACTTGCGCGCGTTATAAAAAGTAATGTTAAGGAATTGAATTATTGATAGTTGATGAGATTTAAGTGAAGAAATCGAATTATTATTTAATGTGATACAAGAAAATATTATCAATTGAACTTATTGTTATTGCTTAAGTGAATTAAAAAAGAAAAATATTAAAAATCAAGTTAAGGGGTTAGGCCACTGTAGAAAAAAAAAAAGTCGATTTTTTTTTTTCTTAATAATATGGATGATGAGGTCCAAAATCATGATGTCGAAGGACAATTATATGGTGCAGGCATCGCAGATTGAAGGTAAATTGGAAAATTCACCTAGTATATATAAAAAAAACTTTAAACGCGTTTTTCTCAAAATGACATTTTTCAGGTTGGCTAGCAGCATAACTTGATCAATTTTTTATCGAATCGTTTGAAATTTTAACTGTATGTTGAAAACAAGATTCTCCATCGAAATACGTAGGGGTTTTGCAATACCTTCAATATTTTTTTTTGTAGAGTCAGTTCTTTGCCCCAATTTTGTGCTCAATTTGGACTTTTTTTTTGATAAGTGTGCCATTTTGTCAAAATTTAATATTTTTCAAAATCGGTACGTATTTCGATGCCAAATCTCTTATAGATAATGAGATTTTTTTTTGGTAGCTCTAGGTAAAAAGCTGTGCCTTTTGTACTGCTAGCCGTAGGGGACCTTTTTTAAGAGGCGTCTACGCGTATAGGCTGTAACTCCACCATTATGTAACAAAATTGAAGAAAATATTTTTTTTTTATACTTCGATATATGTTTAATTAAACTATGAAAGCCGTTTTTCCATATATTTAACCGTTTTCCAAAAAAAAAAAATACAAAACAACCACTTTTTTTTGGTTTCTACAGTGGCCTAACCCCTTAAGGTGTTATACAAATCTTAATTGTGTTAGACTTTCGAAAGAGAATTTTACAATAGGGTTTCCTTGAAACCAATGAATGAAATTTATCGCAGTATGTATGTTGAAATAACCGGATCTAGCTAAATAAATAATGTAATTAAAAAAACTAACTCAAATGTTTTAAAAATTCAAGTCTACAATAATACCTATAAGACACAACAACAATCTATACATTTCCAGAAAAATTATAGGGATGGCAGCAGCGGTACGATCTCTCCCGCCCCGAAAAATATTGGCGGCCAAAGTCAACGGTGGAAGTCAGTGGTGGCTCTATCTCCTACTACCTAAACTTAAATATAGAACTCAAACTCCTTACTGGCTCAACGACTCAACCTACAGACCGTGAGACCAGACAATAAATAATCTGAACTACCAGAAAAAATTCTAAAGCCACCATCAAGAGTGCCATCGATGACCCCGGATGCACCTCAGATCACCCCTACTTCATTGATGAAGCAAGGTTAATCTTCAGAACAAGGGCTCAATGAGGGGAATGGGGCCAGCAGTATACGTCGCCCGAAAATAAACACTCACGGAAAAATATGAAAACTTCTTCCTAAAATAAAAAGAATTTAGAAATCCGCTATCTACAACTTTGCGTGCTTTCTGGAAGGATGAACAGACGGGATAGCGAAGAAAAAAAATTACCAGCAAAGGCAAGTGGAGGGAGCAGGATGACCCCAACATTACCCGCACTAAATTTCGACTACATACCGAAAGAAAAACAAAAAAAAATAAAAAAAAATGGACCGAATGGATTCCAAAGATGTCCACGGGGCGCAGTGGCAGGCGGTATGACGTCTGTTACCAGAGACGGTAGCCCGTGTTACATATCCGAAGTCCATCCGATGAGAAAAAAAAATTGTGAATCCTGCTCCAGGACTGACGCAGTGGCAGGCGGTATCACGCTTGATACCAGAGCCGCCGAACTGAAAGCTGGGTGTTAAATCACCGCTGGCCTCATCCTCCCGCATAGCCAAGCGATATCCCACTTGTTAGCAAGACGGGTAGGTGAGGACAGGGCTCGAAGTCAGAAAAAAAAATCAAAAGTGGAAGAAGCTACCGCGGTAGAGATTAGCCGAAAGGTGAAAACAAAATAAAATTAATTCATAATTTAGACCGTTTTAAGACAAAGGAAGTGGTAGGGACTAAGTCTTCGCGGTACTAGCTTAGCCCCACGGCGAACCGTAAACGTAAGTGGTGATGCAATAATAAAATCAAAACCAAAAACCCAGAAATAAAAACTTAAGCCGTGAAGACCTATTTGGTATGCCAAACATACCGAAAACAATTTCGCTATAATAAAAAATAAGGTCTGTGCAGGACTGAAGAGGGCCTAAAAGCCTCCGTTGGGCGCCATTTGTAATGTGCACCTCGGGTTGGTGGCCCGAAGAGGCCAACCGTCGATCCACATATACAAAAAAAAATTTGGACACAAAAAAATCGCCTGAAAATTCGCAAGGCAGTACCCCGAGTCTCAAGAGTATGGCTGGCTCGCCGGGGGATCATGGGGTTGGGAGACTCAGGAGGTACCGTCTAAAATAATGAACTACATCACCAGATGGGAGCGCCTCCCTTCATGGCGGACGTGGAGAGCCCACACGCAGTGAGTCGGGTGCCTGAAAACAAATTTCCGGAGCGAAATTCATCGTCCGCCGCTAAGCCATCATGACCCTAGCCCTTCAACATATCAAATCTAAAGCGTGGTAATTTTTTTTTGTAAAACTTTATTTTAATTAATTTAAAAAAATATTTTTAGTTAAAATTCTTATTTGTTTTTTTTCCTCTGTTTTACATCCCATGTACAATGCATACCAAACAACAAAAAAATGAAAACCAAAACATTATAGCAATAGGTTTGAAGAACTAACAGAAGAAAACCCGTCCTGGCCAGTACGCGTATCCTTTATAACAAAATGTCAAGTCTAGTAATAACATACATAAATACCCAAAAAAAACAACAAAAAAAACAATCTCCGACAAGACTTTCCGAAGTACAGTCTTCGAAGGCAAATTGAAAAAAAAAAAATTTTATTCGTAATATTCACATTTTAGTGTAAAACATTGGTCAACAAAAAAATTATAACATTAATCATTGACTTTAGCCTCACTCAAATAAGGATATTAAAACCATAAAAAAAATTCCACTGTGGTGAAAAATTTATAAATTATACAAAAATATGAATCGTACTCCTGTCAATCTAAAAAAATTATATCACTAATACATATAAATTGTTATTATATAACTCTTTAAAACTAAGGTATTTAACATGGGACTCTGTCCCCTATAAATTAAGAATTGTTTAAAAAAACTAATAACCTTCATAAAATCAATTCCAACAACAAAACAATTATTTATTTTTTCATAATCAGATAAATTAGTACTCCAACCGGTCTACCTCCGCATACCGGTATGTCCTTGATAATGGGAACCGTTGATCTTCTTAACTAGCCATTTTTCTTGCCCAAGGCGATTTTCTACTGATGTTAACTATTTTACCTTAAGAGTCTTTGTATATACAAGACCACCTTCTCTCCAACCGTCGTCCATCTGCACATACAGCAGCAATTCCGGGTTTAGCCTCCGTTGTTACAGGAGCTCCTCAGAACATCTCCGTCCGCTCACCTCTTCTCAAAAAAATATACTTATCAACCTACATAAGTGCTCCTGCCGGGTTTTTTCTTTTGCACATATCCTGGGATATCTTCATACAAATATAATGGTGTCTTTCCCAAAATCTTTAACTTTATGGAGCTTTTTTCCTTTTTTTCCAGCTCCGATCAAACTTGATTGTTATTTTTATTTATTTTTTCTTTATTTTAAAAGAATTTTCCAAAAAAAAACTTCACTTTTTTTGATTTTGATTTTTGATTTTTTTGATTAAATATTTCGCAAACTGTATTTTTTTCTTTTCTTTATTTAAAAAAAATTATTTTTTTATCGCTTTTAAAAATTTTCAAAAAAACTTTTTGCATCTTCCTCCTATCTCAATCGAATTCCACAACTTTTCTTTTCAAGTCTCAAAACTGAACCCCCCAAAAAAAATTCCATCCTTTTCTCCTTGTTTTTTCCCGCCTACCCGTTTTCAATTTCTCCAAAATTCTTCCTTAATTTGTATAGTGACTACAGGGTGTGTTTTCAGTGAGGATATAGTTTGCCGTTACATGGCTAATTGTTGTAGCGTTGGTATTGCGAGAAATGGGGCGCTAGCGGTTCCATAGGAGACTGTGGTTAGTTTATATTCCTTGACAGGTTCGTTTGGAGAGTTTCGCCATAAAATTCTTTGATAATTTTGGTCTCGAATGTCTATTTTTATCTGACGATACATTTTTTCGATGTCAGATGTAAATACCACCTTATGTTTCCGCCATCTAGTTAAAATTGAAACTAAGTTCTGTTGCATTTGTGGTCCAACTAAAAGTATATTTCGTTTAGGCTTTCTTGATTAAACCGTTTTGCGGAGCCATCAAACACCACTCTTAGTTTTGTTGTTGTACTGTCATGTTTCAGTACTGCGTGGTGAGGTAGATAATATGCTGTGTCGACTGCGTCAGTTGCTAAAATCATGTGACCAAGTTGCAAGTATTCATTCATAAAATCCTTGTACAAGATTTCTAGAGTTTTATTTCCTTTGAATTTCTTTTCCATTTAGAGCAATCTTGCCATGGCAATATCTTTTGAATCACCTAGATTGGCGACTATGGGGTCCCTTTTAAATGGTAATCTTACCAATATTGAACATCGGAATGCCTTCGATGAGTAGTTCTGTAATGAGTATCACATATTAAGTCTTCACTTGTATTTACTTCCTCGATTTCCCAAAATTTTTGCAGTTCTTGTTGTAAATCTACTTCACACAGGTAGCATTGAGGTGATGTGGTGAGCGCACGCTGTTGTAATTCACCTGATAGTACCCAAACTAGTTCCGTCTTTTGGACTATGGGAGCTCCTGGTGGCCCTCGTAGTACAGCATCCATCAGAATTCTTCCCATTATTTCTGCTCCCAGTATTACATTAACTTTTGTTGGCTCCTCAAATGCAGGATCTGCCAGTACTATGTTCGTAGTGTGTTCCCAAGTCGATCTGTTTATGGTGTTATCTGACGGCAATAGTCTTGTCAGTTTTTTGAGAACCACAGCTGTTGTAGTCGTCATCAATTCTGACGGATACCTTGGCTGTATCGTCAGTTCGACGCATGTCTGAATACTGTTCACTTTTATTTCATTTATTGCAGTCACAGTTGCGTGGTTTCGGCTTTTTGGGAGTTTTAACTTCTGCGCTGCTTGTACGGTTATAAAACTGGCTTGAGATCCTTGATCAATTAGCGCTCGCAACATTACTCTGCTGTTATTTTTGCCTACTGCCTGAATTATTGCCGTGGGTAGTAGTACAGTTTGCTGAAGTCTACTTTCTGCCATATGAGTTGGTAGTATATTACTACTAGTTGGTATCTTCGACTCCTTTTCCTTAGATTCTCGGTTATTTGACTCTGTTTTTTGAGGCACTGAATTTGTGTGTAGTAAAGTATGATGTTTTTCGTTACATGCTCTACATGTTTTCCAGCTCTTACAATTATATAAGGAATGGCCTTTTATGAGGCAGTTGATACAGAACTGGATTTTCCGAGCTTCTTCGTTTCTTTGAACAGGAGTTAATTTATTGCATTTCTCACAATTGTATATCTTGTGATTACCTTTGCAAAAGCCACATTGAATTTGACCCGACCGTACCATAATATACCTTCACATCATTCCTTTTTGCTGTTTGATTAGACTTCGTTGGTTCCATATAGTGATGAGCAAGACTGGTCTTGCAGTTTTGCCTTTGCTTCGACATTTAAGCAAAACCAAAGCTAGACCAAGACAAGACAGGACTACAGACGAGTGAAAGATCAAGATAGCAAGACTTTTGGCTCATCACTAAGTGCCAAAAGCCTTACAGCGATGAGCAAAAAGTCCTGCTATCTTGATCTTGCAAGAAGTCTTGCAAAAAGTCTTGCGGAAAGTCTTGCAGACTTGTCTTGGTCTTGCTAAATGTGGAAGACAAGACTTTTCGCTCATCACTGTAAGGCTTTTGGTACAAAGTGATGAGCAAAAAAGTCTTGCTATTTTGATTTTGCAGTCTTGTCTTGCCCTTGTCCTGTATTGTCTTGGCCTTGCTTTTCTTGCAAGACTGTGCAAGACTTGTTTTGTTCATTACTAGTCCATAGATTCCAAAGCTTGAAATCTGTTTTCAAGGAAGTTAAGAAACTCATCTAGAGACTGAATTTCTCTCGGGTTTTGTAACGTTTGCTCATAGATGCGTCGAGACTCTTTATCTAATTTGTCAATTAGTAGATGCACTATGAGTGGGTCCCAGTTTTGAATGTCGATCTCTAGATTCCTGATTGCTTCTAATTCTTGATTCCTGATTGCTTCTAATTTTTTTTAACCCAGTAGCAGATTCTCTTGATAATTCTGGCTGATTGCAGAGTCTTCGTAGCTGTGCCGTAATTAGTATTCGTTTGTTATTGTACCTGCGATCCAAGATTTCCCATGCTGCATCATAATTTTCATTAGTTATATTTAAATGCTGGATAAGTTCGCTTGGCTCCGCAGTTACATTTGCTTTTAGATAAAATAGCTTTTCGGCTTCAGTAATTCTTTCATTTTTGTGCACTAGCTCAGTAAACAGATTTTTAAACGATGGCCACTTTAATCACCGGTAAAATTTGGGATGTCAATGCTTGGGAGTTTCACCGTTGATTTTCTATCAGTTGAAATTTCGGGTGCCTGAGTCGTTGCTAGTGTAGATTGATTGCCTAATTTCTCTTGCATTTGTATCACGGCGTTCTGATAGAGGCTTTCAGTTGTCGAAAACACATCCAGCTCAAAATAATTATCTCTGAATTTTCCCGTAACCATAATGTTCGCATGATTGTGTACGATCAATTCCCAATAATCAGCTAGTAGTTAATTTTTTGGGAATAATAAACTGACGATAACTGCTTCTTCATATCTGCTTCGATGTTGGCTATGTTCTTTTTCAGGGTATCGATTATTGCCATTTGCTTTTTTATTAATCGCATTTGTTCTGCAATCTCCTCAGAAGTTTTCTTTTTTTCGATTGCATCTCGAATCACGCCTTCTAAAGTTTCCTTTGTCTGATCACAGAGTGTCTCAACTTGATCGTAATACCCCTCGGTGAAGTATTTGTGATCGGGGTTCTGCTCCTTCACTGCTTCGATTTGATTATTGATGTTGTCAATTTCCTCCCATGCCTTGTTTAGGGATAACATTCTTGCCTCACCATACGCGACCGTTTTTCTGGCTGACGAATCTTTGCTTACTTGGGAAGTGATCTTCTTAATCACTTTGACATGCTTGGCTTGTTCTTTCAGTAGTTGATCCATGCTGTACTGCTGTCTAAGAAATTGCCTTTTTAACAGTTGGTAGATTAACAGCTGTACCTGAGATACCTGTACCTATAGCTATTGAAGATTCTAGCAAAGCCTCAAGACTAACGTGACCATGTGATCCGATTTTCTCGGATTTGATCCGATTTTTCGAGGCCTAGATCCGAGCGATCCGATTTTTCCTTCTCGTCAAGAAAAAAAATATGCTGTGGCATTTTGGCCCATTACTCGACATTCGTGTTTTTGGCGCTGTCGGCAATTGATTTGACAGTTGTGTAAAGGGCGAGCAATTCTTTGAACCATAATCGCCGGGCAATAGTAATGGAGCAATTCAAGCAATTTAGGGCAACGGCAACGGCTCCATTATAGTTGCCCGGCGTATTTTGTTCAAAAAATTGCTCGTGTAAGCGCACCTTAAGTGGCATGTAATCGCAGTATTTTGCGCGTCACTTTTTCGTTTGACATTTGAATGTACTGATCGGCTGTACATTTGTGAATCTTTGTTTTTCATTGGGCCTTTGTTTCGTTTCTTCATTTTTTTAAAAAGTTTTCTACAAAATGCCTCCGAAAAAAAAGAAGTGCGTTTTCAACGATGAATATAAAAAAAGTTATCCGTTCTTAGAAAAAGCAAATAGTGAAAATGATTCTATGGTTCGATGTAAGAAATGTAATTCGGAGTTTTCTGTTGGAAGTGGGGCTCACGACATTGAAAAGCATTTGGAAACATCAAAACATCAAAAGGCGATTCTTGCAAGCGTGAAAAATAAATCCATAACCAATTTTTTTACTAATCCGACGAACGCAGATTTGAATATCGCAGCAATGGAAGGTGTGTGGGCCTACCACACAGTAGCTGAAAACCATAGTTTCAGGTGGGGAAAATTGGTAAAAAATAGATGTTTTTGGACGCAAGAATTGTTTACTTCGCATTTCAGATCGAACGACTGCGCATCAAATCTATTCAGACGATGTTTTGATGTCAATAAATTCTCGTGTGCCCGAACCAAATGCGAATCGATCATAATCAATGTTTTTGCTCCTCACGCAATTAATTTGTTGAAACAAGAATTGGAGAAAGCATGATACATTTGTCTTTCAACTGACGCATCGAATCATTCTTCGACAAAACTATTCCCCGTTGTTATACGTTATTTTTCGTCTACGGAAGGCGTCAAAGTAAAAGTTATTCAATTGACAGATGAAAAAGGGGAAAAATCCGATCACATTCTCAATCTTTTACTAAAAGTATTGGATGATTTCAAACTGCAAGCCAAACTGGTTGCATTCTGTGCTGACAATGCACCTGTGAATTTCGGAAATCTCAAACGAACTGGTGCCGAAAATGTTCTTTCGAAATTGAAATTAAGGAAGCCGAACATCATGGGGATTGGTTGTGCCGCGCACATAGTCCATAATGCAATGAGAAATGCATGCGATGGATTGGATCTAGAAGTGGAGGGTACAGTGGTCAAAATATTCACTCATTTCTACATTCACACAGTTCGAACTGAAGAATTGAAAAACATTTGCGAAACTACTGATGAAGAATACAGCCAACTACTCGGCTACAGCAAAACTCGCTTTATTGCTCTACGTGGCGCAATGGAAAAAATAATAAAAATGTTCGGCCCACTTAAAAAATACTTCAGCGAAATTCTGAACCCGGTTAAAGTTCCGAAGCTTATTCAAGGTTTTTTTTCCAACCCTTTATCGAAACTTTGGTTCATCTTTATAAAAGATCAGGTAATTTCCATCGCATTTGCCTTCATATGAAAAGTGTGAATTTTCATATCAGTTTTATTTAAATGAAGGCTCAGATTTTCGAAGATGTCATCAAGAAAATTGAAGGAGATGATGTGTCAGCGATTGCAATCTATGGGGCTTTACAAGATCTCATGAAAAACATGAAATCAGCGAACCAGCATAACTTTTTCTCAGCTGCTGTAAAATCTGAAATGGAAGACTTGCAAAAAAATGGCCATAGGTTGAACGAATGTAGAGGTGCAGCTATGGATTTTCGCGGTAATTGATGTTTTTTTTTACGGCCAAATAAACGCAGGAAACTGCTACGATTATCTGAAAATGTGGAGTGAGCAGCTGAGTTATGTTGAACATTTTCAATGGGTTTTGTTGACAAATGAGCTCAAATGGGAAGTTATTGAAAAATCGATGCAATTCCTAACAGAAAATGGACATTGGGACATGCCCGGTGACCGTTCATCGGAATTTTTTGAACAGTACATTTACATCAAAGAAATCATAACCGGAGAAAAAATCGAAGAATGGGCTACAAAGAAAGTTCCTGTCGACAAACGATGGACTGAATGTTTTCAATATATGCTCAAGAAAGAAGCACCTTTTGAATGTATTTCTGCTCTGGTTGAATATGCGCTCTCATTAGCTGGTACATCAGCGCCGGTTGAACGAATTTTCTCGACTATCAATAAAATTTGGACAACGGAGAAAACTCGTCTCCATGTGAATACATTGAAATCAATTCTGTTTGTGAAGCATAACCTCGATTTCAGTTGTATCGAATTCTTCAGTTATTTAAAAGACCATAAGGAACTTCTTCGACAGATTTCGAATCAACAAAAATATATGAATACGCCAACCGATCGAAGATTACAATGAAATCGAATGTTTATTATAAACTTGCTTTTGTATGAATACAAAATAAAGAAGTTCTAAATTTCATCTTTTGTAGCTCCGATTTTTACTAAAAATTTTGTATGGAGATCCGACTTTAGGCAAAAAACTGTTGACCTTTTTTTTAGAGATCCGATTTTTCCCGGAAAATATCTGGTCACGTTACTCAAGACCCTTGTTCTAGAGGTGTCTAAAATTCTTCAATTTTTATGTTTTCCTTTGGACCCTAGTTCCAGAGGTTGAATTTTACCTGAAGACCCTAGTTCTGCAGGTTAAGTACTTTTGCTCGAAGGACCAAAAATGTTGCTTGAAATAAAACCACTTTGCTTTCTGAACAACAATTGAAAAAATTTTATTTAACCAGAATCTATATAATACAAATTTTGCTTATTAATAAAAAAAATAAAAAATAACAAATAACAATACTTTAATGCTGACAATCACATCACGTGTCAGCAGGGAAGTTCATTCATTTCGCGAAAGTGCATAAGGAAGCAATTGCACCACATCGAAGTTTACTTACTTAATAAAAATGCTTATGCGCAAATTGCATAAGTGCATTGACTTTGCTTCGCGAAATGAATGAAGCTTTACATAATATTACATATATATTAGTATTATATGTACTGTGTACAGGGGATAAATTTCAAAAAAATCGCTCCTAAGTGGATGTCCACGTCATTATAGGGATGCACGGTCAAAATTAAAGCCCTTCAGCTTAAGCGGTGTGGGTTACCCCATTTCACCCCCTTAGGGAATGAATTTTGAAAAATCGCTTTACAGTGGATGTCCACGCCATGATAAGGATGCACTGTCAAAATTTCAGCCCTATAAATTTAGCGGTTTGGATAAACCCCATTTCAACCCCTAAGGGGATGAATTTGGAAAAATCGCTAAAATGATATCCATTAAAAAATTGTGCAAGCACGTCATAGCAAGCACTACTGAAATTGCATTTCTTGGCAGAAAATGCATGGTCGTAAGCAGAATTCGCCACCGTGCAGCTAAATGTCAAAAGCATTTTCTACCGTTCTTCGCGCTCGTGATAGCCGATAATTAAAAATTCTTTCCTCAACTGTTAATTAATTTGCCTGCTACTGGATACGGTCGCATTAAATGTTCCATTAACGAAAATGCAGCATCGCCTAAAAAGTGGAAAATGCAATTGTGGTCTAATGTAAACACGTCTTTATTAAATACTTCTATTGAAAAATGTATTATATTTATACATACATATATTATATTTATACCTACGAAGTAGTGAAGAAAATATACAGTTGTATTAGGCAGATACTTTTCCCTTGGTAGATTTAAGGTATTATTTATAATTTTCTCTCCAAACCCGCAATTACTGAAGACGCCACCATCGCTTTGGCTACCATGTGCTCCCACATCAATTAACGTAAATTTGCATTGTGCATCACACGCTGCCATTAGCACAATGCTATGATATTTCTTATAATTTCAATAACTTGAAAAAGAATTTGCAGGGCATACTATGGCTATATGCTTTCCATCGATGGTCCCGACCTGGTTAGGCATATTCCAGTGATCTGAAAAATCGGCTGCTATTTTCGCCCATTCATCTGTACTAATTTGAGGGATATACAAAGGGCTCAATTTTTTGTGAATTATTTCACAAGTCTCCATTATAATTTGCCTCGTTATGCTTTTGCCAAGGTGATAGCTCCAAGAAATAGATTGGACAGAATTCCCTTTCGAGTCAGTCATTTCTACGTGATTATAGTGATGCACTGTCAAAATTTTAGCCCTTCAGCTTCAGAGGTTTGGGTTAACCCCATTTCACCCCCTTAGGGGATGAATTTCGAGTAATCGCCTCTTAGTGGATGTCCACGTCATTATAGGGATGCACTGTCGAAATTTCAACCCTATAGCTCCTGTAGTTTGGTAACCGCATTTCACTCCGTTAGGGGATGAATTTCCAAAAATCGCTTCTTAGTGAATGTCCACGTCATTATATGGATGCACTGTCAAAATTTCAGCCTTATAGCTGCAGCGGTTTTGAGTTGAACCAATTTCACCCCCTTAGGGGATGAGTTAGGGATGCACTGTCAAAATTTCTCCCCTTTAGCTCTAGCGGTTTAGGTTGTGCGTTGTCTGTCAGTCAGTTACTTTTTATACAATAGAAAAATAGTAAAGAAAAAAAATTCCCTTACAACTTATTGAACCCCATTTCACCCCCTTCAACCCTTTTTTTCTCCAAAACAAGTAACCTATGTCCGTCTCCAAGGTCTAAACTATGTCTGTAGCAAATTTAAGGATTTACTTACAGTAATGTAACAGCTAACCGCGTTTCGGGTGAAATTGCCTTTCTTGAAAGCTTTCTTAAATCACTTTTTATTAATGACAATAAATACTCAAAACTTTCTACTCTCATTCTGGGGTATTTAAAAAATTGTTCAGAATCGTTGTTTTTAATATTTAAAAACATTACGTTAAAAAACCCCAACTTGTCCCTGCTCCTATTTACAGGTCGTACACTCCAACGACGGTTCTGGTTCCTCTTTCTCTTTTGCGGCTTTTGCATTAAAAGCAAAACTAGCAAATCCAGTATTTTATATTATATTTATTTACGTAAGTATATATTTATTTCACTTGCACTTCTCAGCAGGGCTGAGAAACATTTACCACTGCCCGGCGTTCATCGTTTTAATAGACGATGTCACGTCAAAAACTTTAATATTATAAATTCACTTTATTTTAATTACTCCGAACTTGATTACAATTTAGGTCTGGCTCTAGCAAGGTTCAAACTGGTAATGAAACTATGACAATATTCTAAGTCTTTGGAGCTTAAATCTTAACTTGATATAATTTTGCAACATAAGATAAATCTTAAGTCGAAGAAATTCTTATCTCTAATTTTGAAAAATATGAAAAGTCGAAATTTGATATGGCGCGACGGATGTCGATGGCGATAACAAAGTATATATTATTTGTGGAGCGGATGTTTTAGATGCCATAAATAAAGAATGTGCTGCGTGCACATAACACCCCCTTACCCGTAGCATTAGTAACTAATCCGAAGTAGAAAATCCATAGGTAACATCAGCCCTTGAAGAATTTATAGATCGCCTGCTATTTATCCTTTGAATTCTTGGTATTGCTGCAAGGTATATGTTGTTACGACCTAAAAATAGAGAGGCGTAAATATTTAATATATAATAGTATGCTATAGATACTTACCTATGTGTGTCGTCCCTTAAAGAACTTTACTGCTGCTGGATCTCTCTTTTCAGGTCTCTTCAGGTCTTTTTTTTTAAATCCAGGACCTTTTTTTGAAATCCAGGACCAACCACCAGAAGCGGAGCAGCCCATAGGCGATCACCAGAACGAAAAAAATAGATATAATTTAATAAATAGTCTTAATTAAATAAATAAAAAAATAGTAAATAGTATTAATTAAATACATAGAACTCACCTGTGAATTGAGCCGTACCGATTTTAATCTCTAAAATATAATCACGCATAAAATAAATATACTAAATTTCACAGCACAATACTACATAATAATACCAGAAGGCATATTAACCACCAAGGAGTGCTCTAGGGGATGATAAACGGGAGAAATGGGTTAGCCCTGGAAAATCCGGCAAGCATATCCAGACCATACTTCTGACTTCTTCGCCGTTCGCGAGATTATGCTTGCACGTAGAATTTTCCCAGGAGTAGCACCCGGCCGCAAGCATCCAAGGTCCAAGATTTATGAAAAATATTATTGATAATATTTCAAATGTTTACCGGTTATAACCGACGTACTAATTCCAACCAACATCATTGGAACGGTCGGAAACAGTATTGTAAACAGCGGGAACCTTTGGAAATAGGGGCCATTTCCCTATATAAACATGGGCCCTTGTGTGGTAAGGGGACTTTTTGTTTTTTTTTTTGATACGATAGAGTCCGGAATGTGATAGAGTGAAGTTATAGTATATTAACGGGAAAGTGAAGAAAACCGAAATCGAAATTTTTTTTTGAAGAAGTTTAATTATAGTATAGTCGGTATTAACGGGAAAGCGAAGAAGGAAACCGTAAATTGAGTTTTTTTTAAGAAAAGGAGATTAGGCTAGGCACAGGTAGGAATTTGTAACGTTTATTATAAATTAAATTGATTATTGAGTATCTAAATTAAATTGATTATTGAGTATCTAAATTAAATTGATTGTTTAAGAGAATTCAAAATTAAAGTGTAAATAAAATTACAAAACTAACTGTCCTTCAAGTTTTTTTTATATAATAATCGGTTCGTAGACCGTTAAAACTACGTGGCGCCCAAATAAGAAAAATCATATATCACCCACCCCAACGCTGAGCACCGCCGGGAATTACGCGAAATCTTGAACGTAATAATGTCGCTTATTACCGAGGTTACATGACACACTCAACACGAACTGAGTTCAATTTTCGGTTCGGTTTGTGTCATCTAACCAGCGACCGACCGCAAAAATTATGCCGAACGTGTTCTGAGCGAGTTCACAAGTTTTTGCTTGGTTGAGTACAATTTTCGGTCGGAGTATCATATAACTAACGACTGTAAAATGAACCCAAAATATAGATTGAAATAAAGGTTTTTTTAGGACATTATTAAAGAAAAGAACGTTTTAAAACTGTTAGATGGCAAAAAATATACAAATAAACACATTTATAAAATGTTTAAGAGTGAAATACGACGAACTGATATTTAACCAAACCGAAATGACAACTAAAAATCCATGATCAGTATGTCATATAACACTCGACCGAAAATGCAATCTCAGATCGAGTTAAGTTCAGTTTGTTTTCGGTTTGTCATATAACTCCGGTATATGTGTTATAAAAGGTGAGACATTCCTGTGCTCTTCAGAAGATCGGGTTGTTGGAGTAGATAGAAGGCTTTTATCTCCGGGATTAAAACAATGATTATAAACAGCCACCAGGCAGCCTAATAATCTCCTAGGTTGATCACGTTTCGTGCAACATAATAATTTTATACATGAATATAATCCAATACCAAAGAAGAGTTTGTGAACATGGCTATAACTTTTATAGATAGGACGTACCAGTACTGATGTCTTACGATGTGCGGTTTATTTAGAAGGTCATCAATGTGGTCGTTAAGGATGTCCAATCTATGTGAAGCTTGCTTGAGGTTGTCTAATCGAACATTGGTAAGATGGATTGGAGAGTGATAAACGTTATTCTTGGAATTGGTAGAGTTCTCCTTTTGACAGCAATCATCTTTGAGTATATTGATTTCAGGAATGATGTTGTGATAGTTTATCGTTATTTTCCTGCCAGCAATTAGTTGGTTGAATTTTGAATTGCCCTACATCCGTCTTCCAGAGTTAGTCATCATCATCAGGAGCTCCACAGCCTATTGTTGGCCTTGGCTTCCTCCAGCATTTGCCTCCATGATTCTCGATCCCTGGCCCGACTTCTCCAGTTTCTTATGCCCAACTGTCTCAAGTCATCCTCGACGTCATCTATGTATCTTTTCTTAGGACGACCTGGTCTCCGTTTTCCTGGTGGAGCTTTCTCCAGCACTATCTTTGTCGGGTTTCGTTCTCCACCTCGTTGTACATGACCAATCCATCGTAGTCTGTTTATTTTGATCACTTTAACAACGTTTGGAATCTTGCTGATTTCATACAACTCTGAGTTGTATCTTCTTCTCCAAACGCCCTCAACCTGTATTCCTTTGTAGATCGAACGAAGGATTTTCCTTTCGAATCTTCCTACCAATGCTTCGTCTGCGTTTTTCAATGTCCACACTTCCGAACCATATAGTAGGACAGGCCTTATTAGTGTTGTGTAAAGTGCCAATTTTGTCTTCCTTGAAATATTTCTAGACGTCAGGTGCTTGCGTAGACCAAAGTAGCATTTATTAGCCAGTGCTATTCGTCTTCTGATTTCGGCCGATGTGTCATTTCCTTTCGTTATAATCGTGCCTAGATATACGAATTCATCCACTGCTTCGATGTTGTAGGTGTCGATCGTTATATTTTGTCTGCTACTTCTGGTGTTTTTTGTGCACATATACTTTGTTTTGTGCTCATTTATTTCCAATCCGATTTTTTTTGCGGCTTGCTCAAGTGCTACAAAGGCCTCCTTCATGCTCTCAAATGATCTTCCAAGGATAGCAATATCGTCGGTAAAGGCTAGTATTTGCACTGACCTGTCAAAGATACACCCTGATGTGTTAATCGATGCATCTTTTACTGCTTTTTCTAGGGCCACGTTGAATAACAAGCAGGAGAGTGCGTCACCTTGGCTTAATCCTTTATTTGTTCTGAGGGGTGGGGATAATTCACCATCAATTCTGACTTTACACCTTGCATCTTTCATCGAGATTTTTGTCAGCTCTACAAGGTGTTTTGATATTCCGAGCTGCTCCATAGCCTCAAATAACTCCTTGCGGTTCACACTATCGTAAGCATATCTGTAGTCGATGAATAACATGTGGATGTTTATGTTAAATTCAACGGCCTTTTCTAGGGTTTCTTTGAGTACAAATAACTGGTCTGTTGTGGATCTTCCAGGACGAAAACCGCATTGATACTCTCCTAGTATTCTTTCCACGCATGGTTGTAGTCTATTATAGAGTACACGTGAGAACACTTTGTATGTTGTATTCAACAGCGTTAATCCTCTATAGTTGCTGCAAGATAGAGGGTCTCCTTTTGTGTGTAAAGGACACACTATGCCCTCGTTCCACTCATCAGGCATTTCTTTCCGTCTCCAGATTTCCACTATTACTTCATGCAATTTTTGGATAGTTTCCTCTCCGCTTTGCTTAATGAGTTCAGTAGGTATGTTGTCAGATCCTGATGCCTTGTTATTTTTTAATGCTCGCAATGCTTGGCGTGCTTCTTCTCTGGTAGGGGCTGCTGTACCATCATCCTCATTGTCCGGATTCATGTTCTGTACGTTTGGGGTACCACTGTGCTCCTGCTCTGGGGTCATTAATAGCTCCTCGAAATGCTCTGCCCATCTAGCCAATATTTCGTCATGATTGCTTAATATCTCCCCACTTTTTTTTTGCACATTGTCACTCTAGGCTTAAATTCTTTCCTTTGTTGGTTTATGCTTTTGTAGAAGTTTCTTGCATTATTTAGGTTTGCTGATTCTTCTAATTTTTTCATTTGTTCTTCCCAATAAAGCCTTTTTTCGTTTTGTGCAATCTCTTCTCAGCTCTCCTCTTTTCCTTGTACTCCTCTTCAGAGTTTCTTGTTCTGTGTCTATTAAGCATGACTTGGTACGCTCGGTTTTTTTCCCTTGTCGCCTGGGCGCATTCTTCATCGAACCACTCAACCCTTCGCCCTTGTTGCACGAAGCCTAGAACATCTTCAGCTGTTTCTTTTATCGTTCTTTTTATATATCCCATTTATCGTTCAAGTCTTCGTGTGTGTTACGTGTGATTTCATTTATTTTAACGTTCAGTAGGTTCTCGTAATCAGACCTAGTTTGCTCTTCCTTCAAACCTGCCACGTTGTACTTTCGGTCTCTGTTTCCTCTTCTGGTTTTTATTGCAGATATCCTGGCCCTAATTTTCGTACCTATTAAGAAGTGGTCAGAGTCTATATTTGCGCCGCGGAATGCTCTCACATCCAGCACATTGGATTGGTGGCGTGCATCTATAAGGACATGATCAATTGCGTTGTTGGTTACACCATCTGGTGACTTCCAAGTTGCTTTTTGAATATCCTTATGCTGGAATTTGGTGCTGGATATAATCATATTTTGCGCCATGGCAAAGTTTATTAGTCTTAATCCATTATCATTGTGGTGTTCGTGCAAACTAAACTTTCCAATTGTCGGCTGAAACGCTGCTTCTCGTCCTATTTTTGCATTGGCATCTCCAATGACTATCTTTATATCATGACGAGGACAGTTTCTGTACACTCTCTCTAAAGAGTCATAAAACATCTCCTTTTCCTCTTCTGTTTTCTCTTCGGTAGGAGCATGTATATTTATTATTCAATAGTTGAAGAATTTGCCCCTTAAACGAATCTTGCACATTCTTTCGTCTATGGCTTCAAACCCTATTACGAGGTGTTTTATTTCCTTTCGCACAATGAATGCTGTACCTAGTAAGTGGTCTCTTTCTTTGCAGCTATAAAAAATGTTATGTGTTCTTTTTTCAAATATTCCCTGTCCAGTCCATCTCATCTCCTGGATGGCCGCTATGTCCACTCTGTATTTCGTCAATTCATCTAGGAGGATTTTTAGCTTACCGGGTTGGTATAATGTTCTTACATTCCATGAAAAGAAGTTCAAATCGTTAGCCTTGATACGTTTGCCGGGTCGTCTCCGTGAAATCTGTCCAGTCCGAGGCTCTGCCGTTGGTTCCATAGCAAAAAGTTAATGCCAGGAAGAGTTGCTAGCCCTTCGCTGGTAGGCGAGAATATAGCGTCTCACACTCGCTACTACCGTCGTTAGTTGGTTATCCAGGGGGCACCACGTGGAGGTGACGGTTCGATTTTGCCCCCCCCCCCCTTCCAGAGTTAGTATTCCAGTATTTTGGATGATCTTGTCGAATACTTATACTTCCGGGCAGTGTATTGTAAAACTCTGTCGGGACTGCTTAAAACGAAAATCCATTGATTATATTTTAAAGGATGCACACTTCGACGCATTCTGTTAACAGAGATCCGTTAAGAATAGCTCAAAGAGGAATAATATGGATGTTGCCGGTCAATTTTTGGGTCCAATTTATTTTACCCCCTCTTTTTTTGTTGGCACCTATACAGCTCCGGGGGGCCGCTTTTTGACGATGGATTATGATGAATCACTGCTAAATAAGTCGAAAATATGAAATAAAATTTTTCGATATCACGCTTAGTTTTCGAGATATCGACACTTGAAGTTTTAGGTATTTTCAAAAACATGTTACAGCATTAATCGTTTTCAAAAAATACTAATAGCTCAGGGTGGGGGCTGGAGGGATACAAAATGTGAAGACCGCGTTTTATCAATTGTTTTGATCTGAGAAAGGTTTACAGATTATAATTCTTGATGTTGCCAGAAGCTTCATTGGACCATTTTTATACCCCCTCCGCTTAGATATCCAAAAATCGATAAAGAAAATGCTTTAAAGCGTTTGTGATTGTTTCAGTGTCTATATTAAGTTTTTAGTCATGATTAAAGGTAATACTAGCTAAATAAATGAAATAATACCCACAAATATTGGGGCATTTTTACTATTGCTAAATGTCTAGGCAAATGGATTGCAGGGTAGTGACATGTTTATCAATTTTGCTGTTGGGCCGAGAGGGACGCGGTAGCGGCCGAGGGCGCCACTACCAGAATGTATGCAGTAACATGTTTTTGAATATATGTACATGGTGGCCTTGTCTGGAAGAACACCTAACATTGGTCCCACAATCAAGGTAGCTGAACACGAGTTTGACGTGGTTGTTCAGAATTAGCAATTTAATTTCTGACTCAATAAAAAGGTGCCGGAAGGGTGTGATTCAATAAAAAGATAACCTTTTCCACAAATCAAAATTACTATTTATTCGCAATTAATTCTTAGATTTTCTCAAATATAACTTCAATAAAAATTCAACAAATTGCCAAAATAATTCAATTCAATCTTTAATTCGTTATTTATTACTTGAAATTTCGTATTTGTTTTGTTAACAAAAACTTAAATGATCAAAGCCACCTATCTGTCAGCGTGATGATTGATGTTTCGACTGATGTGTTCTGCAATTAGAACAGCCAGGAATAACCTTTGTGTTGCTGCACTCTGGTTTCGTTTCTTGGGAATCGCTTGGGATTTGCTTTCTGTTTGCTGCCTGGTTGCTGCCCTGGTTGTGGCTTGCTGGACTGCTTTGCCTTGTTTCTTCGCAAATTCGTCCCTCTGTGGTTGGTTAGAGTAACTGCTGAAATCAATTTTGGTGATTAAGTTACTGCTGTATTAAAGACTTCAAAACTGTCTTTAATTCGGGCTTTACTGGGAAAGGACCTCAATTCTGTCTTTCCAGAATGCTAAGTTCGATACTTAGGCTTTGAAATTGCTTTACTGCTAAAACCTCAATACAGATTTTATCTTCTAGTTCAAGACTCTAGAAAGATTAAAAGCAATCTGATTTAACGCCGTCTGTGCGTCGGTATTTATTTCTCTTTGAATAATGGTTGAGGCTATTCTGTAGTAGGGGGCTTCGTTCTCGAAGTACATAATTTCGGGTTATGTACTAGATCGGCGTGCGAAGTCCGATTAGCTGTTCTCCTCTGACTTGTAGACGTCAGATGGATTTTTCTTGTACTTGGTAAGTAATTTATTTCTATTTTAGATTATTTACTAATTTTAGTTTATATTTTCAGGTTTTAGAGGGGGAATAGAGGAGGAGGAGCCCGCGATTCGTGTATTGGGGTTGACAGGTGAGTATTTTTGTGGAACCTGTTTGTAATTTGTAGTAATCCTTTTTTGTTTACAGAATGTCGATTTGCCGACGGCATTTCGGCATCTTCTTTGAATGGTTTTTTCTGGTTGGATTTTTCGTCGCTTGGATTGTCTTCAACGTCTAAAAAAAGGTAAGTACTTGTAGATGGAATATTTATATTTAACTAATTATTTTCTATTTCCAGGTATAAATTTGTTGTTGTTTTGTAGTGCTGTCTTCTTCCATGTATGTTTTGTTTTTGTGATTTTGTGTATTCATTTATGTAGTTTTGTTTGTTTATCTCTAAATAGTATAAAACAAAGTCGCTGTTTTCGTCTGTCTGTCTGTTTCTCCGCTTACTTCTTCTAAACCACGCAACGGATTTTGATACGGTTTTCACTATCTTTTAGAGAATTTCTTCCGGAAGGTTTATATGTATAAATATATGCATACTATAATAGAGAAAAGCCGAGAATTCCAAAGAATTGTAACGATGATAAGTTGTAAGGGGATTTTTTTTCTTTACTTTTTTTTCTATTGCATAAAAAGTAACTGACTGACAGACAACACACAACCTAAACCGCTAGAGCTAAAGGGCTAAAATTTTGACACTGCATCCCTATAATGACGTGGACATCCACTAAGAAGCGATTTTTCGAAATTCATCCCCTAAGGGGGTGAAATGGGGTTTACCCAAACCGCTGGAGCTATAGGGCTGAAATTTTGACAGTACATCCCTATAATGACGTGGACATCCACTATAAAGCGATTTTTCGAAATTCATCCCCTAAGGGGGTGAAATGGGGTTTACCCAAACCGCTGGAGCTATAGGGCTGAAATTTTGACAGTGCATCCTCTTAAGGACGTGGACATCCACTAAGAAGCGGTTTTGCGAAATTCATTCCCTAAGGGGGTGAAATGGGGTTAACCCACACCGCTGAAGCTGAAGGGCTCTAATTTTGACCGTGCATCACTATAATAACGTGGACATCCACTCAGGAACGATTTTTTGAAATTTATCCCCTAAGGGGGTTAAATGGGGTTAACCCAAATCGCTGGAGCTAAACAGCTGAAATTTTGACAGTCCATCTCTATAGTGACGTGGACATTCACTAAGAAGCGATTTTTCGAAATTCATCCCCTAAAGGGGTGAAAAAGGGATGAAATGGGGTTAACCCAAACCTCTGAAGCTGAAGGGCTGAAATTTTGACAGTGCATCCCTATAATCACGAAAAAATGAATGACTCGAAATTAACTTTATTTAATATTCATTTGTGATTGCTTCATAATTTCTTGCACCCACGTAAATAGGCGAACAAACTTAACGAATTTTCGTCAAACCCTAAAATGTCACTTCTCTTGATGACTTGTACATGCCAATCTCTGCTTCAAAACTTGCAGATTTGTTGAGCAGAGGTGATATACGCAGCAATTTGTTTACCATATTTATTAAAAAAATGCACTATAATAAATCCTTTTTAGGGATAATAACAGCTGACTTTTTTTTTTTGTTTTTTTTTTTAAGGAAAATATTGCACATAATAAATGGTTTTTATTTAAAGGCGTTGCAAGGCACGCGGGTTTTATGCTAGTTTATAATAAAATTATCGGATAATGTAAGATTTGGTGTTTTATTTATCTATCCCTTTCGGTTTTTTAGTTTTCCTTTCAGGAGTTTGTTGGCTTTTTTTTCAGGTGCGATTTTATTTTAGTGTCGCCGGAACATTCTCCCCGCCTTGAAGCGTTAAGCTTCAAAGAAGTATTTCGAGGAAGCTGATTGAGATAGTTTTTGGTTTCCGGCGGAAGAGTATTAACATTGCTGATCTGCGGCCGTGTTAGTTGGTAGTAAACATATTTTTGTGATTGGCCGTTTCATGATATTATTTTTTGTTCGTATCGTGACCACTCGGATTAAATTATCAGGTCCGGGATGTGTGGCTGTTATTCTCCCTAACAACCATTGAGACGGTGGCAATCGTTCATCCTTTATGAGAACCAAGTCGTTGATTTTTACCTCTGTAGTGGGTTTGAGCCATTTCGGTCTTTGTTGTAGACGACTCAAATATTCCGTGCTCCAGCGTGTCCAGAATCCTTGGTGTAAACGTTGGATGAATTGGTATCTGTTTAGCCGATTGATGTTCGTGTCGAGTAGGCTGGGTTCTGGCGGTGTAAGTAGTGGACCACCTATCAGGAAATGTCCTGGGGTTAAAGCTGCCATGTCATCTGGGTCTTGGGTCAATTCAGTGAGTGGTCTCGAGTTGAGCGTAGCTTCGATCTGCGCTGTGAGGGTACTAAGCTCTTCGTAAGTCAATTTTGCGTCTCCAATTGTTCGCTTCAAGTGGTATTTCACTGATTTTACCCCACTTTCCCAAAGTCCTCCAAAGTGGGGTGATGCTGGAGGGTTGAAATGCCAATGGATACCTTGATTTTCCATAGCCTCGGCCAATTCTCGTTCTAATGCTTTGTTGGCTTCAATCTTAAAGCGTGTGAGCATATTGTTTGCTCCGAGAAAGTTGGATCCACAATCGCTATACATGTCGGAACATAGCCCACGTCTTGCGATGAATCTCCGGAATGCCGTGAGGAATCCTTCTGTGGAGGCGTCGGTGACAACTTCTAAGTGGATGGCCTTTGTCACCATGCAGATGAATAGTGCTTTGTAGCCCTTTTGGCTTCGAGCGCTTCGTAATTTGGATAATTTTAATTCGAAAGGACCACAATAGTCCACTCCAGTGTGAGCGAAGGGCCTTGCAGGACGGACCCGATATGTCGGAAGATTGGCCATTAGTTGTGTTTGTCCTGCTGCTCTTTGCCTAAAACACTGCATGCATCGATGATTATACCGTCTTACTGCGTTTCGTGCGTTCAGTATCCAATACCTTTGTCTTAGCGTGTGTAACATTAGCTGCGTACCTCCGTGTAATGTCGTGCGATGTATATTGTCGATGATGAGTTTAGCTAATGGGCTCTTCTCTGGCAAGATAATGGGATGGCTTTCGGAGAATGTTGTATTGGCATTTTGGATGCGCCCTCCTACTCTCAAAATCCCTTCTTGATCGAGGAACGGTGTCAGTCTTATGAGTTTACTTTTGCTGGACACTGGTTGTTTTGACTGTATTGCTCGTATTTCTTCTTCAAATTCCTGTGAATGGACGTTTTTTATCCAGCACTGTAGGGCTGCTTGGATTTCTCTTGAAGTTAGGTAGCTAGGCTGAGGAAGGCTGGATGATGATTTTGATGCTTTTAACCACCGTCGACAATATGCTGTGACTCTTAGCAGTTTCGTTAATGACGAATATTTGTTGATCAGATCGTGATTGGAGGGATCTACTTCGATATGCAGATTGGTGGTGGTTTTTCGTACTCCCACCGTGGTATCTTGGATTTCCTTCCTTTTGGGCCAATGCTGCTTTGTCTGTTGGAGCCAGTGAGGGCCTGTCCACCATAACTTATGTGGTTTCAATTCACTCGGTGATAGCCCTCTTGTGGCGCAGTCGGCAGGGTTGTCTTCTGTTCTAACATGATTCCAGCTACTTTGGTCTAGCAGCTGATGTATTTGTGAGACCCTGTTCGCCACGAATGTTTCCCATGATGATGGATGTTTTCTTAGCCATGCGATGACAATTGTAGAGTCAGTCCAAGCATGTGTAGCTACATGCTCGAACTTCATGTCGTCCTTTACTTGCGCCAGTAATTTGGCCAATAAGTGCGCTCCGCATAACTCTAGCTTTGGCAGTGAGATGGTCTTGATGGGTGCCACTTTGCTCTTGGCAGCGATTAAGTGACAATGGCAGTTACCGTCTTCGTCTTGTGTCCGGATGTATACGGCTGCTGCATATGCTTTGATGGATGCGTCGCAAAATCCATGGATTTCGATGTTCTGGATTTTGTTGTGAGCTTCAATCCATCGCGGGATTTGAATAGTTTGGATGACTTGGAGGTCTGCTCGGAACTTTCGCCATTGTTGATCGATGTTGATCGGGACTATTTCATCCCAGTCGAGTTTTGTCAGCCAAAGACTTTGTATTAAAATTTTGGCATTAATTGTTACTGGTGTAAGCCAGCCGATGGGGTCGAACAGCTTCGCAATTTCGGACAATATTTTCCGTTTTGTATATATTTCTGGTGCTGACTCCATGCTGACCTTGTACGACAGTGTATCGCTGGCAGGATTCCATAATAAGCCAAGAGCTTTGACTTCTTCTGCATTCACTGCGAGTGGAAATGAGACCTCTCGATCGGTTGCCGGAACTTCTTCCAAGATGGTGTTGTGATTAGCGGCCCATTTTCGGAGCTCTAGCCCTCCAGCTCGGAGAAGCTGAATTAATTGTCTTTGTTTCTGTCTTGCTTCTTCTATGTTATCTGCGCCAGTCATCAAATCGTCAACGTAAAAATCGTTGAGTACAGCGTTGGATCCGATTTGGAACATTTCTGCTTCATCTTTCGCCAATTGGTGCATGGTTCGGATGGCAAGGAAAGGAGCGCTCTTTGTTCCGAACGTCACAGTCAAAAGTTTGTAGTCTCGTATAGGCTGATCTGGTGATTCCCTCCAAACAATCCGCTGGTAATTGGCATCGTCTGGATGAACTCGTATCTGCCGGTACATCTTCTCGATGTCGGCCATGTAAGCAATTCGATATTTTCTCCATCGCATGAGAGTAGACATCAAAGAGTCTTGTATCACTGGTCCGGTTTGTGTTGGCTCCTTTTTGAGTTGTAGATCTTGAACCACTGCCTCACGTACGAATGAGGATTGAGATCCGGGATCAATGAGTGCTCTGCAGACCTGCTCTCGTCCAGTTGGAGATACTACGGTGACCAGGGCTGTGGCTAAGAGTACTTGTCGGCAGTCGTAAGGTGCTGCCTGAGCGAAGTATGTTTGTGTTTGGTTGGATGGTAATTCATCGTTTGAACTTGAAGGCGGTGAAACGCTGCTGTTGGTTTGATTCGCTGACTGGATTCTGTGTAAGGTTGTATGGTGAGTCTTTCCGCATTGGAAACACCTACCTTTACTGGGACACTGTGATGAGCGATGGCCTGCTCTCAGGCAATTGATGCATAGATCCTTTGATTTGACTGTTTTAAATCTCTCATCGATGCTGAACTGCACATATTTGGGGCATTTCCCTATGGCATGTGCGCCTTTGCACAGGATGCATACGCTTTGATTTGTGACGTGGAAGGCTTGGGTTCTTCTTCTTGGGTGTTCCCTGGCTTTGCTCTCGTGATGTTCATGCTTGTTGTTTGATGGGTTGTTGACAGCTTCTAACGTCCTGAATCTCGTTTCGAGGAAAGTACGCAGTTGTGGCCATGTCGGAATGGTTTGCCTTGACTTAGTACTCTGGGATTGCTCCCATTGCTCGTGAGTTTCGGTCGGTAGCTTCTGTACAAGCAAATGGATGAGAATAGGGTCCCAATTCTGTGTTGAGATTTTCAGATTCTCAATGGCTGTGAGACATTCGTGGGTCCTTGTCTTCAGCTCCTTGATGCCTTGTGCTGACTCTCGACTTAACTTCGGTTGGCTGAGTAGAATGTCGAGCTGTGTCTTTAATAATGCTCGCTTATTGTCGTAAGTATCAACGAGTAGATTCCATGCAGGTTCATAGTTGGCATCGCTTACTAATGTATTGCTGAGTAGTCTCAATGCTTCCCCAGATAAATGAGCCTTTAGATATTGGAGTTTTTGAGCACCTGATAATGATGCTTTGTTGTGTATGAGGCTGGTGAATAAGTCCAAGAACGATGGCCATGATGCATAGTCGCCTGCGAATGTGGGTATTGAGATTCGTGGAAGTTTTACCTCGTTGTTATGGTGAGCAATTTGACTATTATTTAGATCTGTTGATGATTGCTCGGCTCTTGGGTCTGCGGCTGGACGGATCTTGAGGTATTCTTCGTTGATTGCGGAATAGGTGTTTATGTAAGTTTCCTCCACTTCTGCGTACCAATCGTCCTTGAAGTATGGATGCTTGTGTTCGGCTTCACTTAGCGTTTTGCTCATTATTTTCTTCTCGTTATCGCGGAACTTTTTCCAGTCGTCATCCAGACCGTCGAGTTTCTTTTGGAAGTATGTTTCCGTTTTTCTACTTGGTCCATCCTTGGAAAAGTTGCGATATGCCTTCTCGATGCGTTCTCGAAGTCGTTTTTGATGATCGAATAATTCTTCCATGTTTCTGAATTGCGGCTTGAGTTATCTTATTGAATCACTATCCGGCTCGAAGGACCAATGTTCAGAATTAGCAATTTAATTTCTGACTCAATAAAAAGGTGCCGGAAGGGTGTGATTCAATAAAAAGATAACCTTTTCCACAAATCAAAATTACTATTTATTCGCAATTAATTCTTAGATTTTCTCAAATATAACTTCAATAAAAATTCAACAAATTGCCAAAATAATTCAATTCAATCTTTAATTCGTTATTTATTACTTGAAATTTCGTATTTGTTTTGTTAACAAAAACTTAAATGATCAAAGCCACCTATCTGTCAGCGTGATGATTGATGTTTCGACTGATGTGTTCTGCAATTAGAACAGCCAGGAATAACCTTTGTGTTGCTGCACTCTGGTTTCGTTTCTTGGGAATCGCTTGGGATTTGCTTTCTGTTTGCTGCCTGGTTGCTGCCCTGGTTGTGGCTTGCTGGACTGCTTTGCCTTGTTTCTTCGCAAATTCGTCCCTCTGTGGTTGGTTAGAGTAACTGCTGAAATCAATTTTGGTGATTAAGTTACTGCTGTATTAAAGACTTCAAAACTGTCTTTAATTCGGGCTTTACTGGGAAAGGACCTCAATTCTGTCTTTCCAGAATGCTAAGTTCGATACTTAGGCTTTGAAATTGCTTTACTGCTAAAACCTCAATACAGATTTTATCTTCTAGTTCAAGACTCTAGAAAGATTAAAAGCAATCTGATTTAACGCCGTCTGTGCGTCGGTATTTATTTCTCTTTGAATAATGGTTGAGGCTATTCTGTAGTAGGGGGCTTCGTTCTCGAAGTACATAATTTCGGGTTATGTACTAGATCGGCGTGCGAAGTCCGATCAGCTGTTCTCCTCTGACTTGTAGACGTCAGATGGATTTTTCTTGTACTTGGTAAGTAATTTATTTCTATTTTAGATTATTTACTAATTTTAGTTTATATTTTCAGGTTTTAGAGGGGGAATAGAGGAGGAGGAGCCCGCGATTCGTGTATTGGGGTTGACAGGTGAGTATTTTTGTGGAACCTGTTTGTAATTTGTAGTAATCCTTTTTTGTTTACAGAATGTCGATTTGCCGACGGCATTTCGGCATCTTCTTTGAATGGTTTTTTCTGGTTGGATTTTTCGTCGCTTGGATTGTCTTCAACGTCTAAAAAAAGGTAAGTACTTGTAGATGGAATATTTATATTTAACTAATTATTTTCTATTTCCAGGTATAAATTTGTTGTTGTTTTGTAGTGCTGTCTTCTTCCGTGTATGTTTTGTTTTTGTGATTTTGTGTATTCATTTATGTAGTTTTGTTTGTTTATTTATAATAAAATTATCGGATAATGTAAGATTTGGTGTTTTATTTATCTATCCCTTTCGGTTTTTTAGTTTTCCTTTCAGGAGTTTGTTGGCTTTTTTTTTCAGGTGCGATTTTATTTTAGTGTCGCCGGAACAGTGGTAAAATCATTTACCTACCTTGGGTCAATAGTAACAGCCCACAATAGCATGGAACCAGAAATACGCGCACGACTGCTAAAAGCCAACAAAGCCTGCTATAGTCTGTCAAGGCTCTTCAAATCCAAATATCTAACCATAAAGGCTCATTTACAATATTCCGTGATTGCGGTGCGTCAGCGAGACGAGTTGTCGGACGATACTCGCTATCGCTGGAAACTCGCAGGTAGAATTAGACCCTGTTTAGACGGTGCGCTTCAGCGCAAGTGCCTCACGAAATTTGTGGGCGCGGGGAGGTTTCGGGGCGGTGGGAAGTGAGTCTTGATCAGAAAGGGATTCACTTGCGCTTTTTGGCGTTTTAATTTCATTTTGTTCCATCTTCGTGTTTCATTTCACTTTCGTTTCAGCCTTCTAAGTAAAAACACGTGCGAGAAAACTTTTAAGAAACGTTATTTTGGCAATTTACAAAAACACCATATCACTTTTCTTATTTAAAAAACGGAAATAATCTGGATATCGCAAAAATTGTTATCACACATTATAAAAACACGCCAATAGTTCGTAAATAGCAAATTGTGCAAATTGTTTTTATTCCATTTGTTCCAGCTGTAAAGGAAGCGACTGGACTCAAAGCGAATCGTCTAAACAAATGTGCGCTTTGAGGCGACTCAAAGCGCGCGGCAAAGCGCAACATCTAAACAGGGTCTTACAATATGCCTGAATATACGATAAAGATAATCCGGAATAAATGAGCTTTTATGGTGGAGGGGGTAAATTCTTCTGTTCCCGATCAATTTGGGATTGGGGCATGCGCACTGCGGTTTTCCTCGAATTGGGTTTGTGTGCGTGCATATTTGGTCTTGCGCACTTCGCATATTTCCGTTGTTAGGCAAAACTGAATTTTTTGGCGGGTGAATTTTGCGAAGTTTCCATGCAATTCAAAAATTAGTGAGGTTATGGGTGAATATTTGAACTTGCGCACTTCGAAAACTTCCCTTGTGAGCTCCAACTGAATTTCATGGCGGGTGAAGTTTGCATACAATTCAAAAATAAGTGAGGTTATGCGAAATTTGTTTTATGCGAAGTTTGCATAATTTTCCAAAAAAGGGAGGTTATGCGATGGATGTTGATGTTCTCACACATTCAAACTTAAAAATATGTGGTTGTGTGAAGTTGTTTACAAACAAAGTAATAATTCCTTTGTAAACCGGGGCTCCAATGGCAAATGTTTATGATATGTATGACTGATTAAATTAAATTACTGATTAAATACAGTTTTAGGTTTTGGTGACATTATAACTAATGTTATCTTAATTAACTATATGTTAATTAACATTTTTTCTGCTATCGTTTAAAATAGCACCAGCAACTAATATTTGCGAAATGTACTTGCATTGAAATTCGATTATGTCGTTGGAAGAGCAAGTGTTGGATAGAATGACCACCATCATCAACAGCGACAGTTTTATCACAAATTGTTAAGCACTTATGACCTGAAAAAAGCATAAAATAAAAGGGCATCATGTCTAAATAACACACATTCCGGTTGAATTCTCTGCACTTTTTAAGCTACCCTTTGCCATGAGCAACCACTGTTCTTTGGGTACATAGCAACTTATTTAAAACCGGAACAGCACATTTTAAAACTGCACAAATTGTATTTGGCAAGAATATAAATCCCTTTACAATAAAAATAAGTCATTGAAAAAACTTTCTCAAATCTTCAAAAATTAATTTTGACGTTTGCATAAATTTTAAAATAAACAGTTTTTGTATACATATTCCATTAAGCTTGTGTGGGTAAAAGCTCACAATTTTGTGTGGCATACCGTTTATACGTAAAATGAGTTTATCCCCAAATCCCAAATAAAATAAGGTGTAGTATAAATCGGCATAATAATGCGAGTACGAATCTAGTTCACTATGTCAAATTTTATAGTTTTGACACAATATATGACAAAAGTAACAACATTAATTTTCTATATTTAATTTTTTATATTAATGCAAATAATATCTTTAGATAAAGAAAATGCGTTCGTTGTTTTGTCCTTAGTGCGTTCCAAATTAGAAAAGTCTTTGTTGTCTCTTTTATCAAAAAGTGCTGGTTTTGATTTTATTAAATCAATCATTTTTTCAGCGTCTGCTTCGCTTAGTCTTTGCATTTTTATTTGTATCAAAAATCAACTAAACTTAGAAAGACAGATGACAGAAATAATTATTTAAAATTCAAAAATATGTCATATGAGACTTGTCATCGCCTCTCGGAGCGTTAAAATTTCAATTTTTCCAAATTCTCTCGTCTCGTATTATCGCAAATCGCTGCATTGTACATTGCGGCATTTGAACACACGATATGGAAAACGTTTTAACAGTGCGTGCGAGACTCGTCTCGTTGTCGCATCGCACTCTCGCAACATTGTAAATTAGCCTTAACGTCTAAACTTTTACTATATAAGACGATGGTCTTACCCGTTCTCACATATGCATCCGAAACGTGGGTGCTTAGCAAAAAGCACTCAAATCTCTTGGGCGTGTTTGAGAGGAAAATACTTCGGAGGATTCTTGGCCCCGTATGTGAGGAAGGACGATTCCGGAGACTCTACAATGACGAGATCTACGAGCGCTATCGCGACATAGATGTTGTGAAGAAAATAAAACTCGGTAGGCTCCGGTGAGCAGGGCTCGTATGAGTGAAGATGCGGTAAGACCTATGGGGTGCGACAGCGAGGAAGGCCCAACCTTCGCTGGAAGGATGGCGTGGACCAGGACGCTCCGAGTTTAGGGATGCCAAACTGGATGACATCGGCTCAGAATCGGGACCGGTGGAGAGAACAGTTGCGCGAGGCCAGGAACGGATCCCGGTTGTAGAGCCGTCAAAGAAGAAGAAAAGGTAAAACATTCATGCATTCACTAATTTCATAAACAAAATTTCACCAAACCAAAATGACTGCTAAAACACTCGACCGAAAATGCAAAATCAGATTGATTTGAGTTTGGTTTGAATGTAAGCGCCCTAATAGACGCGTGCACCATCTTACGTTGTCTTAAGACAACGTAAGATTATCTAGATCTTAAGACAACGTAAGATTATAGTTAGGGCTTTGCCAACTAAAATGCACGCAAAAACGCACGTCAGGCGTAAATGACAAACTTTCGTCAAACGTATATGATTTTGTGTATACCACTGACATATAGTAATGGACTGCTGATTGTCGATGCTGAATGGCACCATTTTTCTCCAGAAATAGAAAACCTTTTTTATGCAAACAAAAAATTTTTCTTCGAATTTAGGAGAAAATAAGTGATAAGATGTTTGTTATAATTAACGGAAATAAATTTCCATCACTCATTTTTATTTATTAGCAGTTTTTTCATTAAATAAATGTATTTATTCCAAACCCGTGATGGTATTTCCCCTGTTTAACGAAGTTTTCAAAATAGCTCAAGAGTGAGACAGAAGAACGAAAACTATACCTGTCTATTTTTTTCTAATTATGTTTATATCGCTGACATGCGCTGACGATTACAGTTCATTGGGATTTAACGTGGGAGCGAGGCAGGAATAGTTTTTGGTGCCTTTTTTGTATGGGATTTTGCTCATTTAGCAGTCCATTACTATATGTCAGTGGTGTATACGGAAACTTTTCAAAAGTTTTAAAAATATTATCTTTGGCTATTAAAACATAATACTAATCTTTGCATATTAAAATTAATCGTATTTATTTTCAATTATAATAAATTTCTCATCCAAATCGTTCCGATAAATTTGAAACACAATACTCTTTCTTTTTAAAACCATCATCAAAAAATCAGCTAATACATATTGTCTAACATATTGTTACGTTTTTACGGTCTAACAGATTCGTAGGATAAATTAAGGAATATACTTTCGACACAAAAACTTATTTATTACAAACCAAACACAATTTAATAACAAACACAATTCTTAGAGTTCACTATAATCACTTGCAATTTAATATCTCACAATATTAAATTTTAATTATCGTTTTTTAATTCACTATCAATCACCCCAGTTTTCGCTTTGGGTCACTTTTATCACTTTAGAACACTTTCATCGTTTTTTAATTCAAACTATATACTTTATATACCCAAGCTCCCCCTTTATCTAACTTCTAGAATTTGCGTCCATTTTCTAGTCAACGGTGCAATATCCTCTTCTCCGGCATTGATTATATACTAAGTAGATATGGACAAACGCGAGTCAAATTAACTTCAGGTTACGGCACCACGAGCTGGGGGCGCTAATATCGCAGGGTTTTATGCTCCGCTATATATGGTTAGTTTCCGAAATAAACTTTTCTTGTTTGCGTGAAAGCCCTTTGCGCATTTGAAAACAAAATCAGAAGCTGCGGCTTTAATTTTAGAGGCGGTGGATCTAAAAACAGATTCCTATGCGCTTATTCCTATTGTTTTGTTCGGGAAGGGCAAAGAGGGTGATAAAATGATGATGATTTCGTAGCCGATGGGTGAAATTTGACAATGAGGGAATAAATGAATGGGCGAGATAACTTTAATGGGAAATTTGGCTACAAGCATGTTTTTATTATCTTTAGAAAAATGAAGGGATTATTTCCTTTTTCTTAGCGAAAAGGTGACAAATTTTTAGATTTGTTCTCAGGTATTTTATAAGTTCGTAGAAATTTGAAATTTTTACGGATAATTTAATTACTGTTGAGATAAATAAAATAATTTTTGTTTTTGATTTTATTTATCGTTATTTATGTGGCATGGCCAAGTCCAACCCTTTGTACGGTTACCACGTTATGTCCTTCAAGTAAGGATGTACTAGTAAGTTTAGGTTAGTCTGGATGGTGCGTGAGTAGATGTCAATGAACCGTACGTTTGATCAGTTCTCTGTTAACAACTATGTGTTCTATTTATTAAGAAAGGGGGGGTATGTAGTGGACCGCGGATGTCCTGAGTTGGCTAATCTTGGAAAAAGAGGTGCGTGTAGGTGAAAGCTGTTAAACTTAGGTGCTACATTCCTACCGGCTTGAAGGGTATATAGAGGACCAAACGGGTGCTACCGCCACCTTCTTCGTTTGGCACCTTATTCAGCTTAGCCAAGCTTGTTTTGGCTGAGTCCGCCCAGATATACGAGTTATATTCAAGGCGGAATGTATTACTTGTAGATTGTAGCCTGGACAGCTGGCTGAAGGAGGGATTTTAATCTCTGGATTAATCTCAAGCATTGATTAGCTTGTTTGACGATTTGGAATGTGATTACTCCATCACGTATCTATGTATCTCGGGCCTTAAAATTGTTATATTTTTTGACGAAACTGGCCGAAACCGTATTCTCTATTACAATATCGGAATTTATTTTACATGAAAGTTTAATAATATTAGCAAGATTTTACTGTTTTGTTTTCAGATTGGATTTAACAATATTGTAATAGAGAATAGGGCCCCTGAAGATAAAATTATGTCTAAAGGGACCAATGCACGAGCGCTCCATGCACGCCAAAACATCAATGGATGGAGTGCTCGTGTATTTCGTCCTTAAAGGTACGAATCCGCCAAGGCATTTGCACGCAGGCTTTTGACTGACGTTATAATGACGTTAAAAGGATATGTTTCAGATGTGCATAGCTGTGATATGCACTTTCTTGGTGACGTCATTTTGCCCGCGAGCAAATGTTCGTTTTCCTTTGTTGAACTCATACCTGTTACCGTAGACAGACTAGCATCCTTATTCCAGATTATGATGTCAAAATGACGTAGACCCATCAAGAGAAGAGTCAGCCAGGAGATTCTTTTTCCCCACTGAGATAAAGAGAAGGATGGTGCAAGTTTTCGTAGAGATAAGAGCTCAGCTCTAGGAGACAAGGTCTGGCCCGTGCTTGCTTTATATTGACGAAGGCGTAGGAGTAACGCAGGGTGTCATTGCCAAAACTATGAAGTGGGTTGGAGGGGATTGAGAGCAAATCATTAATGAATATTAGAAAGAGATCAGGTGAAACTTTGATGTTTGAATGATATGGGCGGCAGGATGCCTGTGCGGACAAAGTCGACGGAATGTTTGTGCGCACATATCCACCAGCATTCTTTGTTTCATGGATAAAAATCCATGGGAAAAGTGTTTGCGCGAACAAGGTATGTGTTATGTACGCGGGCCATAAAGCTCACATGCCCAACTACCCAGTAGGATGAATATTGAATATCACGAAGACCTTTCAACTACCGGTTAATACTAGAGACATACTAGAGTTTTCTATTCTAGATTTCTCTTCGTCTGTGCAGGTCGTCTCAAGCAAGAGCCTGTGATCTCTCATTATTCTTATAGCTACACAATATGTCTACATTTTTCTTCTTGAAATTTGGCTGTCGTTGCAACCTGAACAACAAGAGTTCTAACTTGCTTGCAATCTTTTTGCCACCACAAAACAAGTGAGTATTTGCATCGACGGCTCCGCCACTAATTATGGGTTTTCATGGCAGGCTTCCAGTTGAATAACGATTCCAGACTGGTTTGATTTTTATAATTTTAAGTATTTTTATTTCCAATACCATAATTTTCGTTAAATTTTAAAATTTGATACTAACAGAAGTAAGCAAGAGGGTGGTTTTATTGAAGCTACCATTATTAAATGAACGGGTGGTGGAGTGGCATATTCATATACCTGTACATATATACAAAAATTCTTAGAGTTTTGGATAGTTGTTTACTTTATCACCGCACACCCGCAGGAGGTAAGGATTATAAGTGATTGACCATTGCGCGTTTCTTTTGGAATTAGCCCTTGGTCACCGGTTGGTTATTCAGGGTTGAAATTTTGTAAAAGTAAATTTTACAAAAAATAGCAGTTTAATTCTCCCACCCAAACTTCTACCGCAATTTTGGAGTATTGCGTGAACCTTTAACCGTTGCGACCAAAGCGGAGGGGGGCTGCCTGATAAAGTAAACAATTACCCTTATTACATTTAAAAAAATCTTTCAAAATCGGAACTCTTCTTCCTTCATTGACGACTACCTACTCTTGAGAAATATGAAGTAGGGCTTTAAACGAAAATTCTAATATTTTTTATTGTTTTTTATTATGTTACGCAAATATGTAGGTATATATATTCATATTTTGAAATAGTTTACTCAATTTACTCTATAAGCAATAATAAAATCAATATAAATCAATAACTAGAATTTTGTTCAAAAAAAACTTATTTAATTTCTCTCAAAATAAAAAAAACACGATGCTAAATTTCCCATTAAATCTCTCTTCCCATTCATTAATTTCTTCATTCATAAATTTCATCCACCGACCAAGAAATCATCGTAGTTTCAGCCCACCCACCCCCTTCCAAAACAAAACAAAAGGAATACCCGTGCAGGAATCTATTTTTAGATCCGAAACTTTTGGCTTTTCTTCCAACATGCGTGAAGGGCTTTGAAATGCTTTTTTAAATTCAGGCGCAAACCTGCTTTTTTTCAATTTCTTCTAAAAAATAACAAAATTAAAAAATGTGTCTATTTTCTGATTATTATGCACTAATAAAGAAATATTATTATTTATATTATTAAACTAATGTTGAAAACCCATCCCCATTGATTTTAGAGGTTTAAAACAAAAATTTCTATCACTAAAACTTAAATCGGTACAACTATCGCCATCTAACAAGACAACCTGAAAGATGTTTGTCCATATCTACTTAGGCCCTTTTTAGACGAGCGGACACCGAACAGACAAAACTTAACTGTAATCGCAAATTCTCCTTTGAAGCCCGGTGGAGTGTCGGCTGGGCATTTACACGGGCGGACACCAACGAACGGACAAAATGCCAAAAATGAGTTGGGTTTTGTTGTTGCTTTTATAAAAACTTCATGGCTTGCTGTTCTTGCTTTTTGAAATTTGCTTTTGCCCTCTCATCCTAGCAACAACAACAACGCAGGAACTGTCAAATTGTCTGTTCACAGTTCGCTGAAAGTGTCCATGAAAATTGTCTGCCCTCCCCATCGTCCTCTCTCACCCTCTTCCCTATACACCCAGTTCGTTCGTTCGTTTTGTCTGTTCGGTGTCCGCCCGTCTAAAAGGGGGCTTACTCTATAATCAATATGCCTGAATATACGATAAAGATAATCCGGAATAAATGAGCTTTTACGGTGGAGGGGGTAAATTTTTCTGTTCCCGATCAATTTGGGATTGGGGCATGCGCATTGCGATTTTCCTCGAATTGGGTTTGTGTGGGTGCATATTTGGTCTTGCGCACTTCGCATATTTCCGTTGTTAGGCAAAACTGAATTTTTTGGCGGGTGAATTTTTAGAAGTTTCCATGCAATTCAAAAATTAGTGAGGTTATGGGTGAATATTTGATCTTGCGCACTTCGCATATTTCCCTTGTGAGCTCCAACTGAATTTCATGGCGGGTGAAGTTTACATGCAATTCAAATATAAGTGAGGTTATGCGAAATTTGTTTTATGCGAAGTTTGCATAATTTTCCAAAAAAAAGGAGGTTATGCAATGGATGTTGATGTTCTCACACATTCAAACTTAAAAATATGTGGTTGTGTGAAGTTGTTTACAAACAAAGTAATAATTCCTTTGTAAACCGGGGCTCCAATGGCAAACACTTATGATATGTATGACTGATTAAATTAAATTACTGATTAAATACAGTTTTAGGTTTTGGTGACATTATAACTAATGTTATCTTAATTAACTATATGTTAATTAACATTTTTTCTGCTATCGTTATAAATAGCACCAGCAACTAATATTTGCGAAACGTACTTGCATTTAAATTCGATTATGTCGTTGGAAGAGCAAGAGTTGGATAGAAAGACCACCACCATCAACAGCGACAGTTTTATCACAAATTTTTAAGCACTTATGACCTGAAAACAGCATAAAATAAAAGGGCATCATGTCTAAATAACACACATTCCGGTTGAATCCTCTGCACTTTTTATGCTACCCTTTGCGGCTTTGCCATGAGCAACCACTGTTCTTTGGGTACATAGTAACTTATTTAAAACCGGAACAGCACATTTTAAAACTGCACAAATTGTATTTAGCAAGAATATAAAGCCCTTTACAATAAAAATAAGTCACTGAAGAAACTTTCTCAAATATTCAAAAATTAATTTTGACGTTTGCATAATATTTTAAAATAAACAGTTGTTGTATACATATTCCCTTAAGTTTGTGTGGGTAAAGCTCACAATTTTGTGTGGCATACCGTTTATACGTAAAATGAGTTTATCCCCAAATCCCAAATAAAATAAGGTGTAGTATAAATCGGCATAATGTCTCCGGTAAGTTTGAGAAGCTTTTTATTCAATAATCGCTAGTTCCAATTTAAGTCTAGTACATAAATAGTTAATTCAGTCTTCAACCAAATAACAGTTCCTGAAAATTCCAACAGATGGAGCATAAATCATCACAATATTAATTTTCATCAGACCGCTCATATGACATGCGTTTCTTACATGCATTAGTTAGTTCGCCTTTATTGAATATGATACCTTAAAGGCTCAAACAGAACCAAACCGTTCCGATCGCTCCGCACGATTTTTCTTTGATGTTTTTTTACATTGCGTCCGCTTGATTGTGGCCACCGCATGGAAAATTTGTAGAAATGTCTAATTTCCAACTATTAAGAAACGACGATTGGTTCTGTTTGAGCCTTAAGTCTTAACTACAATGGTTTTAAAATGGCTTGTCAAGTTCTCCTAAGACTGGATAATTTTCAGTAAAATCGTAGTGAATCTTAATCTTTTTAGCTAAGCCGTTTTGACAAAAAATAAGCCATTCTTAAGAGAATTTGACTTTATCTGTCTTAAGATAAGACCATTTACCTAGTTTATAGCTACTCCAAAAATAATTCGAATTATGGATCATCCAAAATTTTTTACCCTATAAACGACGTAATTCGAATTATGGTATAAACCGAAAAGTTTCGGCTTAAGCCATAAGGCCCAACTATGAGCGAGTTTACACGGGTGCATCAAATAATTAAATTAAATTTGATGCAGCGGTGTCCCTGACAATTAAAATAATGCGCTGCATTAATTTAGTTCACAGTTCTTATTTGATGCACTGCCGTGTAAACAGTTGAGCCAAATTACACGACCTATGAGCCAAATTACACGACCTATCACTTTCCTATACCTTGTTTATGCGTAAGCTGAATTTCGGCTTAAGACAGAATCCGGCTCCGTATAAACCGCCTTAAGTCGAAATTCGTCTCAAGCTTAATTTATTTCAGCTTAAGACGAATTTGTGTTTGCTTGTGTGTGAGGAGTTGTAGAGGATGAGGAGGAGATGTACAGCCTAAAGTAAATATGTAAAACTAATACTATAAGGCTGGCTTCGATCTTTTAGTCAAAATAAGAAATTCCAACAGCTTTGAGAGAGAGAATCCGAATCTGTTTATGCAGGCAGTTCGTCTTAAGCCGAATTTAAGCTTAAACCCGTCTTACGCATAAACAAGGTACCAGACTCACTTTCCAATCACTTCCAATAAACCGGTTTTTTAGACAAGGGGGCGCAGGGAAGTGCATGTTTTGGTCTCACTTGTGAATCCAAGAAAAATTTTGGTCTCACAGCAAATTACACTAACACAAGCATAACTTTCTTCGCTGGAATTGCGATAATTATAAGAATTTTTGTTGTTTTGTGCACAACCACATAGACAATAGAATTGTTACACGAAAAAGAGGCTGAAATTTAAATGCACCGTGTAATACTCAAATTTTACACAGACAGGTTTGACGTGAGTCCCAAGTGAATGGCCGTGTAATTTCACTCTATCACTTTCCCAGACTCACTTTCCAATCACTTCCAATAAACCGGTTTTTTAGACAAGGGGGCGCAGGGAAGTGCATGTGTTGGTCTTACTTGTGAATCCAAGATAAATTTTGGTCTCACAGCAAATTACACTAACACAAGCATAACTTTCTTCGCTGGGACTGCGATAATTATAAGAATTTTTGTTGTTTTGTGCACAACCACATAGACAATAGAATTGTTACACGGAAAAGAGGCAGAAATTTAAATGCACCGTGTAATACTCAAATTTTACACAGCCAGGTTTGACGTGAGTCCCAAGTGAATGGCCGTGTAATTTCACTCGTTGAGTGCATTAAATTGACATTTCAAGAAGAGCATATATTTTCACTTTAAAATTAAAAATGGAAATGGAATTACAAATGGAATTGCGGACTAGGCCCGGTTCTAATTGGACAAATCTAGAAACAAAATTATTTATAGATACATATCTGCAAAGAAATAAATATTTGCACAATCATGGACACAAAATCGGTGCATCTCCGCATTAAAAAAATTTGGTTCAGTATTTAATCACCGAACTAAAAGTGACAGCTAATCACATACCGTGTAAACGACACGGCTTAATGCAGTGTGCATCAAATTAATTATTTGATGCACCCGTGTAAACTCGCTCTATAATGCACGTAAGAAACGCACGTCATCTCGGCGCTCTCATGGAAATTAATTGTGTTAGGCCATATTGGACGTACGTCAGTCATATTTTCTTTCGTTAAGTTTCGTTAAACGTAAAAATGGGAAAGGAACCGCGCTCTACGTACGTTTTGTGAGATGATTTGTAGTTACATCGATGAAAGCTAATTTTTTGTTGTTGTTTTGTGGTTTTTAAAGAAAAAAGAGTATGGAAAATGTTGTGGTTCAAATACATGATAGCGATTTTGATGAGAAATTTATTATAATTGAAAATAAACACGATTATTAAAAATATGCAAATATTAATAGCCTAGTTTTAATAGTCAATGAATAATATTCAAGCATTTTAATAATTTTAAACTTTGAAGTCTCTCCTAATACGCAAACCAATTAGTCGGTTTTGCGTTTGACGAAATTTACGCACGTCGATTGACGTGCGTTTTTTACGTGCATTATAGTTGGGCCTACTGAGTTTCCATGAGAGTTCAACCAGAGTTGAACCCGAGTTGAACTCCATGGAAACAGTCGCAGTCAAGAGTTTTCGTTAAAGATTTTCAACTCTGCTCAACTCAACGAAAATAGGTAGATTGAACAGAGTCCACGCACACAACTACAAACGGGATTTTCAAATGTTAAAAAAGTCAAAATGTCGCGCCTGTTTATAACATTTCTGTTATACAACGAACACAATAAATTAATTTTATGGTCCATGATCACTATTTTATAATAACAAAAATATTACGTCAAATTTAAAAACAGCTGCTTGCTTAATACAAGTACACATTCAGCTGTCTGTACACAGGCAGAAAAGTCAGCCATGGAAACGCATAGAGCTGAGTCGTTGAGTTGAAGTGTCATTTCAACTCAACCTCAACTCAACTCGACTCCCATGGAAACTCGGTAATAGTTACAAGAATGTATTTAATACCCGTTTATACGCTAAATCGAAATTTTGACGTAACTTTGAATTAAAACGATTTAATTTTTATGCTATAAACTAGGTAATTGTAAGCTTACAGTAAACTTTTTAAACGAAAAGTTGAACGTGTAGAAGGAGTCATAGGTCTGTTCCCGTACTTTAATTTTAAAATAATTTTGCATGTTCAACCGGTTAAGCCTCAATTATACTGGACGCAACGGACCGGATTGAAATGTCAAAATGAGTTTCATTATAGAGAAATTGTATTGAAGTAGTTATACTGGAAGCAACGCAAAGGAACGGATCGGATTTAAGTTTCAAAATTTTGGAACTTGAAGGAACCGACGGATTGAAGTGTCGAAAGGAGCATTAAAAACAGCTGATTTTGTCATTTAATATTTAGCCTAAAATATCGTCAGAGTTTGTTGATAAATTAATATATGAAATGGAAGGTAATGAAACCCTTTATAATAAAAAATTGCAGGGATATAAAAATATTGAGCATAAGTCCAAAATTTGGCGAAACATTGCTGAAAAAAGTGACATTTGCATACTTTCGATTCCGTCAGTATAACGAACCAGCTAAATTCCATTCCGTTGCGTCCAGAATAATTGAGGGAGTTAGGAGGGAGGGAAAGAGCGCCTTTGGGTAATTCTTGTCGTGCAAGAAGAAGAGAACATAAATTCAATTTATTTCGTAAAATTGACAAGCTTCAGCTGTTTTCATCACCATAAACCTTAGAATACAAAACAGCAGGAAGGGCCCTCGCCGAATTAAATCGTAGTGAAATTCGTTTTGCATTAGGAATTGTCGCTTTGGTAGGTGTTTGTACACTACAAGTGTAAAAACCGAGTGAGTTTTCTAAAATAAAATCTTACCTCCAGAAATGAACTTTTTACTCTGAAATCTAATCAGTTGATCCCCATTGATTATATACCAAGTAGATATGGACAAACGCGAGTCAAATAAACTTCCAGTTACGGCACCATGGGCTGGGGGCGCTAGTATCAGAGGGTTTTACGCTCCGCAATATGGTTAGTTTCCGAAATAAATTGTTTCTTGTTTATATTGAAAGCCCTTCGCGCATTTGAAAAAAAAAATCAGAAATTTCGGCTTTGAGTTTAGTGGCTAGATTTCTATGCGCTTACTTCTATTGTTTTGTTCAGGAAGGCAAGGAGGATGATAAAATGATGATTTCGTGGCCGATAGGTGAAATTTTTACCATGAGAAATTTGGCATCAAGCGTTTTTTATTATGTTGAAAAAATTGAAATGGGGTTTCAGGGATTTTTTAACGAAGTTTGAATGACAAATTTATAGATTTTTTTTCTCAGGTAATTTAGTTCGTAGAAATTTGAAATTTTTACGAATAATTGTACTAGTCTTGAGATATATAAATAATTTTTATTTTTGCTTTTTTTTATGTGGCATAGTGAAGTCAAACCTTTTGTACGTACATATGTAGATGTCGATGCACCTTTGCGTTTGATCTGCCAGGTGTGTGCCGACTGTGTGTTCTATTTATTATCGAAGGGGAGGTATGTAGTGGTCCTGGGTTGGGCCGAGTTGGCTAGTCTTGGAAAAAAAGGTGCGTGTATGTTAAACCGGTAAAAATTAGCGAGGGCTGCTACATTCCTACCGTGGCTTAAAGGATCTATAGAAGAGCAGCAGCGTGCTTTCGCCAGGGCACCTTCTTCGTTTAGCACCTTCTCCAGCCAAGGCAAGCTAGTTTTGAGGTGAATGTAATACAGGTTCGCGCCACGCAACCGTCAAAACAATTAAATTTAAAGTCTTTTATTACAACAAAAACCAAGGATTTATAACGAGTTAAAATAAACTGAGAGGACAATTAAACAAATTATTGTAATTACAACCAGAGGCATTTTGATGAAGACTAAATCGAGACTGAAGCTCTGTTCTTTAATTTAATTTTTCCAAAGGCCGGATGTTCTCTAAATATCGAGGTCATCGATGGTGGCTTGTGCCGTAAGGCTCGTGAACTTTTGGTTGGAGTCATGTGTCGTATGGTGTGTATCCGTGGGAATATAACTTCTGCCCAGATATTCGAGTTCTGTTCAATACAATTCAATACAAGGCGGAATGTAGGACTTGTAGATTGTAGCCAAGGCAGCTCGCTGAAGGAGGAACTTGCACCTCTTGAGGAATCTCGGGCATTGATAAGCTTGTTTAGCGATTTGGAATATGTGATTACTCCACCACAGATCTGGGACCAAGGAGTGTTCTCGCAGGCTTTTGACGTCATTTTGTCGGCGAGTAAATTGGATTGCCTTGGTGGATTTGTATCTTAAGATGTTAAGCAGGGATCGTAAATAACTGTTATATTTGTATTTTTGACTTAAAAAATCAAATAGTAAATGTTGTCTGATCTGCATAAAATTTATACTGGATACTCAGAGTAGCGAGTTCTACGCGGTGGTGGGGTTACTTTTAAATTGTAGACTTTTATTATAAAAGTCAAGTTTAATAGTTAAAATTAAATTAAATTTTTTAAATAAACAATAACAGTTATATTTAACTAAAAAAGTTTTAGGTCATTAAAAACTCTTATTTTTGTTTTTTATTTTTAAAGTCTTCCAAAACTCTTATGGGAAGACTTTTATTTTTAAAATCAAAAATAACTGTTAAAAAAGACTGTCTTGCATAAAAGTATTTCTAAGATTTTTATTTTTCCAGTTTTTTCTATAAAAGTCTTTGAAGACTTTTATTTTTAAAATATAAAAATAAAAGTCTTTTGCTGAAAACAGATAAATAGTCCATTCAAACCGTTAAGAAAACCTAAAGGTTTTTGGGGTCGCTGATCACGAAAATCGGGGTCCTGCGGTCCTAAAACATGGGCGTCACCCTTAAAAATGCAAAAAACACCCCTTTTTAGGGGTTTTTCGCGATTATTTCGATAATAATGAAAACTAATGCAATGAAATACACTTTTTTTAATATTTATTTGCGAAGGTGGTTGATTTGTACTAAATCAACGCGAACTTTATGATAAGGGGTGATCCTAAAGGGTTGAAACCACCCCTAAATCGGCTACAAATAGAAACTAGTTAGGATGTGGGTTCGACCCTTTCGGTCCACACGATCAACTCCAGAGGGTGAAATAGGGTCAACTCAAAACCGCTGGAGCTATAAGGCTGAAATTTTGACAGTGCATCCCTATAATGACGTAGACATCCACTTAGAAGCGATTTTTCGAAATTCATCCCCTAAGGGGCTCAAATGGGGTTTATCCAAACCGTTGGAGCTACAGGACTGAAATTTTGACAGTGCATCCCTATAATGGCGTGGACATCCACTATAAAGCGATTTTTCGAAATTCATCCCCTAAGGGGGTGAAATGGGGTTTATCCAAACCGCTGGAACTATAGGGTTGAAATTTTGACAGTGCATCTCTATAATGATGTGGACATCCACTAAGAAGCGATTTTTCGAAATTCTTCCCCTAAGGGGGTGAAATGAGGTTTACCCAAACCGCTGGAGCTTATAGGGCTGAAATTTTGACAGTGCATTCCCTTTAATGACGTGGACATCCACTAAAAAGCGATTTTTCGAAATTCATCCCCTAAGGGGGTGAAATGGGGTTTCTCCAAACCGTTAAAGCTACAGGGCTGAAATTTTGACAGTGCATCCCTATAATGGCGTGGACATCCACTATTAAAGCGATTTTTCGAAATTCATCCCCTAAGGGGGTGAAATGGGGTTTACCCAAACCGCTGGAGCTATAGGGCTGAAATTTTGACAGTGCATCCCTATAATGGCGTGGACATCCACTATAAAGCGATTTTTCGAAATTCATCCCCTAAGGGGGTGAAATAGGGTTTACCCAAACCGCTGGAGCTATAGGGCTGAAATTTTGACAGTGCATCTCTTTAATGACGTGGACATCCACTAAGAAGCGATTTTTCGAAATTCATCCCCTAAAGGGGTGAAATGGGGTTTTTTCAAACCGCTGGAGCTATAGGGCTGAAATTTTGGCAGTGCACCCTTTAATGACATGGACATCCACTAAGAAGCGATTTTTCGAAATTCATCCCCTAAAGGGGTGAAATGGGGTTTTTCCAAACTGCTGGAGCTATAGGGCTGAAATTTTGACAGTGCATCCCTTTAATGACGTGGACATCCACTATAAAGCGATTTTTCGAAATTCATCCCCTAAGGGGGTGAAATAGGGTTTACCCAAACCGCTGGAGCTATAGGGCTGAAATTTTGACAGTGCATCCCTTTAATGACGTGGACATCCACTAAGAAGCGATTTTTTGAAATTAATCCCCTAAGGGGGTTAAATGGGGTAACCCAAACCGCTGGAGCTGAAGGGCTTTAATTTTGACAGTGCATCTCTATAATGACGTGGACATTCACTAAGAATCGATTTTTCGAAATTCATCCCCTAACGGAGTGAAATGGGGTTACCAAACTACTAATTTAAGTAGAAATTAAACAGGGAATTCAAAAATATAAAATCAGCCGCACCAATTTATCCACCTAATAAATCATTTTTTACATAGTTTTAGTTAGAATTTCTATAGCCTGATCACCGTGCTAGGCTTTAAGCACAATATCACAATTGTTTTTATAGTGTAATTTTCGAACTACGATAGCTATTTTATTTGTTTTCAACAAAAGACTGACCTGCCTAAATGTCATTGTAAAAAAACGGAACACCCCATTATTCAGAAGTAACTCAAATACATTAGGGTACATATTTCCAATTATTGTGTGATTGTCGTTTTTATCCTGCATTTAAAAATTCCACGAAAAGAAATATTTCTCCATGTATTTTTTATTTTGCTTCGGTTTAGGGGTGGTTTAACCCCTTTAAAAAAGGGTTTAAAGTGAAATTTTCCAAATGTTTCAATGAATAAAAATGGAAAATAAAATTTTAATGCAAAACAATAAATGTCAATTTTTTTCAATTACAATTTTAATGCAGGGGTAGTTTCACCCCCTTAAGGGTTTAAAATAATAAATTTATGGCTGATAATACCTTTTGAACCAAATTTCAAGCAAAAAGCAAAAAACAAAAAAAAATTTTTTTTATATAAAGTTGATTTTTAAAATTGTGGGGGTAGTTTTAACCCCTAAGGGTTGAAAATAATTTAGTTTTCCCTGACAGTACGCCCACAATCGTATTTGAAGAATATACTTGAAGAAAAATTTTTTTACAATTTTTTCTATTTGTAGCCGATTTAGGGGTAGTTTCAACCCTTTAGGATCACCCCTTATCATAAAGTTCGCGTTGATTTAGTACAAATCAACCACCTTCGCAAATACATATGAAAAAAGGTGTATTTCATTGCATTAGTTTTCATTATTATCGAAATAATCGCGAAAAACCCCTAAAAAGGGGTGTTTTTTGCATTTTTAAGGGTGACGCCCAAGTTTTAGGACCGCAGGACCCCGATTTTTGTGATCAGCGACCCCAAAAACCTTTAGGGTTCGATTTTCTTAACGGTTTGAATGGACTATTTATCTGTTTTCAGCAAAAGACTTTTATTATTTATATTTTATTTATAAAAGTATATTTTAAAAATAAAAGTCTTCAAAGACTTTTATAGAAAAAACTGGAAAAATAAAAATCTTAGAAAGACTTTTATGCAAGACCGAAAAAAATAAGTCTTTTTTAACAGTTATTTTTGATTTTAAAAATAAAAGTCAATTTTAATTATTATTTCGAACAAAAAAAGAAAAAAATCTTTAATAACAATTTTAAAAGATTTAAAACAATACTAGTCAAAGATAATAGTTAAAAATAACTTTAAATATTTTTTGTAAAATTTAACTGTTACTGTTGTTTTATATCATATAAGTTTCAAAATAATGATTATACCTGTGACACATTTACCATCATAATGAAAGTAACCTTCATTATCGCGGCAAAACCCCATCATAATGAAAATTCAAAATGAAAGTATTTTACCTTCATTTGGACTGTAATTTCGGTTAAGTGACATCTGTTGCAAAACTGGAAACTAATTTTTATAATAAATTTCCCCTCCTTTCTCCTTAAAACTGACAATTTAACAGTCAATTCAAAACAAACAAACAAATCTGAGCCCAAATATTTAAAAAATAACGATGTCTCAGGAAAACTCGAGGAAAAAAAGCAATTGTGGCCAAAAGAATCGGTTAGTATCTTATCTTTTATCACTTGCAAATGACACATGCAAATGAAAGTAAATGTGTCACCCCATCATTTCCCTAACCATCATAATGAAAGTTACCATCATAATGAAAGTATAGTGTGTCACAGGTATTATTTTCTGATTTTTTCGATATAAGTTATAACAGTTACGATCCCTGATGTTAAGAGATGAGTCAGCTATTAGATTCTTTTTGCACACTGAGATAAAGGGAAAGATGGTACAAGTTTTCGTAGGGATGAGAGTTCACACTCGATTAGACGAGGTCTGGCCCGTGCTTGTCTTATATTGACGAAGGCGTAGTAGTAATGCAGGGTGTCATTGCCAAAACTATTAAGTTGGTTGGAGGATATTGAGAGCAAATCATTAATGAATATTACAAAGAGATCAATAGATAGAATCGACCCTTGAGAAACACCAGTCGGGATTCGACGCCATCCAGTACTACCTTCATTGAATGGCCAGAAACAAAGCTCTCAAACCAGTTCTTTAGTACTGAGATTACTTTACAGAAGGCGTCGAATTTTCCACCTTTTCCTTTGCACGCATAACTCTACACTCAGGTTTCTGCAAAAATGTATGTAGTTTTCAAGAGTTAAAACTTTTAAGAAAATGACAAGCATTTAATAAGGCATTTACCTTTGACCCAAAAAAATAGTAAAAATGAATGAAGATATTGAAGACATATATGATAGAACTAGTTGAGAAACTAGTTGATGTGCATTTGGTCTTTAATGGTGAGTCTAGACGAAAGAGGTTTTTGTCCGTCTTTCTTTGATGTTTGAATGAACTGGCCGGCGGAATCCCTGTGCGGACAATGTCGACGTAATGTTTTTGCGTACATTTCCAGCGGCTTTCCTTTGTTTCACAGATAAAACTCAATGGGAAATTTTATGAATAGCCATAAGGCTCACATGCCCAGCTACCCAGTAAGATGAATACTGACTATCACGAAGGCCTTGCAATTATCGGTTAATTTATACATACCAAAATTTTCAGTTCTAGATTTCTCTTTGTCTGTGGTTTTTAGTAGGTACTAACACTATGCTCCCTCATTAAAGCTGGCCATCCCAAACAAGAGCCTGCGATCTCTCATCATTCTTATAGCTACACAATATGTGTACATCTTTCTTCTTGAAGTTTGGCTCTCGTTGCAGCCCCGAACATCAAGAATTCCAACTTGTTTGCAACAAGTGAGTTTTTTGTCGACGAACCCACCACTAATTATAGGTTTTAATGGTAGGCTTCCAGTTGAATAATGAATCCAGACTGGTTTGTTCGTAATAATTTAAATTATTTTTATTTCCAATTTGATTATTTTCATTTAATTTTAAAATTTGATACTATCAGAAGTAAGCAAAAGGGTAGTTTTATTTCAGCTACCATAATTAAATGAACGAGTGGTGGAGTGGGATATGTCGACGCAATTGGTACACACATTTCCAGCGGCTTTCTTTGTTTCACGGATAAAAAGCTATGGAAAAAGAGTTCGCGCGAACAAAGTTGCCCAACTACACAGTATGATGAATATTGAATATCACGAAGGCCTTTCAATTATCGTTTAATTTCTATATACTGGAGTTTTCTATTCTAGATTTCTCTTCGTATCCAACTGCCTTGGCTACAATCTAGAAGTCCTACATTCGGCCACGCCTTGAATACAACTCGTATATCTGGGCGGGCGCCCCTAAAACTACCTTGGCTTGGCTAGACAAGGTGCAAAACCGCGCCATCAAACTCATTAGCGATAGCACCCTTTGCATGGATCCTTTAAGCCACCGTAGGGACCGTAGGGCTCAGCAAGTTTTACCGCTATTTTCATAGCGACTGCTCCACTGAAATCTAAAACCTCCTGCCTACGAAGGTCTTGCGGCAATTTTTCTCCCGCAACACAAGACTAGCCAACTCGGCTCACCCCTTCACCCTTCAGCCCTCCCCTTCACGCACATTACGTTTTAGCAGTTCGTTTATATGTAAATAGAACAACTCGATTGTGGAACTCTCTTCCGCAGTCGGCGTTTCCGAGCTCATATAACATCTCAGAGTTCAAACGCAAGGTTCATCGACATCTACTCATGCATCCTCCAGACCCCTAACCTATCCTATCTCATCTTTCCTTCAGATCAAGCTTACTACTGTACATTGCACCATGACTTGTAAGACATGATGGACTAGTAGTACAAAGGGTGACTCCTAAGCTTCATCTTGCCACAAAAAAAAATATAAGGTCTGTTCCTGAACTCGAATGTGGGATCACGCGGGACAAAAATTTTCCCAATTTGTGTTTCTTTACTTTCTCATGCAAGAAAAAGCGGGGAAATTTTCACTTCCCCTCTTGCAGGAATTTGCAGGAGGTTTTCGATCCGGCGATTTCTTGCAAGTTGTCAAAAGTTGTCAATTGACATTTTGTTTATGTAAAAAATGACATTTATGTTTCTCTTCTTCTTGATTTGCAAGAAATTGCCCAAAACGTGTTTCTTTACTTTCTGAATTTTTGACAAAATTATCCCCACCATTCACTAAGTTTTTGCCAAACAAATTTTTACAGGAAAAGTACAGAAACAGACCTATGTATATATATATATATATATATATATATATATATACAAAAATTCTTAGAATTTTGGATAATTATTTACTTTATCACCGTTGGCTATTCCGGTTGAAATTTTGTAAAAGTATTTTTTATAAAAATTAGCAGTTTTACTTTCCCAACCAAACTTCTATCGCATTTTTTTAGTATTGCGCGAACCTTTTGCCGTTGCGCCCAGAGCGGAGTGCGGGTGGTCTGATAAGTAAACAATTACCCTTAATAAAAACAATTAAAAAAATCTTTCAAAATCGGAACTCTTCTTCCTTCATTGACAAACTACTCTTAAGAAATATGAAGTAGAGTTTTATACCAAAATTCTAATATTTTTCATTATTTTTTATTATGGCACGCAAATATGTACATATGGATGGGTCTTACGAAAAAGATATTGTTTCAAAATGTTGGTGAAAAACATATCAACCAGAAAACGAAACAATATGTTCTTCACCGAGAAACCGAAACAATATCTTTTTCACCGAGAAACCGAAACAATATCTTTTTCACCGAGAAACCGAAACAATGAGTGCGTTCAGTTAGTAGCACAATGTAACATAGTGTAAAATTTGTCAAAAGGAAGAGAAGGGTAGAATCAAAAATTACCCACAAAGATACGACACTCTCAAAATTTCCCATAAACTCCCGTGCGAGTGAATATATCAATCGGCAAGGTGCAAGCGAGACAAAATTCAATTTAAAAACAAAACAAAAATCGAAGAAAGAGAGGGTAAATAAAGAAATGTTATTTCACGAAGTGCGAAAGAGACGCACTGATTTCTCTTCTGCGCAATTTTTTGTGCCGTCTGGACTTTTATTTTGCTTGTGTGAATTGATGTATCATTTTCGTGTACTTCCTGCTCTGCATGTGTTTGTGTGGTTTGCCGTTGCTCCGCCCTCTCGCCATTCCGGAGTGCGTATATGAATAGATTAGAATAAATAGATTTTTACTTTCCTTTTTCTTCGCACAGAAAGGATTACTGTGTCGTATCTTTCTGAGTAATTTTTGGTAGAATGTTGCATTATCCAGCAAAACTTAACTGAACGCTTTGTGTTGAGTTATGTCGCAAATGTCAAGTTCCCAATTGTCATTTCAACTCGTGCAATTAAAATGACTGAAAACAGGGAAAAAGTTGTAGTAGCAATTTCTTGTGCTGCAAAAAAGTTCTTGGATGATATCCATTGTATATGCTTTGATGTAAGTTATAAAATATGTAATATTTAATGAAAAATACTAAAAAAATTTATTCAAAAATTCTCTTTTTTTATTTTCTTTTCTTTTTGATAATGTTCGCTGCTACTCGTCAAGCGTTGTCGTCCTCGTTCTGGCAGAATCTGGAAGAAGAAGAGGAGTTGAGTAAAACGTACTCAGTGGTTTTATTCTTCTATGGACCACGGACCGGACCTACCACACCCTATGGACCCACAATCAACCTATAGGGGGCGGGGCGAATCTAGCATTATTCATATGCTTACCGATCCCACACCTATCGTACAATTTAGTTTATCGCGGTAGAATCTGAACCTACCGGGATTCCACCCCACGACCTTCATCTTGGTAGAATTCTACCCATAGAAATATAAACTAACATTTTTTTTTTTTTTATGTGAAAGACTAGAGTCACAGGAAACGCCCTTTATACTGTGTCGACAATCTATTTTCTTCATATAGAGTGCAATGTCGAACAGCAGCTCTAGTCGGGGAAGAAAGGAACTGTCACAACCTACCAGCGATATTTTGCAGTCCACCTACTCCCAACCATTACTGGCGACTTTGTCATCGGGGCATCGAGAAACAACTCGCTGGAGTGTTATGCCTCCTGAAACGAGTTGAATCTCATCAACCAACCGATGACATGCGCTTTTGGTGAAGCATGGAACATGAGAACGGAGATGTCGTGTAAAAACCCTGTACATGAGCGATCACACTAAAGGTAGCTTGTTTAAAAGGACAGAAATAGTGTGGAAGAGGGACACAAATTCCCGAAGTCATTTGTTTGTATCCCGCCAAAAGCAGGGTAGCTTCTTGAGTGAATGGTGGCGTGCTAAGTCAGTATTCGGGGGGGATAGAATTTATGCCAGGAATTTCAAAATTTACGTATTTACTTACATGTCTACGCCTGCACTGCCTGACCACTACTAGCCCAGTGAGCTCAAACACATCAGGAATTGTTTTACGTTTAATCTAGCTTACAGCCATTCCGTGTTTAGTTTATATTTCTTGCCACACAACCCTCATTCACACAGATATTCACAATACCTACAATTTATTATTTAATTAACTTCTCCCACCTGGCATTCTTAATTATTCCACTGATCAACCTTGCACTACATATCCTTATGCAGTTCGAAATTAGACTAAATTTTTACCTTATTATTTTTTGTTTCGCTTTGTTCGAGCCAAGGACTGGGTTTTTCTTAAGAATATACTCGGTTTGTCCCTGTCCATCATTTTCTTTACATATTCTCTCCAGTCGGCCTTTATGACTGTATTTTGAATTTGAACTCCTTTAAAGGTGGATTCTTTTGTCTCCAGTCCTCGATTCTGCTTCATTGCTTTATGGCCCTTATGGCACTGCTTGCTCCGTACAGAGTTGGTGCCTAGTGTCTCGTGCATTGGCAGATTTTTAATTACTCTATTACCTTGTTTAGATGCCGATTTGAATGCTTTAATGTTTTAAATTTATTTTATTTCTCCTACTCACCCAGCTTGAGTGCAACATATCATATTTTTTTAATGATATTGCGTTTTTTAAGGAAAACGACGAAACTCTATCCACGTCGGATTCTTCAAGTGATGACTCTGATGACGAGAGCGTTATTAAGGCCTGTTTAATTTTGACGAAAAGAAAGCCCACGAGAATATATAATTACGTGGAAAATATAATACCGAACTATTTAGATGCCGAATTCAAACAGCATTTCAGACTAATAGTCCGGTCAAATTAGACCAAAAAATAGGTATGAAGGTACATTAATTCGCACCTAGCTGAAATTTGGTAGGATTGTTCAAAGCACCGTTATAAATGAAATCTAAAAAGTCCCCATCGATCCGGCACCTGGAACCTAGATTTACTCGGGGTCAAAGGTCACAAAAACGGGTTTTTTGCGATTTTCAGCAAAACGGTAACTTTTATCATAAAATAGTGTTTACAAAGTTTGTAGATTATGCGATTACCTACAAAAAAGGATCTTATACATTTTCCCGTACGAATTGTCATTCATGAGATATCGCCGTTTTAAAGATTTACATAAATCACTCATATCCCCTCACTTGCAACTTGTATGGCCAAATTGCCATTTACTTAAACTTTAATAACTTCTAGACCGATTATAGTAGAGCAACGTAATTAGGCTCATCTTTTAGATAAATGTGTATTCTTTTATGTGAAAGAAATAACAGAAACCTGAGTGACTCCGTTTAGAAGATATGTAGGTTCAAAGTATGGGCAAACTGTCGTTTTTCAGCAGTTTGCCCATACTTTGAACCTACATATCTTCTAAACGGAGTCACTCAGGTTTCTGTTATTTCTTTCACATAAAAGAATACACATTTATCTAAAAGATGAGCCTAATTACGTTGCTCTACTATAATCGGTCTAGAAGTTATTAAAGTTTAAGTAAATGGCAATTTGGCCATACAAGTTGCAAGTGAGGGGATATGAGTGATTTATGTAAATCTTTAAAACGGCGATATCTCATGAATGACAATTCGTACGGGAAAATGTATAAGATCCTTTTTTGTAGGTAATCGCATAATCTACAAACTTTGTAAACACTATTTTATGATAAAAGTTACCGTTTTGCTGAAAATCGCAAAAAACCCGTTTTTGTGACCTTTGACCCCGAGTAAATCTAGGTTCCAGGTGCCGGATCGATGGGGACTTTTTAGATTTCATTTATAACGGTGCTTTGAACAATCCTACCAATTTTCAGCTAGGTGCGAATTAATGTACCCTCGGATGTCTAAATTGACTGGACTATAAACAGAAGCGCGTTTGATACAGTGTTGCGTCTAGTTGCAGAAAATGTAAATGAACAAGGCACGCCCGGATCAATCTGGAAAAACAGTTTTTAGCAATTTTATGGCTTTTGGCAACTCCAGACTCTTTTAGGTAATTTTCTGTGGGAATTTCTCATTAGTTTTGAATCATTTTGGGCACTTCACAGATCTATTGGGGATCGCTTCGATATAGCCAAATCCTCTCCTTCTATGGTTTTCGTGCGTATTATAAATGCCTTAAATAAGATCGCTCCAACTATTATACGGTGGCCCTCAACAGCAGAAATGTTAGTTTCGAAGGAAAAATTTAAGGAAATTGGTGGCATTGCCAATATTATTGGAGCGATTGACGGGACATACGTTAGAATAAAACCACCTGCTGACCAATATCAAAGTTATCATCATCATAAATAGCTCCACAGCCTGTTATTGGCCTTGGCTTCCTGCAACATCCTCCTCCAGAACTGTCGGTCCCTGGCTTGAAGTCTCCAATTTCTTATACCTAGGGTTCGTAGATCTTCTTCTACGCTGTCTAAATATCTCTTTTTTGGACGTCCCGTACCTCTGTGTCCGTCTGGTCTCTTGTTCATAATAATTTTTGTTATGCTGTCGTCACTGCTACGTTCAACATGTCCTGCCCATCGGATTCTGTTAATTTTTATAGTTTTAATGATGTTTGGATCTTTATACAACTGATACAATTCGTGATTGTATCTTCTCCTCCAAACACCGTTTTCGTTGATTCCTCCATATATAGTGCGCAGGATTTTTCTTTTGAAGCACCCTAGGAGGTATTCTTCGTTACTTCTTAATGTCCAGGTTTCGGATCCATACAGTAGTATTGGCCTTATAAGAGTTCTGTACAGTTTTACTTTAGTGCTTCTTGATATGTTCCTTGATAAGAAATGTTTACGTAGCCCAAAGTAGCATCTGTTTCCCAGCGCTAATCTCCTTTTAACTTCTAATGTAGTGTCGTTGTCTTTTGAAATTAGCGTCCCTAGATATATAAATTCTTTTACTGCTTCGATGTTGTATGTATCAATTGTCATATTCATATATATTGTCATATATCAAAGTTATACCAATCGCAAAATGTTTCAATCAATGACGTTGCAAGCTATATGTGATCAAAGATTGAAATTTTTACACTGCTTCACCGGTTTTCCTAGCAGCGTTCATGACTCCAGAATATTTAAAAATTCAGATTTTCATGAAAGTGTATTGTCAGATAGGAAAAAGTATTTCCCAACAAACGAAGTAATCCTAGGCGATAAAGCATATCCCTCATTACCTTGGTTAATAACGCCTTACATAGATCGGGGAAGATTAACTCATGCTCAAAAGCGGTTCAACAAGCAACATGCGTCAACCCGGCAGGTAATTGAAAGGAGTTTTGCACATTTATTTGGGCGATTTAGGCGTTTGAAAATGCTCGATATGCATAGAATTGATTGGGTCACAGCCACTATATTGGCTTGCTGTGTTCTGCATAATATATGTATCGAGTGCAATGACTGTTTGGAAGAATTCATTTTCGAAGGAAGAGCGACTGCAGAAGAATGCAGTACGACGGAAGATGAAAATCGTAGTAATAATCCAATTGGAGAAATGTTAAGGCAGCAGATAACATCCACTTTAATGTAAAGTCGCATCATAATTGGAAATAAATAATTTGTGTTTTTTTAATAAAAAAATATTTTAATATTTAAACGTTTTATTTAAAATAAAAAAATTATATTACTATAACTATACTACTACAATTATGCTATAAATACATCAAACTAAAAGTATATGTTAAACTAAACTAAACTATATGTTAAACTATACCTAAATAAAAACGTAGAATAGTAAAAAAAGTTAAATCTATACTTACTTACCTACTTACCAAATCTATAGCTTATCTATTAAGTTATGCATACTTTTTTCGAAAGCTGCAATTCCTTCCTTCGCTATAGCAAGTCGCTCGCTATGCTCTTGCTTTCTCCTTTTAATTTTCTCTTCCTTCTCCTCCAACCTTCTATCCTCTTTTCTTTTGAGAAAATGTAAAAGCTCTTCCACGGGGCTTTCTTTTAGCTTTTTCAAAAAAAAAAACTTATACAGAGGCTCTGTCCGTCTGAAGCCTACTTTCATCTCTGAAAGTACTGCAGATACAGACTTAGGAAATATCTCAAAATGTAGCTCTTGGTCAAAAGACCAAAAACTGAGAAAATGGTCTGGAAATTTCAACCAGAAGTATATTTAAACAACAAAAAAGAGCCTTTAAAGAAAATATTGTGACTAATTTTTGTGTTCTAAGGCTTATAACTTCTTAATTATTCATTTTACCACAAAATTTCTAAGTAATAAATTGTAGATTATTTAATTCTAAACAAAAAGTGTCCTTGCAAATTTCCGGTAAGATGTGCCGTTTCGGAGATATAGTGGAAAACCCATTTGCATACGTTTTCCAAGATGGAGGCCAAATGGGGGGGGGGGGGGTTAGAATCCCGAAAACTCAAACTTAAGCTCACCCTGACCCCCCCCTACACATCCCAAAAATAAAACCTTGTCCTGCATTTTTGCAATGTTAAAGTACCATTTCCATGGACTATAAAGGGCTAGGGAAACTCCCTCGTCTGTGGGGCTGCGAGTTCGATCCTTCGGCTCGTGGTGCTTTTTTTTTCGTCATAATAATTTTTTTAATTTCCTTCGGGGATTTTGCTTCAAATGAAACAAGTTTTTGACGTGAATACGTCTCTAAATTTGCTTCCAGAACAAAAACCGATGATAACGAAATTATGGCATATAGTTTTTATTTGCAGCTCAAAAACTATTGTTTATATTGAATAAAGAAATATACCATGACGTGTGTGAAGAATCAAAGAATTTTATTGTTTACATTTGATTTCCTTTTTTTAAGCTATGATGATTATATTGTAGTGTTTGTTAAATACTTTGTTAAGTTTTAGATTGCGCAGTCTCACAACTTATAACCTACATAAGCCTTTAACAAAATCTTTTCAATATTAATTATAGCGTTGGTCAGTGTGATACTTATGAATCTCCATGGCCAAACTAGGGTGCGGTAAGCCGAATTTTTAACAATAAGACATGTATGTTTAAGTAAAATAATACACCTAATTCTGTTGTGCAAAGTGCACCACATTAGATTTTCCTCCAATCCAAAGAAAAATGTTTAGATTCGTTTTCTATAGTGTTTACATGTGTGATGTGCTTTTTTTTTTCAATGTGACACATTCGAATTATTGGCCTCGATTCCCAGATCCGGCGGCTTGGAAGTGAGTGCGGATCAATCTCCACTTAATATATTGTCATCCAATCTGAAGTGTTATTCAACAGAAAGAATACCATGAAAAAGCGTAATTAGTGGCTAGTCTCTAGGCACAACATCCCACTAGTTTTGTTTGACCTTATGGTTCTTTCATTTGGCTGTTCATTTTCTACAGCTATTTCGGCCGCAGTTGACGACGATGCGACAGCAACAGGCCGCACAAAATGAGAGGCCCCAAAAATTTCTTCAAATTCCTCAAAATAGGGGAAATTGTGAGGAACGCTACCGGTTTTGTTTGTCAAATCCACTGATTTGGTGTACAGCACCTTCAGGGCGGAAAACTTTTGCTGCATTGGGTTGCAGTAAAATTAAAATTTTGTTTCTTTAAAACCCCTTTTATCTGTTCCCATACATTTTCCGCCCTGAGAGCAGAAGACTCAAAAAGATTTTTCTTTTCTTTGTAGGCGGCAATTAGCGCCAAAATATTGGGTCTCAGCCACTTCGCTTCTCCCTGGTAGCACACTGTACACAAATTTTACGTAAATCATATTGCGGAAGCAGATTTACGTAAATTTTACGTAAATTTTATTTACGTAAATAATTTACTACACCGGTGTAGTTAAATTTTAACCATGCTCGGGAGCATGGTTAGCGATAGTTAAGAAGAAGAAGAATAAAAATAATTCTTTGACATTTGTTTTAATGTTTAAATCAAAGTGGGATTTGTGCTATTACTGAAAATAAAAAAATTACGTTAAATTTACCATATATTGCGGAAGCAGATTTACGTAAATTTTACGTAAATCATTTACGTAAATCTGTGCTACCAGGGAGGAAATGAAATAAATAATAATTTGTTTCGAATTGAAAAATTACTTTGTTCCGCAGAATGATTTAATTGATTTTTTTCCGTTGGAGCCTCGTCTCCAATTCCTAGTAATTCCCTACATATCCTGTAAAAATTGCAATTATTACATACAGTAAACGAACACTCCTTAGGTATAATATAAAAACATTTAACTGTATGCATGGATTATCGCTAATTTCTAAGAAATCGTGCGAAAGACGACAGCCGCTCGTTGCATAAACAAAGGTACCTACAAAAAAATTGTTAAATCTAATTTTTGTCTATATTATTATAAATACCATCTGTATTTTGACAAAATATATTGTCGTCGTCGTCCATAATAATGCTGCCATCCAATGTGCAAGGAACCAAAGTCATTTTTATTTATTTTGCACTTTTACACTTTTTGCACTGTTTACGACCAACAAATTTTTGAGTTTGTTTAAATTCGTAACCGTTAACGACATCGTAACCGTTAACGACCAGCTGTCAACTGTCATTATGCAACATTTGGAGAAGCAAAATAGCTGCATCGGTTTATGTTACATTAGGCTGCTCGCACACTGGATCAGAATTTGTACGAATTCCGATGAAATAGCATACAATTTCATCAGAATTCGCACAAAATCGTACAAATTCTGATGCAGTGTGCGAGCAGCCTAAACGACATAACATCGTCGTTAACTGAACGAATTTTTGTGCTACAAACGTCAAAAAAGTTTTACATAGAACCTTAACTGAACGACTTTGTGTTACATTAGTCACATAATGTTACATTGTGCTACTAACTGAACGCACTCAATATATTTTTCAGCAATAAATTGAAACAATAGGGGTATTCATGATCTGTGTTAAACGTCGAGAAATCGTAAAATGTTATCATCGAAATAGACGAGATCGTGAGCGACCCCTTTCATTTTCCATGTTAAAGTGTTATTTCGAATAATCGAATTTCACATCTACCACTCTGCCATATGATTATTTCGATCTCGATATCGAGTTGTTGAATTAACACGCCTTTTCAGATGTTATTTGTTAAAATCGAAACAAATGTCATTTACTAAGGAAAGTTTCTCGATTTGTTAAACTTTTTTCTCGATTTAACACAAATAACACGAATAACACAAATCATGAGTACCCCTAATATCTTTTTCACTAACATTTTGAAACAATAGGGGTATTCATGATCTGTGTTAAACGTCGAGAAATCGTAAAATGTTATCTTCGAAATAGACGAGATCGTGAGCGACCCCTTTCAATTTCCATGTTAAAGTGTTATTTCGAATAATCGAATTTCACATCTGCCACTCTGCCATATGATTATTTCGATCTCGATATCGAGTTGTTGAATTAACACGCCTTTTCAGATGTTATTTGTTAAAATCGAAACAAATGTCATTTACTAAGGAAAGTTTCTCGATTTGTTAAACTTTTTTCTCGATTTAACACAAATAACACGAATAACACAAATAACACAAATCATGAGTACCCCTAATATCTTTTTCGTAAGACCCATCGATATATTCATATTTTGAAATAGTTTACTCAATTTTCTCTACAAGCAATAATAAAATCAATACACAAAAAATGGAATATTTTTCAAAAAAAACCTATTTAATTTTTTTCAAAATAAAAAAAAAACTTTCCATTCATTTATTTCATTGATATATTTTACCCACCTCCCACCCCCTTTCAAAAACAAAATACAATATAATTTATATAATTAGAACTAATTATCGCAGTGATTCATAAATTTATTAATGTAAATATCTTAATATATGTGTTTAGAAAGTATTTTATTTAGCACATTCATCTGAAGAACGATATTTCTCGCGCAAATTTGGATTTATTCCTATATTCACAAACTAAACACATTATGGTTCGTTTTTCACATAAAACTCACTCGTTTGAACTTTATTTACACTTTAAACTATTATTTTTACATTCTTTCCTTTTTTAAGTTAGTTTTGAGAATATAATTTCAGATAACTTTAAAAAAACTCGTTAGTATTTCGCAAACGCGTGAACGGGGTGAACACAACCTGCTACCTAACCCAATTTGACAAATGTCCAACCTCCCGATTTCACTACGCTCGCATACAGGGATTTTACAGACGAGGACCTTTCCTGTAGTTCTCTATTCTAAGCCGTATGTCGTATGCATAAATACACTTGCCATTTGCGCGAGACGCCAATATATCCATCCTACCATAAGCAAGTATGTTTAGAATATTTTTGTTTAAAATAAAGTTAAATAAAATAAAAACAAAGTAAAAATTAAAAAATGGTAAAATGTGCTGTGGTCAGTTGTAAAAACTATGAAAACAATAAATCGTATGAAGTAAAAGTGAAATTTTTTACATTCCCTAAGAATAAAAAGCTATGTAAATTGTGGATTAGAGTAGGAATATAATTTTAATATTAGAGACTTAAAAGTTCGTGCAACTAAAATATGTTCTGACCATTCCTTGGAGAAAGATTCGGACTCCAAGATATTCCGGTTAAAGACATAAATAAATAAAGCAAACTTGAACCGATCTTTCCGCTGAGAATTGGAACGTTTAACAATAAACAAAAAAAAGAAAAATGTTTCACAAAGCGAACGAGATGGAGTTTGAAGGCGTAGTCGATTTACTATAATTAATACAGATATTAATAATGCTCAGACAGAGTAAGTTTATAATTTATTTGCATATTGAACTTGTAATAAACATATATTTTTTATAGAAAAAATTTAGAATGCATAGAAGAAATGGAGCTCTACGAAAGCAACTGAAGAAAGGAAAAGAAAATCAGAGACAATATGAATTGCATTTAGAAGAGGAAAATGCAATTTCTAATGGTGTTGTAGGAGTTTTTACTAAAGAACAATATACAAAATTATAAAGCCACACAAAAATTCAGTGAGGTCCTGAAGATATTTCAAATGCAATTTCTTTAAGCCGGTAAAGCAGGTTTGCTCGTTCTCGTGGATACCCACCATAGCAACTCTGGATGAATTAAAGTGTGTATCAGTAAAGTGATTCAAATAAAGTAACATTACTATGAATTAGTTAAACAAGAAGTGCGATGGTCTTAATGCTAGATGGCGAGGATGCCATCATTAGAAAGTTAAGAAAACGCAGGATTCAGTGATTAGGTAAACTTGCAATTAATAAAAATTTCATACAAAAAATATATGAAAATGTAAATGAGTGGAGTGAGACATACTCGAAAAGCATGCACTATATGGGAGCAGTAATATGGAAACTTTTAAATGCGAACGTACACATACCATGAGTGAGACATACAAATGGACTACAACAATATCAATAAAGATAAGTTATTAAAAAAGAATTAGTACTAACATAAACGTAGATATAAATAATATTAAGACTGTGCGAATTCTATAACTAAAATTTAGTGTCGATAATAGTCTTTTGGCGAGTAGACTAAATTTTTTGACAGTTTACTAAATTGATGTTTCAAAAAAGTAGAATTTTACACATTAAAATACAACGATGTTACCAATAATAGGCTGTCGTTTTCATACTTTTAGTTGCTTACAGTATAAAAAGCATACTCTAAGGGCCGTATGCACCAAGCAAGTTTAACTTAAGTCTGTTTTAACTTTATGCACCAAGCAGATTTAAACTCAATTTAAGAAAATGGCCTAGACTTATGACTGCTTCCAAGTTGTCATAAACTTATAAGTCAGTAAATTTCGAAATTAATTTAAAGTGAAAAATAACGTTGTTCTGTTGATTTATTTTGTTGTTACGATAAAAAAGGAAAATATTACAAAAATGGATGGTAGGAAAACGGTTATGGCATATTTATTCATTTATTATTTTGTATTTTTTCTAGCTTTAGAAATAATTTCTATAATGGATCTTTTTGATAGCTCAAGTTCTTCCTCTTCTGAAAATAGTTCTGATGAAGAAGAGTTGCTATTTTTTTTGGAGCAATCTCAAAATTTAGCTAAGTATGGCAAAAAGCATAGAATTCTACATAGAATAGAATGTTTTGACAAATTTTTGGATGATGAGTTTGAGAGGCGCTTCCGTCTTCCAAAGTTTTTGGTGCTGCGTTTATGTAGTGTTCTAGAACCAAAACTAAAACACCGCAATAATAAAAGAAACAACCCAGTGCCTGTATTAAATCAAATTTTATTAGCCTTAAGATATTAGCCACTGGCAGTTTTCAAATTGTCAATGGGGACCTCTTCGGCGTGTGCCAGTCTACAGTTTCCCGTATTATAAGCAAAGTATCCAAAGCAATAGCAGAACTTGCTTCCAAAGATATAAAATACCCTGCTACAAATGAAATAAGTCGCATAAAGGAAGGATTTTATAAAAAAAGTGGAATCCCTCACGTTATTGGAGTGATAGACGGTACATATGTTGTGAACCACAACAACAATAAGAGCAACATTGTAAGCGGACCACACGCTCGAATTACCCACACGCGCATTCACTTAAAAAACCGATTGTTCAAAAAGCTGAATAAGCACCCGTGCGCTGTTTTAAACCCTTTAGAATTTCATGTCACATTTTATGCGCACATTCAGCTATTACTTTCAAGATATCCGATTTCAATTTCCGTTGATAATTCAAGCACCGGCGCTTCTCACTAGCGCATGTGATGAATCAACATTTTTGCAACATTGTGGACTTTGAGCATGTGGGCCGCGGTGCGAAGGAAACTGGCCGCCGAAAAGAAGTTTGGTAGCCAGTTCTCGTCGTGCCGCCGGTTTATTAAGTTTAAATGGAATATTTCAATCGTGATTAAGTAATATATCGCAGAAATACATTGTGTTTATAGTTTTGTTTTACCTAATGCTTAATTTAGTGTTAAGTTTCGCATAAAGATTGTTACATTTCGCATAAAGTTTGTTAAGTTTCGCATAAAGTTGTAATCTCTTAAATATTAAAACGTGCTAGATTCTTGTTTTTGACATTTTGAATAAAGAAACAAATGCGTGAATGAATTTCTTTTTTTTGTGATTTGGAAGTCGTAATTTTAAACTGGTTAAAATTTAGGGAACAGTGAAAACAGTGTTCAATGATCAGACGCCATTCAGCATTTTAAACCGGAGGCCCGACGGGGATTCAACACATAGTTGTGATATAAGCATTGTATGAAGTAAATATATATATCATACATACCGTTCTTTAAAGGTACTCACATACCCATTCAATCCGTTGGTGGTGAATTTTCTGAACATTTTAGAAATAGGAAGGGAAATTTTTCAATTAACACGCAAGTAGTTTGTGACGCTAATATGAATATATTAGATCTTAACGCGAGGTACAAATGTGTACGTACATATTTAAAAAAAAAGAAGCAACAGTTTAAAATTTTCAGATGGCCGGGGTCATGCCATGACCAAATGATTTTTAATTTCTCTAAATTAAAAGCGAGACTAGAGTCGGCAGAATTTGGAGAAGGGTTCTTGCTTGGTGATGCCGGATATGCGTGTAAAACTTACTTGCTTACACCACTGGCTCGCTCATCCAACTACTCCATCAGAAATCGCGTATAACAAAGCATTTATTCGAACCAGGCAAACAGTAGAAAGAACTATTGGTATATGGAAACGACGTTTTCCAGCTCTTGGGACAAGTAAGAAAAAAGTAGACAACTTTGCAAATAATAATGATTAATTTTTAGAAATTCATTTAAATGTAGAGACAACTGTTATTGTAATTGTTGCAACTGCAGTTCTGCATAAGTGGCTAAAAGAAAGACATGTTCCATAACCTGAAGTCGAAATCATTGACGACGATGAAGTTCCAGCTAACATAACTACAAGCGGAGACTTTTCTCGACGTGATTATATAATAAACAATTTTTTCTAATTAACACATATATTTAGCAATAAAAAAAAATAATCTTCGTGATCTTTTTTAAACAATATAGTTATATTAAAAAACTAAAACGGATTAATTATCATTTTTCAAAAACTCCAATACTTCAAATTTTTTTTTTAAACTTGCGTTTTTGCTTTATTTTTTTCTATTTCAGCTTCAATTTTCTTAATTTTCAGCTCAGCAATACGGTTAATATGATGCTGTATTAATTCTTCAGTACCTTTTCGCTTTTTAGGCAATTGTTTCTTTCTAGAGAAGTTTTTTGGAACACTGTCGCAATCTTCTTGCGCTGGATTTTGTGATTGTAACAAAGGTTCCGTAATATCATTATCCAATAATTCGTTCTGAACCGTTTTATCAATCTGGAAAGTACTTTCTTCAGAAATACTATTGCTATTTACCATTTCATCTGCAAAATAATCGGCACTACTATCGTACATATTTCTTATTGGCCTTGTTTCTGCTCCGACAATAGCCAGAAGAGGATTGTTTTCATCCACCTTCTTTTTAAATGTACCTCCACCAGTTTTATATACTTCCACCTTATCTGAAGCAATATCTTTTTTTAAATTACTTTTCGAATTTTTATAAGAAGCCTTTAATTGCTTTACACAGCGCTTATAACTGCAATTAGCATTAAATTCCTCGGTAAGTGTGCTCCAAGCGGATTTTTTTCCTTATAGATATAGAATCGGTCTTTTTATTTTCTATTGCCGATCTATATTTGAAGACCAAATTTATAATGAGCTCTTTTTCTTGTACGGTAAAATTTTTGGTTCTTTTCAATTCAGTCATAGCTTGCAGTGTTCCAGAAAAATTGAACAGAAATAGGGTTTCTCTACCAAATGATTCTAATTAAAATATAACTTTAAAAAATTATGAAAATTAAATACCTCTTATATTGTGTATTCGCAACGTATAACTTAAACTTGGTTTTTTCATTTGACTTGTTACCGTGTGGTGCATACCACATATGTGCGGTAGTTTAAACTAGACATAAAATTAAAACTGGTTTAAATCAGCTTGGTGCATACGGCCCTAAATTACAAAAGTAAAACTTAATGCAACATTCGAATACCTAACACGCTTTATTGAAAAAAAAATTATAACATTTTTTTGTACGCAGTTTCATTTCCCAGTTTTTTTTATTCTAACGTTTTCCTGTCAAGTTGATATTTATGGGTTCATTACATCTAAACGTTTATAAGGAATGGTTATTTACAAATATCTCGACTGTGGCTCCTGGGCCAACATATAATTGAAACAACTAATTAAAACACACGGTTTCTATTACTTTATAATATTTATTATTTAAAGCGTGGGAGGAAACAAACGCACTGTAGGACTGATCGTGGCGCACTGATTGATCGTTGCACGCCTTGGCGTCGGTGATCGTTGCGAAAGCTCTTCTGCCTTTGGTCATACACTCCGCGACAAAAGTTTGACCTCAGGTAGAAAAATAGGAAGCAGGTAAGGTGGGGTGTACTGACCGCAATGTAATTATTTTCATAGAATTCCGGGTTGATTTTAAAAGATACTCATGATTTGGTGACCTACTTTTACTAATTGTTCTAAGAAATAATGAAAATTTTGTAAAAAATGGGATAAAAACGCCGCGACAAAAGTTTGACCTCACCTTCAATTTTGGGAACTATTTTGAAAATTAAGCAAGGGAAGACAAGAAAAATAAAAGAAAGAATAATTTTTACTTTAAATTCCATTTATTAATATTTGGTATGGCCTCCCCGGTTTAATATTACTTGATAAATTCTATTTCCTATACTACTGTACAAGTTTTGTAATAAATCTAGTGGAATTTCATCCCACGCTGTCCTTATTGCAGTCTTCAGTTCTGTGATAGTCCCATATTGTTGTCCAAAGCGGTAGACTCTCCCCGTGAGCCAGCCCCATAGGTTCTCTATAATGTTTAGGTCTGGAGACACCGATGGCTACTCCAGGTCCACCACGTTATTGGCCCTAAACCACTCCCGAACCACCGTAACGGTGTGAACTGCTGCATGGCCTTGTTGGAAAATTCATGGTTGACCTTCCATTATTTCTTCCACCAACGGCTTAACCTCTTCTAACATGTCCCGGTAACGTACTCCTGTCTGAGTTCCCTCGATGAATTTGAGCTCCACTGGTCCTCTAACTGAAATGGCTCCCCATATCAATATTCCTCCTTCCCGGCGGTGATGTCGAGTCAAAAACCTCTCTTCCTTCCATAAATCATGGAAATAATATGCGTATCCGTCCGGTCCATCAAGACAGAACCGTTTTTCGTCTGAAAAGATAACTTGGTTCCACTCGTCTTTCCAGGCCATGTGAGCGCGAGCGTTGTTCCTTGTGTCTAGGTAATAATAGCGGCTTTTTCTTGAGTCGGCGACGTTGTAGAACTGGTGAGCGCTTCATAATCCTCTGCACAGTGCGTAAACTTGCATTTACTCCGACTTCAGCTCCAATTTCCCTGGCAGTCATGGATGAATTTGACGCTGTTCGCAGGATCCTACTCTTTCTCTCTATGTTGTGGCCCTTGGTCTCCCTGGTATCGGCTTTCTACCGTAATTTTCGATGTCCTTAAGCAAGTAATTGACGACTCGGGGGCTTCTACCCAATCTAAGGGCGATTTTCCTGTTAGAGTACCCTTCTTCTTTCAACGTTTTGATTCGCTCGATTTCTTCACGTGATAAGCGCTTTCCACTGCCCATATTTGTACCGATTTATTTAAAAAAATTACTAAAAAAGTTTAATTTACAACTTCACTAACAACCACTCGCTCTTAGTCTTAACAGAAGTGTTTTAAAACTGGTAAGGTCAAACTTTTGTCGCGGCGTTTTTATCCCATTTCTTACAAAATTTTCATTATTTCTTAGAACAATTAATAAAAGTAGGTCACCAAATCATGAGTATCTCATAAAATCAACCCGGAATTCTATAAAAATAATTACATTGCGGTCGGTACACCCCACCTTACCTGCTTCCTATTTTCCTACCTGGGGTCAAACTTTTGTCGCGGAGTGTATGAAGTTGGTGGCGTTTTATCCGGAAGTCGCCACATCATTCCCCCTCGATGAAAAATCGTTTGCTATATTTCTTTATAGAATTGGGGGTTGGGAAATTCTTTATTGCTTCTATGCGTTCTTCTGATGGGCTTATACCGTTTGCTGTGATCTTGTGTGAGAGGAAAACTAACTCTTGAACTCCGAAAGAGCATTTGACTATATTCACGTTGATTTCGTATTGTTGTAGTCTAGTAAAAAGTTGTCTTAGATGATCTTTATGTTCCTCTGGTGATTTGCTTGCCACTAGGATATCATCCACGTATACGAAGATGAATGGTAGGCCCGATAGGGCTTCGTTGATAAATCTTTGAAACGTTTGTGCCCCGTTTTTAACACCAAAAGGCATACGGGTGAACTCGAACAACCCGAAAGGTGTTGTCACTGCAGTTTTATATATGTCTTCTGGTGCTACCGGGATCTGGTGGTACGCTCGTACAAGATCTATTTTTGAGAATATAGTGCAACCATTCAGATTGATGGTAAAATCCTGAATGTTAGGTAACGGGTATTTATCGAAAATGGTTACTGCATTTAGTTGTCTATAATCCCCGCAGGGTCTCCATTCTGTGCTACCTTTCTTGGGCACTAAATGTAAAGGGGAAGCAACGGAAGATGCTGATGGGCGACAAATTCCCAATTTCACCATTAGCTCAAACTCGGCTCTAGCCGCGTTATATTTTTCCACACTGAGTCGTCTCGGCTTTGCGGACGGTAAAGGTCCTTCTGTGTGTATCCGGTGTACTACATTATGTTTGATTTCTTCATGGAAGTTCGGTGGAGACCTAAGAGAAGGAAAGAGATTGAGGATGGACCCGTATTCGCCTTGTAAGGCGCAAAGCTTTGGGGATGTGGAGTTTGCTAATCGTGAGATCCAGTTTGTTTTTAAGGTTGTTGTCTGATCGATTAATTTTCTTCGTCGGAGGTCAACTAGGAGAACAAAGAGAACGGTAATAACGAAAAAAAAAACAGATAATAAGAACCGTAACACAGTGAGTACATTTCAAGGTTAAAATTTTTTCTTTCCAAATCAAACATATGTCTTAGACTTTTTTGAATTTACTATAAATTGATAAAATATTTTTTACAAAATTTTTATTGAATATATAATATGCGAGCAAAATAATATAACGTGTTAATTATATAAAGTGTTGAAAAATAAAGAAGAAAATTAAATGTGATAACGTGTACGGTGGAGTACAATATTTCTTCCATATGTATCACTATCAAAGTTTTCTGTAGTGGCACTCGATATTCTCAATTTTTTTCTCAACAACAACAAATTTATTTATTGAATTTGATTTCTTTTCAATATATAATCATTGTTCTGAATAACCATATTCCCTATAAAGTGGTTAAGTAATAAGTTAAAAGTTTAGTTAAAAGGAAAAGAAAAAACTTTCTGTTCCAAATAATTCTATCTATATATATGTACATTAAGAATCTAAGGATGAAATATTGCCTTATTCTTTTTACTATCTCGTTATACGTGTAAACATATCCTCCACTATATCTGAGGCCTATGTATACATGCACTGATGAATATGTCATAGATCACAAGAATTAACGTGTCATGTACAGGAGTATATCATCCTTTAATTTAATACATAAAGTCCGATATCAAATATAATTCCGAAAGACTAAAATATCTTAAAGCAAATAAGTGGGAGGTTGGTCTGGGACAGCAACGAGTGCGGACGTGTGCTGATCCGGTCCCTAAAAAACGCGCGAAGGAAACTGAACAACAAAACAAAAAAAAAAAAAGCAAAAAAAACAAAAAGTGAAGTGTAAAAGTGTTCACGAAAAGGAAAACAATCGACGCAGTCTAACGGCAAGGCTTCACCACCCTTAACTAGACAAGACTCGCGACCGACGCACAAGTAAGTACCCTTGCTCCCTTTCCTCACTCAATTCTCGGACCTGCACGTGCCGCGGCCAAAATCTAACGGTCGATGAAATTTGTCCCGTCTCAAAAGGCATAACACTTTGACGCGGACAAATTTTATTGCCTCTGATGGATGCGGCAAGTGTAACTCCGGAAAATATCCCAAAGAATGTGGCGATTGAACCCGCGCAACCGAAGTCCCGTTACAAGTCAAGTTTTGGTATTGACTTTTGTAACATTCGTGGACTTCAAGCGAATTTCTCTTTTGTTGAGTGCCACTTATCTAGTTACAAACCCCCAATCTTCGCACTAAGTGAAACCCAAATATCACCCGATAATGACTTAGGTTATTACCAGGTGTCGGGGTACACTTTAGTGCACAATCTCTCCCCCCATAGGGGTATTGCCATTTATGTTAGGGACGACGTGGCTTATTGTAAAATACATTCAAGCACAACTTCAGATTTTAATTATCTTTGGATTAAAATCATTTTCCAAAGCCACGTCATATTCTTCTGCTTCCTATACAGAAGCCCTAACATAAGTAACGAAGCCTCCACTTTATCTTTTGATACTATTTCCGAACAAATCTCGGGATTTTTGTCGTCCAATCCTGAGTGTGAAATCATCGTTGCGGGTGATTTCAATGTTCACAACGTTAAATGGCTGACTTACTCAAATGGCACCAGTATTTCTGGCAAGGACGTCGAGCTCTTTGCAGACATCAATAACTTGCAACAAATTGTGGATCATCCCACAAGAGTCCCTGATGTTGCTGGTCAAGGAGGATATCTCCTTGATCTTTTTCTAACTTCTCATCCAGCGCGTTACTCCGTCGAAGTTGATTCACCTCTCGGCAATTCAGACCACTGCCTAATCAGTGCTAACTTCCCATTCGAATTTCCCACCCCTCCCAAACCAGTTCGAAGAACTGTATGGCATTATGGGAAGGCCAATTGGCTGGGGCTTATTAATTTCTTCCAGTCTACAGACTGGAACCTGTGTTTCCGGAATAGAAACGCCAACTCTGCCGCTATCCGTATTTCTAGGATCATACAGGCAGGAATGCATTTGTTCATTCCTCATACTACTAAATCTGTGAAGGCTAGGCCCAACAGATGGTTTAATCAGGAGTGTATGAATGCAATCAGAAATAAAGAAGCCGCCTTTCGAGCTTACAAGAGCTCCCCGAGTGAATCGCTCCGTGCAGAGTATATAAAACTAAGAAATTCCTGTAAAGTCACCATCAGGAATGTCAAAAATTCATTTGACAGCAAGTTGAGAAGTAAACTCCTTAATGCAACCTCTGGTAGCAAGAACTTCTGGTCCTTGGTAAGCTCCATTAAGAAGAATTTCACTTCATCCACAACTCCTTCACTTATCCACAATGAGAAGGTGATAACAGACAGCAAATCCAAGGCCGATTTATTAGCATCTCTGTTTGCTTCCAATTCTTCTTTACCCCAAACTGATATGCTACCCCCGGTTCTTGAGCTCAGCGCTCAGCTAATGGACAGGGTTTTCTTCAGGACTCGCGAGGTGTACAGGTGCCTCAAGGAGCTCGATGTAAACAAATCGACTGGACCCGATAATATACCCCCTATCGTCTTAAAACAATGCGCCTCACCTTTGGCTAGACCTCTGCGCAAACTTTTTGCCCTATCATACTCTTCCGGAGTTTACCCAGACTCTTGGAAACTTGCCCATGTTCAGCCAATACCGAAAAAAGGTGACTCCAGCGATCCCTCCAACTACCGCCCAATAGCAATTACTTCTATTCTCTCCAAAACCATGGAGACGATAATTAACAAAAAGCTTATGGGATATCTAGAATCCAACCAACTTATCAGCGACAAACAATACGGCTTCCGTCAAAAAGATCCACTGGTGATCTTTTAATTTGCCTTACAGAACACCTCAGCCGAAGTTTGCATGGATCTGGCGAATCTAGTTTGGTTGCTTTGGATATCTCCAAGGCTTTTGATAGAGTATGGCACTCAGCCTTGTTAGCTAAACTCCAAGCTATTGGAATTGACTCACTTCTGTATAAGTGGGTTGAGAGTTTCCTTTCCGGCCGTTCAATTAAGGTATTATTGGATGGCGTCAAATCTGAATCTCACCCCATCTCTGCGGGGGTCCCCCAGGGGTCAATTTTATCACCGGCCCTTTTTCTCATCTTTATAAATGACCTACTTTCAATCCCCTCCAACCCACTTCTCAGCTTCGCTGACGACGGTACTCTACGTTACTCGTACAGCTTCGATACAAGACGGACACATGCCAGATCCTGTCTTGATGATCGTGAACTAATGTTCAACTCTATTAAAAAAGACATCAAACTAATTCTAGATTGGGGAGAGAAGAATCGTGTCAAATTCAACCCCTCTAAAACCAAGTACTGTCTTATCTCAAAAAAGAAGTTCAACACCTCACCATCCTTGACAGTGGATGACGTTGAACTAAAGGCCGACCCATCCCTACACATCTTAGGCGTGACATTAGCCAAAGACCTTCGTTGGAATGATCACATATTCCAAATCGCCAAACAAGCATCCCAGTGCTTGGGATTTCTTAAGAGGTGCAAGTTCCTCCTCCAGCCATCGGCCCGCGCTGTTATTTATAAATCCTACATTCGGCCTCTTCTCGAATATAACTCCCTCGTTTGGGGCGGCGCTCCAATAACCACCTTGGCATGGTTAGATAAGGTCCAAAAAAAGGCCCTTAAATTAATTGATGACGACACCGCTGGCTCCACCATCGACCCCCTCAGCCACCGTAGGAATGTAGCAGCATTGACTAAATTTTATCGCTACTATCATAATGACTGTTCCTCCGAGTTAAACGCTCTCCTGCCTCCACGGCAATCTTATAACCGCAACACCAGATTAGCCCACTCGTCTCATTCCCTTCACCTGCAACTCCCCCTTTCACGCACTCAACAAGATATGAATTCGTTTGTTAATAGAACAACTCGACTGTGGAATAGTCTCTCGCAGTCAGTATTTCCGAGCCCCTACAACATCCAAGAGTTCAAACGCAGGGTTCATCACCACCTTCTTCAATACCCCCCCGTTCCTTTTAACCCTTAACCTATACCCCCCTCCCCTCCCCGTACTAAGCTTACTGCTAGACATTGCACCATGACGTGACAAATGACATGACGGACTGGTAGTACAAAGGGTGACTCCTGAGCTTAGCACTGTCACATAAAAAAAAAAAAAAAAAAAGTGATTTGAAAATATAAAACAAGATTAATGATAATCTAAGTGGGAAATTATCTGAGCTCACATCATCTTTACTTTGTCCATACATACACATTAACTCCAATCATTGAAGTTCGTGTCCTTAGTGCACCCAACTAGCTCTAACTCTCCTAAAAAAATAATTTGTCAACATTGTTTAGTTTTTTTTTCTCAACAGAACTTAACGAATATTTCAGAGGTGGTGTATAAGGTGCAAGTGCTACAGAAATTTGCATTAATATTATTGCTACTACTGCTTGTATTTGATTTGTCCATTGTATTACCAATGCAATAACTTCGTGACGTTTCCAATTTCCAAAGAGTAAGGAGGAATCCTAACAAACAAAAAACACTGAATAAATACAAACTCTTTTGCCAGCCATTTCAGTTTAAATCAAAATTATCCTATTCGAAGATACTAATTCAACAAACACGTAGTAAACCGATATTATGCATAAATTTGCAAATCAATTATCATTTAGCATATTTGAGCCGTTGAGAGTCATAGTGGCGTAAGTCATGTTTTATTAATTCGGAGTAAAATGAAACTCCGCGTTGTTCTTCAAAAAAAATCCCGTCTAGAGATACGAATATGTAATTCTTTTATGCCACTTTATAAACTACTAGCATAAAACCCGCGTGCCTTGCAACGCCTTTAAAAACTGTTTATTATGTGCAATGTTTTCCTTAAAAAAAGAAACCAACAAAAAAGTCAGCTGTTATTATCCCTAAAAAGGGTTTATTATAGTGCATTTTTTTAATAAATATGGTAAACAAATTACTGCGAATATCACCTCTCCTCAACAAATCTGCAAGTTTTAAAGTAGATTGGCATGTATATGTCATCAAGAAAAGTGACATTTTAGGGTTTGACGAACGTTCGTTAAGTTTGTTCGCCTATTTACGTGGATGTAAGAAATTATGAAGCAATCACAAATGAATATTAAATAAAGTGAATTTCGAGTCATTCATTTCTACGTGATTATAGGGATGCACTGTCAAAATTTCAGCCCTTCAGCTTCAGAGGTTTGGGTTAACCCCATTTCATCCCCTTAGGGGATGAATTTCGAATACTCGCCTCTTAGTGGATGTCCATGTCATTATAGGGATGCACTGTCCAAATTTCAACCCTGTAGTTCCAGTAGTTTGGTAAACCAAATTTTACCCTTTTAGGGGATGAATTTCGAAAAATCGCTTCTTAGTAAATGTCCACGATGCACTGTCAAAATTTCAGCCGTTTAGCTCCAGCGGTTTGGCTTAACCCCATTTAACCCCCTTAGGGGATTCAATCGTCCCTAAGTGGATGCCCACGTCATTGTAGTGATGCACGGTCAAAATTAGAGCCCTCCAGCTTCAGCGGTGTGGGTTAATCCCATTTCACCCCATTAGGGGATGAATTTCGAAAAATCGCTTCTTAGTGGATGTCCACGCCATTATAGGGATGCACTGTCAAAATTTCAGCCCTATAGCTCCAACGGTTTGGATAAACCCCATTTCACCCCCTTAGGGGATGAATTTCGAAAAATCGTTTCTTAGTGGATGTCCACGCCATTATAGGGATGCACTATCAAAATTTCAGCCCTATAGCTCCAACGGTTTGGATAAACCCCATTTCACCCCCTTAGGGGATGAATTTCGAAAAATCGCTTCTTAGTGGATGTCCACGCCATTATAGGGATGCACTGTCAAAATTTCAGCCCTATAGCTCCAACGGTTTGGATAAACCCCATTTCACCCCCTTATGGGATGAATTTCGAAAAATCGCTTCTTAGTGGATGTCCACGCCATTATAGGGATGCACTGTCAAAATTTCAGCCCTATAGCTCCAACGGTTTGGATAAACCCCATTTCACCCCCTTAGGGGATGAATTTCGAAAAATCGCTTTTTAATGGATGTAAACGTCATTATAGGGATGCACTGTCAAAATTTTAGCCCTATAGCTCCAGCGGTTTGGGTAAACCCCATTTCACCCCCTTAGGGGATGAATTTCGAAAAATCGTTTTTTAGTGGATGTAAACGTCATTATAGGAATGCACTGTCCAAATTTCAGCCCTATAGCTCCAGCGGTTTGGATAAACCCCATTTCACCCCCTTAGGAGATGAATTTCGAAAAATCGCTTTTTAGTGGATGTCCACGCCATTATAGGGATGCACAGTCAAAATTTCAGCCCTATAGCTCCAACGGTTTGGATAAACCCCATTTCACCCCCTTAGGGGATGAATTTCGAAAAATCGTTTTTTAGAGGAAGTAAACGTCATTATAGGAATGCACTGTCCAAATTTCAGCCCTATAGCTCCAGCGGTTTGGATAAACCCCATTTCACCCCCTTAGGGGATGAATTTCGAAAAATCGCTTTTTAGTGGATGTCCACGCCATTATAGGGATGCACAGTCAAAATTTCAGCCCTATAGCTCCAACGGTTTGGATAAACCCCATTTCACCCCCTTAGGGGATGAATTTCGAAAAATCGCTTCTTAGTGGATGTCCACGCCATTATAGGGATGCACTGTCAAAATTTCAGCCCTATAGCTCCAACGGTTTGGATAAACCCCATTTCACCCCCTTAGGGGATGAATTTCGAAAAATCGCTTCTTAGTGGATGTCCACGCCATTAGAGGGATGCACTGTCAAAATTTCAGCCCTATAGCTCCAACGGTTTGGATAAACCCCATTTCACCCCCTTAGGGGATGAATTTCAAAAAATCGTTTTTAGTGGATGTAAAGGTCATTATAGGAATGCACTGTCCAAATTTCAGCCCTATAGCTCCAGCGGTTTGGATAAACCCCATTTCACCCCCTTAGGGGAAGAATTTCGAAAAATCGCTTTTTAGTGGATGTCCACGCCATTATAGGGATGCACAGTCAAAATTTCAGCCCTTTAGCTCTAGCGGTTTAAGTTGTGCGTTGTCTGTCAGTCAGTTACTTTTTATACAATAGAAAAAAATCCCCTTGCAACTTATTGAACCCCATTTCACCCCCTTCAACCCTTTTGTTCTCCATAAAAAGTAGCCTATGTCCGTCTCCAAGGTCTAAACTATGTCTGTTGCAAATTTCATCAAAATCGGTTTAGTGGTTTAGGCGTGAAAGCGTAACAGACAGACAGACAGACAGACAGACAGACAGACAGACAGACAGACAGACAGACAGACAGACAGACAGAGTTACTTTCGCATTTATAATATTAGTAAGGATGAAAATTTTAGAATTTTAGTTTTTTTTCAGTCAAAACAACCCTTTCACAAGCTTTATACATAATATTAACTTCGTTTTCTGTGTGGGACTAATTTTGCGACCGATTTTTCGGCCACTTCCCGATATCCGGTGATGCTCAAATTTGATAACAACACGCTGCCGTCTGGGGTTCTAACGGTAACTTATAGCTACTTTTAATATGGGGCTGAACAGGGTGATGCGTAAATAGTATAATTTAGTTTTAACTCAATTTTTGAAAATTTTTGACTTACGCCACTATGATTCTCAACGCTTCATTTAAACAACACATCAATATGATAAATCACGGAAGCATATTTTAATTATTTGTACGTGAAGCTTACCGACATATGAAGGCGTAGATTTTTTTTATCCTTCACCTGATCCACCATCTTAACCTCATCGGGCAATATTTCGACATCTTATCCTTTCATATTATTTTTCTTCTGAAATTCTAATCCACGGATATTGTTAGTAAATCCACAATCATGTCTGAACCAGAAAAATTACCCATCCCAAGTACTAGCGGCACCAACACTAATCACAGCAACAGTGGGCGCACAGAACACGCGATTTTCGACTCAGTCGTGGCATATCTCAAGATACCACCTTTCTGGGCCAATCACCCAGAGCTTTGGTTTCTACAAGTTGAGACACAATTCCGTGTGAAAGGAATAACGTCGTCGAACACAAAATATGACCATTTGGTAGCATCTCTTTCACCTGATGTTTTGTATAACATTAACCGGTTGAATTTTCTCCTGGTGAGGCCTTTTGCACGTTGAATTTTTCTTGCAGAATTCCTTGTTGAAGAGTAATCTTGATTTTGCTTCATTTAATTTTCTTTGTAGAATGTTCCTTGAACCTTCCTTATAGAATGATCTTGATTTTGAAACTCAATTAATTATAGTCGACTATTTTTCACCTTTTTAACAATTTAACTTTATTTAATTTTATTTTAATTTCATTTAACTATTCTTCTTAAAGTTCCTTTATAAACATATTCAATTAACAATTTAACTTTTCTTCAATTTTATTTTAATTTAATTTATAACATTTTTTTTTACTTTAATGATGCAATACAAGTGCGAAAGCATCGCCTGTGCCACTGAGAAATAGTGGAGAGAGCTCTTCTCGAGAGTGTGTAGTTGACTGTCTGCTCTGATTTTTGATCTTTGTGCCGATGGTGACTTACACAAGCAAAGTAACGTTATCTGGTGGTAGGGGTTCCCGTTTTCGTTCTATAAGAAGTGTAAAGGATGGAATGTTTTTTATATTTTAGTGTTGCCGATCTCCGACATTTGTGGAGGATGGAATGTTTTTATATTTTAGTGTTGACGATCTCCGACATTTGTGGAGGATGGAATGTTTTTTATATTTTAGTGTTGGCGATCTCCAACATTCTCCCCCGCCTTGAAACGATGTTTCAACATCCTAGTAATGTGGTCTTCATCTTTGGTGTGTTGACTGCTCTCGACTTCCTTGGTCTGCTTCTGGCTCCCTTATTGTCGTTGCAGCTCCAATCAGATCGGGATATGGAAGAAAGGAAATTTGATCAGCAGTAAAAGTTGCATGTTATTGTTATTTAAGGAGTTAGTTAAATATAAAGAATTTTGACAAAGCTCTCACATTTTCTAGTGCCCAAATGGGTATTAGTTCTAATTTGTTCTAAATTAATTAGCAGAATCTACTGGTAGCAAACAGACTTTTGTTATTGGGCGCTTGTACTCGCCGGTTTGTGTTTTTATGGTTACTACCCGTGTTAATAGATCATCTCCCGGGTGCAATTGTTTAATTCGACCAAGAGCCCATTGATTCGAAGGAAGATTATCTGACTTGATTAGGACGAGGTCCCCAACCTTTAAGTTTTTTGACTCTTTGAGCCATTTTGGTCGCTGCTGAAGTCGGGCTAAGTATTCAGACCTCCAGGCGTGCCAGAACTCTTGCTTCAGTCGTTGTACAAGGTTCCACCTCCGAAGCGTGCTTATCTTGCATTGAGTCAAGTCTTCCTCCGGTGGGGCTAAAGGAGCGTCGCCGATTAGAAAATGACCGGGAGTGAGTGCTCTTGTGTCGCTGATGTTATCTGTTAGTGGACAAAGTGGCCGTGAATTGAGACACGCCTCCACTTGTGTGAGGAGGGTTGCCATTTCTTCGTAAGTTAGGGGTGTGTTTCCGGCTACCCGTTTCAGGTGATACTTAATAGACTTCACCCCGGCTTCCCATAGACCACCAAAATGGGGAGAGGCTGGAGGAATGAAATGCCAACGTATGCCTTGCAGACTGAAGGTTGTAGCAGCCTGTTGACTGGCCTGTTGGATGGCACCTTTGATATCGCTATCGAGCTGGTTGTATGCTCCCTTGAATGTGGTTCCGCAATCGGAATATATATCTCGGCAAAGGCCGCGGCGAGCGATGAATCGGCGGAGAGCCGCGAGAAACGTCTGTGTCGTAAGGTCACTCACGACTTCTATGTGGATGGCCTTTGTGCAAAGACATACAAAGACTGCAATGTAACCCTTTTGGGTTCGACATCCCCGAGAGTGTGAGATTCGGAGGCTAAACGGACCTGCATAATCCACCCCAACGTGTGTGAACGGGCGACTTATTTTTACGCGTGCCGGCGGTAGGGACCCCATCAACTGTTCTTGTACCTTGCAAGCATTTTTAAAGCACGTAATACACTTGTGAATGAGTTTCTTGACGATCTTGCGAGCGTTAATGATCCAGGTGGTTTTTCGAATCAATGACAAGGTAAGGTTGAGACCTCCATGTAAACATAAAGTATGAGCATTTTGGATGAGCAGCTGAGTGAAATAATTGTCGGGATGTAAAATTACAGGATGTTTTTCATTATAGGGTAGATCCGAGTTGGCTAGGCGACCTCCTACTCTCAGGAGTCCTGAAGGATCGATAAAGGGATTAAGGTTTAACAGTTTGCTCGTTTTGGTTAGTGGTTTTTGTTTCTTCAGACAGTCTATATCTTCGGAGAAGAATCTTCCTTGCTCATGCATGATCCAAAATGATCGGGCTTCTTTCATTTGGGACGAGGTGATGATTGAAGATTGGGACGATGACCCTTTACTTCGACACCTATCAATAAAACCCTTGCACAAAGCGGTTATTCGAAGGAGACGAGTCATAGTCGAGTATCGTTGGAGGAGTTGGTCCCAATCCGCTACACCTCCCTGCGACAGGAATGATTTGATAGGTTTGAGTTCTAGTAAGGTTGAGTCTGAATCGTCCACATGAGGGTTGGTCGGCCAATAGTTATCAGCCTTGGAAAGCCAGGGAGGGCCGTGCCACCACAATTTGTCTTGCAAGAATTTACTTGAGGAGATACCTCTCGATGCATAATCAGCTGGGTTTTCTGCGGATGGGACATGATTCCACGGAACGGGACCTACATTAGTAATGATTTCAGACACTCGGTTGCTTACGAACGTCTTGAGAGTGTTGGGGTGATGACGGAGCCAGGATAAGACGATGGTCGAATCTGTCCAGGCGTAGGTGGTTATTTCCTTGTTTATAATAGAGGGAAGAAATTTTTTCAGCAGTCGTGAAAGTAGCACAGCCCCACATAACTCAAGTCTCGGGAGCGTGATTGACTTTACCGGTGCTACCCTTGTCTTCGCGCATACAAGATTAATCGTTACGCTGCCATTTGTACTCGAACGTAAGTACAGCGCTGCACTGTATGCTCGTTGCGAGGCATCGCAGAACCCGTGGATCTGTATCGAACTATCGGGTATTACTTCTAAGAACCGTGGAATGGAGACTGTTCGGATGTGAGATAACAAGTGTACGAATTGTAACCATTTTTCCGATATTTCTTCTGGAACTGGTTCGTCCCACATTAAACCAGCTTGCCATAAACCCTGCATGAGTATCTTCGATGAGATTGTTACTAATGAGAGCAGTCCTAATGGGTCATAGATACGAGCGATAGTGGAAAGGATTTTACGCTTCGTAAATGGTGGTATGGCCGATATGGCTTGGACGCTATACTTAAAACAGTCGTCGGCTGGCATCTAGAGTAATCCCAACGTTTTTACAATATCTTCTTTATTAAGAAGTATCGAAAGGGGAGATATTCGCTGTTGTTCCGAAAGGTCAGACAAGACTTCGTCACTGTTTGACGCCCACTTGCGCAACTCAAATTTCCCTCGTTTTAATAACATGTCAATTTGCCTCCGAGCCTCACGTGCTTCTGAGACAGTATTTCCTCCAGAAAAGAGGTCGTCGACATAAAAATCTCGCATCAGGATATTTGCTCCTATTGGGAAGTCAGGCCCTTCATCTTTCGCAAGTTGATGGAGGGACCGTATAGCGAGAAACGGTGCGCTTGAGACGCCAAAGGTTACTGTTGTAAGGCGATAATCCTCGGGGAAACCGTTAGAGTTTTGGTTCCAGATTATCCGTTGGAAGTCACTATCGACAGGATCAATGAGGATTTGCCGATACATACGAGCGATGTCGGCAGTGAAGACAAACTTCCGTTGTCGCCATTCAAAGAGTAAAAGGGCAATATCTCGTTGTAGCGCGGGTCCGGCGAGCAGACGATCATTTAATGAATAGCCATTTGACGATTTTGCGCTCGCATCAAATACTATTCTTGTCTTCGTGGTCAAACTGTCAGCCTTTTGTACGGCGTGGTGGGGTAAATAAAAAATTCCATCAGTGGGTTTTGAGGTGAGCCGTTCGGTAATCCTTTCCAAATGACCATCTTTTATGTATTCATCAAGACATTCTTGGTATTCTTGACAGAACTGAGGGTTTTTGTTGAAGCGACTTCTCAAAGAATAGAATCTTTTAATCGCCCCTTCTCGCGAAAATCCGAATTTGGTTTCTGCTTCAGGTAGGGGTCTGAACGGTAGCTTCACCACATACCGACCTTCTTGGGTGCGGTAATGAGTCTCCGTAAACGATTTCTCGCACAACATGTCATCCGCTGACACTTGGTGGATCATATCAACCTCCTCTATTTCCCAAAAGCGGCGTAGCAACTCACATTCACTTTTAACTTGGGAACAGAGGCTCACAACGACGCTCGCGGTGGAGGTACTGTGGTTTGAATCCGGATGGTCGGGGGTGTACTCCCCCAATAGTATCCAGCCGAACGATGTTTTTTGGGCCGTAGGGGCCCCAGATACACTATTCTCTAGTCCGTCTTGTATTGTTTTCGCATAAAAACCTGCCCCAAGGACCATGTCGATACTACCGGGGCGGTCAAATGTAGGATCCGCTAAAGGTAGATGGGCTAAATGGGTCCACTGTGAATGGGGTATTATTCTGGAAGGTAAAAATTCGGTCAGAGAATCAAGGGCAACCGCTTGGATCTGCAATTGCGGAGTGTCTTGGGATCGCGGCTGAATTGTTAGATCGACCATTGCCTTTGATCTTGCTGTTAGGACATTTCGGATCCCCATTACCTCAACCGAGACACGACGAGTGGGTAGTCGCAACATTTGAACTGCCTTATTAGTGATAAAAGTAGCTTCAGAACCGGGGTCCACAAGAGCGCGCAAGAGTCGGGTCTCTCCTTTACTTGAGAACGCTCTCAATAGTATTGTGGCTAGCAAGACGTTCTCATTTTCACGGGTGAGATAAGATGTTAACTTTGACGTCGTCGGAGTTGGGAATGTTGACTTTGATCCGCCCTGGCTTACTATAGGGTTTACTTGGCTTCGATCGGGGGGGTCCTGTTGGCTGATGTTTTGTGGATGCAGAAGGGTGTTGTGTCTCTGTTTACAGACACGACATGTTTTCTGACTTGGGCAATTCTTCGTTATATGACTCTGGGCTAAACAATTTTCACATAGGGGCTTAGAGGAAACAAATTTACTCCTTTCTTCAACGTTCAGTCTTTTGAATTTAAAGCAGCTTCGTAATGCATTTAAAGCAGCTTCCCTTGCATAGAGGGCTTAACGATAGGGCATTGTGAAAGGCATGAGGTCTGAGCGAAGTCCCTTTGGGTACTAAGCGAAGTTCTGTCTTAAGAGTACTAGGAGGTGGAATCGCCTCCAGAGTTCTAAAACGGGTTTCCAAGAACTCTTGGAGCTTCGGGTAGTCGGGAAGTGACGTTGATGAACCTTGCATTTGCTCCCACAATTGTCGGGTGTCGCGGGGTAATCTTTCAACGGTCAAATGATTTATTATCGGGTCCCAATCATCTGTCTTTATCTTGAGTGTTGCGAGGCACTCCTTAGTACGGTCGAGTAATTGACGAAGAGCACGGGGATTTTCGGTTTGAACATGTGGTTGAGTGAGAAGAACCTTCAATGTGTTATTTACCAAAACTCTTGTATTTTGATACCTTGTGCAGAGGAGGTCCCATGCAATTGTGTAGTTGTCATCAGTGACATTGAGATGACGCACAAGTTTTTCTGCCTCGCCGATTAAACATGTTTTTAAATAATGCATTTTTTGAACAGGTGGTACTCTTGTATTTGAATGCACTACTGAGTTAAACATGTCATGAAAGGCTAACCATGAGGAGTAGTCGTCTCCGAATTTGGGAATGGTTATGTGTGGTAACTTAATTTCATGCCGAATGTCGGTGCCTTGAGCTAACTGAAGTGGGGGAGCTTCCTCCGCTCGTTGGGTGAGTGTTAGGGGAGAGGGAGTCGGCGTCAATTGGCGGATGAGATCATTAAGAGTACCCTTGTATTCATAATATCTTTCATTAAACTGATCTTGTAAAGTATTACTGAAGTAGGGATTCGTTTTATCCTCCGCGGAACGGCATCTTCGAATGAGTCGATCATTTTCCATGAAGGTTTTGTATAAACCGTCGAGGATTTCCACTCGACCCTGAACGTGACCTAGTTTCTGGAGTCTCTCCTTTGGAGACTTTCTGAGATTGGTTCCGAAATTTTCTAACTCTTCATACAGAACATCTTGATCCTTGATCTTTTCAAGAATCGTTGCCATTGTACCGGTGCTAGCTCGATAGTTAGTGACCTACTAGTTAATGGAAGAAATTTGAAGCTTAGCGACGGTTCTGTTGAACTGAGTGTGAGGAGGCGGACTAGAGTCTACTGGATCTGCCCGTCAACGCGTTGGGATTTGGTTAATAAAAGGGAAGCCGAAAAACACAAGAGGAAAGATCTCTGAGATAACTTGGGCACAACATCAATGACACAAGAGGGGAAAAAACCAAATAGTGGGCCTGAACCTTAAAAATCTAAAAAAAATCTAAAGTTTCCTTAATTCGAACAATGTATTCGTATTTCAAGTCAAATATTTTCCGAGCCTCATTTTAAGTTCATTATAAAGTCCTTAATGGATAAAATAAACAATTGAGTTTCGTGTGAATTTAAATTTTAATTGAGTCCGGCCGCTATCATTTAAATATATATAAATTATCCAATTTTATCTATGAACTTATAACAGTTGAATTTCGATCTGTATTTGGTATTTATGGCAATATCCTAGCAATATGAGTTCCGTTATCACATACAATCGAAACACTGAGAATTCGCACGAGGCAACTACCACTCTATTATTCTTTAAATAATTAAGCTAGTTACGGAGCTTTAAAGGTTACCGCTATAATTCAAATAAAGACATTTTTAAACTCTAACACTATGAGAATTCGCACGAGGCAACTACCACTCTATTATTCTTTAAATAATTAAGCTAGTTACGGAGCTTTAAAGTTTACCGCTATAATTCAAATAAAGGCATCTTTCAAAATCTAACACTATGCGAATTCACACGAGGTAACTACCACTATATTATACTTTGAATAATTAAGCTAGTTACGGAGCTTTAAAGTTCACCGCTAATATTCAAAGGCATTTTTAAAATCTAACACTATGAGAATTCGCACGAGGTAACTACCACTATATTATTCTTTAAATAATTAAGCTAGTTACGGAGCTTTAAAGGTTTACCGCTATAATTCAAATAAAGACATTTTTAAAATCTAACACTATGAGAATTCGCACGAGGTAACTACCACTATATTATTCTTTAAATAATTAAGCTAGTTACGGAGCTTTAAAGGTTACCGCTATAATTCAAATAAAGACATTTTTAAACTCTAACACTATGAGAATTCGCACGAGGCAACTACCACTCTATTATTCTTTAAATAATTAAGCTAGTTACGGAGCTTTAAAGTTTACCGCTATAATTCAAATAAAGACATTTTTAAACTCTAACACTATGAGAATTCGCACGAGGCAACTACCACTCTATTATTCTTTAAATAATTAAGCTAGTTACGGAGCTTTAAAGTTTACCGCTATAATTCAAATAAAGGCATCTTTCAAAATCTAACACTATGCGAATTCACACGAGGTAACTACCACTATATTATTCTTTAAATAATTAAGCTAGTTACGGAGCTTTAAAGGTTTACCGCTATAATTCAAATAAAGACATTTTTAAAATCTAACACTATGAGAATTCGCACGAGGTAACTACCACTATATTATTCTTTAAATAATTAAGCTAGTTACGGAGCTTTAAAGGTTTACCGCTATAATTCAAATAAAGACATTTTTAAAATCTAACACTAATGAGAATTCGCACGAGGTAACTACCACTATATTATTCTTTAAATAATTAAGCTAGTTACGGAGCTTTAAAGGTTACCGCTATAATTCAAATAAAGACATTTTTAAACTCTAACACTATGAGAATTCGCACGAGGCAACTACCACTCTATTATTCTTTAAATAATTAAGCTAGTTACGGAGCTTTAAAGTTTACCGCTATAATTCAAATAAAGACATTTTTAAACTCTAACACTATGAGAATTCGCACGAGGCAACTACCACTCTATTATTCTTTAAATAATTAAGCTAGTTACGGAGCTTTAAAGTTCACCGCTAATATTCAAAGGCATTTTTTTTCAAATCTAACACTATAAGAATTCGCACGAGGTAACTACCACTATATTATTCTTTAAATACTTAAACAAACAGTTAATGCACCGGGACCTTTTCTCACACGGGTAGAAATCATACGAGACTTCATAACGGGATCAGACCTTCCGCTAATTTTTTATTAAATCAATCACTTCTATTCTGTGTGCCACCTTTACACTCCACCCTTTTTTTCTTAACTTTATTTTATTCAATGTAAAAAAAACTCAAAAACTGGCGCACTTAGTAATTATGAGATACCAAAATTCTTTATATGCGTGATAACAAAGAAAAAGAAAATTTGAGCATGCAACCTTTACTCACCGTTCAAAAAAAAGGGGAAGGATCCGGCTCGAAGGACCATTTTATGTTTTGTATAACATTAACCGGTTGAATTTTCTCCTGGTGAGGCCTTTTGCACGTTGAATTTTTCTTGCAGAATTCCTTGTTGAAGAGTAATCTTGATTTTGATTCATTTAATTTTCTTTGTAGAATGTTCCTTGAACCTTCCTTATAGAATGATCTTGATTTTGAAACTCAATTAATTATAGTCGACTATTTTTCACCTTTTTAACAATTTAACTTTATTTAATTTTATTTTAATTTCATTTAACTATTCTTCTTAAAGTTCCTTTATAAACATATTCAATTAACAATTTAACTTTTCTTCAATTTTATTTCAATTTAATTTATAACATTTTTTTTTTACTTTAATGATGCAATACAAGTGCGAAAGCATCGCCTGTGCCACTGAGAAATAGTGGAGAGAGCTCTTCTCGAGAGTGTGTAGTTGACTGTCTGCTCTGATTTTTGATCTTTGTGCCGATGGTGACTTACACAAGCAAAGTAACGTTATCTGGTGGTAGGGGTTCCCGTTTTCGTTCTATAAGAAGTGTAAAGGATGGAATGTTTTTTATATTTTAGTGTTGCCGATCTCCGACATTTGTGGAGGATGGAATGTTTTTATATTTTAGTGTTGACGATCTCCGACATTTGTGGAGGATGGAATGTTTTTTATATTTTAGTGTTGGCGATCTCCAACACCTGAAACTATGGAGATAGTGGCCGACATTTTGCTTAACCCACCGGACGACAACAAATACGAAAACCGGAAGTCGCCACATCGACCAACTATTCATTTGCGACGAAAATTTATAGCATAATAATATGCTTGTTATAAAATTCTGTAAAAATTTTGCTTTAAACATTTTTTTGTAGCATTTATACTTTAGCCGCTATTCAGCGCCAAACTTTTCATATATCAATCACTGACATACAGTAATGGACTGCTGATTGACAATGCTGAATGGCACCATTTTTCTCCAGAAATAGAAAACCTTTTTCATGTAAACAAAAAATTTTTTTTCGAATTTAGGCGAAAATAAGTGATAAGTCTGTTATAATTAATAGAAATTAATTTCCATCACTAATTTCTATTTATTAGCAGTTTTTTCATTAAATAAATGTATTTATTCCAAAACTGTGACAGTTATTTTCCCTGTTTAACGGACTTTTTAAAATAGCTCAAGAGTGAGGCAGAAGAACGAAAACTATACCTGTCTATTTTTTTCTTATTATGTTTATATCGCTGACATGCGCTGACGATTACAGTTCATTGGAATTTAACGTGGGAGCGAGTCAGCAATAGTTTTTGGTGCCACTTTTTTGTATGGGATTTTGCTTATTTAGCAGTCCATTACTATATGTCAGTGATATCAATGCACATAAGTGCGCATGCAAATAGTAAAGAAATTTCATTGGTGCATAAACTCTTTTCCACAGGCCTCTCGAAACAAAAAATGTGGGAAATGAAACTGTGCAGAAAAACGTTATAATCTGGTTTGCGATAAAACATGTAATTAAACAGAAATTGGCAAAAAATTACTTTTGAATTCACGTTTTTTGACACTTAAAGCATTATAACTCGTGCAATGTTAGTTCTATGTAAAAAATAATTATAACAAAAAATATAGATAACTGTGTGTTCTATAAGTCTTAGCCAGGATTTTTTTATGGCGAGTTAACCGTTAACGAAATATAGTGCAAAGAAAGTGATATATAAATTTTGAAGTACTATAAGGCCCTTCTTCCACGGGTCGACTCGTATCATACGCGACTGCGACTCTACTTTGCGTCTACGACTGGTTTTCTACTCGTTCGCGACCAATTCTCGTACACGCGTCGATTCTGCTACGACTTAAGTAGAACAACCCCGCGATCGTTGTCTATATTCGGGGCAAGATGTCTAGTGACTCTGAAGAAGAAATCGTTTTACTTTATCTTTGTCATAGAAGGAAATTAAAAGAAAAAAAGAAAAGAAAATTTTGGGTACATCCCTATATTGAGAGAAATTTAAATTGTCGTGCGTTTGTGGCTGCAAAGGAACTAGATCGAGATGATAAAATTGTTTTATCATTTTATAGAATGTCGAAAAAAACTTATATGGCTTTGGCCCAATTGCTCACACCTTTCATACATAAGCAAAATACTGGGATGCGAGAATGTGTCAGTGCTGAGGAAAGGATTTTAATAACACTCAGGTATGTACGTATAAAAAGAACTCAACACATTTATTTTCAAGAAACATAAAAACTTCACAATGAAATACAAGGTACCTACTTAATATATTAGTTAATCGTCGATATAGTTAATAGTAGAATTGTTTTCCGGATTTGCAAATGCCTCTGCTACGGTTTCGTAATGAAGAGTAAATTGCGAATTTTCGGAATCGGAAGGAGTATTATCTAAAATTCCTTCAATTACGTCCATAACTCTACGCTTAAAACACCTCATCTGAACGTCTGTTATTTGCTCTACCTCAGGTAACAAACTAAGCAAAAACATTTTTCGTGGATTATTTTCTAGATCCTGGACTTTCTTCGTTTTCTTCGTATTTAAATATTCTATAATTTTACCTTCAATATCGGATTGTTTCTCTTTTCTTTGATCGAGGTCGGGGTAGATTTTGGAACGAGGACGAAGCTGACGATGGTCGTGGTTCTGGTGATGGCGAGTATACAGTTGACTGCTCTGTTGGATTAGGCATAGAAACAATGGATTGCGACTCGATCGTTAAAAATTCGTCTAATATTGCCGTAGGTTGCGTTGGCCCATTTTCCGAAATTGCTGGTTCTTCTTCCCCATCTCTGTTTCGGTCATCCATGACAGCACGTTGATCAATCGGTAATCCAGGGAGTTTCCAGAAATTGAAGAATTGTTCAATTTAACATATGGGAGCGCAAACTGTAGAACCTCATGTAAGTAATAAGGTTTCTTTTTTTTAGTCGAGGATCCACTTTTTGCTGGTTTTAAATTTCGAACGAACACACTTCGTATATTTCTCCACTTCTCTTTACATTGTGGTCCTGAAACAAATGAAATTTTAACTTTCATAAGTAACACTGTATGTATTTCGTTTTCAGGTACTTGGGATTTGGCTGTTCATTTGGAAGCATCGCATTATGCTTTGCAAGGGGAGATTGTACAGTATCGCGAATCGTAGAGGAAACTACCGTCATTATTTGGGAATGTTTAAATAAAATGTATACGCCAGTTCCGAACTCGATGCAATGGAAAAAAATTGCACAACGGTTTCATCATCTTTGGAATTTACCCAATTGCTTGGGAAGTTTGGACGGTAAGCACATTCGTATAGAAAAGCTTCCGAATACTGGATCAAGCAACTATAATTACAAATCCTATCATTCTGGTGTCCTGATGGTTTGCAGTGATGCTGATGGATTATTTATTTTTGTCGAAACTGGGTACGCTGGAAGAAACAGCGATGGCGGAATTTTCCGGGCATCTTCCATTAAGCGTTCGATTGAAAATAATGAGCTTAACTTGCCTCCATCATCAAAACTACCAAATGATGATAAAGAAACTCTTCCCATATTATTTTGTTGGCGATGAAGCGTTTCCATTAACAAGGTATTTGATGAGACCGTATCCACAAAGAACATTAAATAATGTGAAAAGAATATTTAACTACAGATTAAGCCGAGGTAGGAAAACCGTTGAATGTGCTTTCGGAATGATGACTGAAAAATTCCCCGTTCTTACTAATCCCATAAGATGTCATAGCGTCGACAAAGTAGTTAAAATTGTAAAAGCTGTGTTTGTTTTGCACAACTATGTACGCCAAAGCGAGGGTGTTCAATACACTTCTCAAAATTTTGAGATTACTAACGCTAGCAGTGGCATAATTCCTGAAAATCTTACGGTAACACCACTCTCCTCACCACAAAATTTGAGAAACTACTTGGCTAATTATTTTATAACACCTCACTTCTGTGGCAGTAGGTACAATTGCTGTGTATAATTAACTATTAATTCGATCAAATGTACAAATAGGCAATAAATAATTAAAAAAATATATATTTTTAAAAGAATAAAAAATATAAGATAAAACATACAAGTGAAAATAATATTAAACGTATAAAAGAACGAACCCGTTATTTTGAATTTTTGTCCATGTTTTCTCAACTATATCCTTTCTTGAATATTCTGAAAGATTATAGTTATATAGGCAGGGATTCTTCTCTACTTCCTGCACAAATAAAATATTATTGAATTCGTTTGCCATAGCGCGCAACTCGACTGTAGGATACTCAAATGATACTCAAACTGCGTAAGACTAGCATGCAGGTCGCGTGCAGCTGGTATCCGACGCGTCGCGTCGACAACGAGTCTCGTCGACTCTTGTACGAACTTAACTGAAAATGTATGGAGGAAACTTTCACGCGATTCGTATGATACTGGTATCATACTCAAATCGCGTGCGAGTCGACCCGTGGAAGAAGGGCCTAACTCCGAACATATTGACTTGACAAAAAAAATCTGAACAAAAAAGTTGAATTACTTATTTATCTACAAAGAAGATTATATACATTTTTGTCGTAAAATGCATAGTTTCTGAGATATAGAATTAAACACTTTTCCTTTCACTGTATATTAAGCATATGACGCCATTTTGAATTTAAGCTTTATAAAAATATATAAAATCATTTGGTAAAAAAAATCGCTTGCGGTATTTTTCGCAAAGAAAAAGTACCTTTTTATTAGACTAGTAAATGAGACTTAGTTACCAACAGAAAGAAGAAAAGAAAGCAGAGTTCCACTGCTTCTCATATTCATATATAACTCATTTAGTGAGTGCCAAAAGGTTTCTGCCAAGTTTAATTACAAAGGTCACCCTTATAAATAAGACCTACAAAAAATTTAAATAAACTTAATATTGTGGACGATGTCTGTCGAGAGCTTGGGGTTTATCATTTTAAAAATATTTAGTTTAATTTAAATCGGAAAATTTGACTTGATCACTTAAAAATATTTTATTTAAATCGGAAAACTTGGATGATCACTCTTACAAATATTTAATTTAGTTTAATTTAAATCGAAAAACTATTTGAAATCAACTTTTGTTCCGGGCACTTCAGCTAAGAAACCCGGACTTCCTCGAACCTGTGTTAAGCTCGATATTTAACTTGTCTATTGCTGCTGATGCAGCATAAAACTTTTCTCATGGAATTTTTGTTTTTCATAAATAAAGATGAAACTCATCAGCATTTTTAGTCTTAGGCAAATTGAAATCGAAGCGTTCGTTAACGTACGTGCTTGAATGTAAAATTTTAGATTTTTTTAAAATCTGAACTTACCGATACCAATTTAAGTAATAACGAATGTGGGAATTCTGCCTTCATTACAGAAGTTTCTGAATCACCTTAGTTTCCCTCGCTTCTTGGAATTAAATGGCGGCATAAGATGCGCTAATGTTAATAACGCTCTCAAATCTACTGCAATAGGAAAACAAATTATTCGATTCTAATTATGTTTGTAAATGTACAACAACTCTCACCATTATTTTTCATGCTTGACATCTGGAGCATAAATTGTAGAGAATTTCAATAAAAAGTTATCAGTTACCTCAGTATAAATTCTCTGAAACTCCATTTCGATCTGGAAAGTACAATAGAATGATTTAAATTGAATGTATATTATAGTCCGGGGAAATTAGCAAAAAAAAGGGACGAAAGGAGACAAAACACCAAAATGGCTGAAAATTGGTACACAGCTTCCGCGTGACTTTCTAAGAAAACAATTTCAGAATTCAAAAAAAAATATGGCCGCCCGAGATATCGCATCTATCCCGAGTTTTCCATGTATCTCGGTTTCTATAGGTCATACAACATCGTGCAAGGGCCCATAATGATACAATGATCTCTACAGCGACGACGTTCTTACAAAAAAGTTGACTCGATTAACCCCATGAATTATCCAAGGTCAAAATTTTCAAAAATCCCTTTTTGGGCAAAATTTCACTTAAAACCTAATATTTTTTTTAATTGTTTTTTGATCAGTCAATATGAAACGTTATTGCCTACAAAAAGTCCTCAGAACATTTTTTCGAAAACTTAACTCTTTCAAAGTTTGTACAGCAAGAAAATAAAAATTAAAATATTTGCAATTTTAATTGAAAAACACTGTACGGTTAATTTGCTTATTTTATTCACAAATAGAAATCGCTGTTGATATAAAATTTATAAAGATGTTGCTTGTGCCATCAGTTGACTTGACAAAATGTCGACGCCGATTATTCCATCGATTCGGCCTTGTACATTGTAACTGGGATCAGCCAATTCATTGTCCACAATGCTTGGAAACAATGCATGCGGAAACGTTCGTTGTGGTTGATTCAAATGGAATTCATTCAATATTACAAATTTGCATGCGCCAATCATGTGTTCTTGATGTCGATGCCACAACTCGAGTACAACTTTGCCCTTTGTATTCACAGCGACCTCATTAATGCCGATTATGTTGGCCTTAATTGATTGAATATTCGCTTTTAAACCTTTTAGTGCCGTTTCGGATAACAAATTTACTTGAGCCCCTGAGTCACAAATTACTCGAATTTCTTTGAAAGCACCAGCGTTTTCTCTTACTCTTAACCGAGCAGTAGCCAACACTGGGTGATGCTGTCTAACGTGAGATTCACTCGCTGAACTTATTACTACATTGCTCATTGTTTGCGTATTTGCAAATTGGTTCGTGTTTACAACTTGGCTCGTCGATTGGATGGTGTTGTGCGAGGCTTCTAATCGAGTGTGTCGTAGTCATCTCTTGGCTGTACTCGCATCCGGGGCCATCAACGTGGTCAGCCGTTGCTCATCTGTTAGTTTTGGACACATTTTGACATGATGTTTGAATTTCATGTTAGGGCACTTCATGCACCCGTTACGTTTACAATCCCATGACATGTGACCGGTTGACAGACAACATTGACACAGTCGATTTAGACGTATCAGCTGCCGACGCTCATCAAGTGGTAATTTTTCGAACTCGTCACATCTCCACACAGGATGTGATTGCTTACAATTTGACACCACACATCGATTTGAGCGACTCATATTTGTTGATATACCGCTACTCGATGGGTACGACTGATCTCTTGGTTTGTTGAATCGATTTCGGTCATATGGTCTTTGTCGATGGTTAATGGCTTCCGACCTCATCTTGCCGCCAGATGAGCTTCGGTTTGACCAATTTTCGTCATATTCAAATTCTCGCCGACCTTTCGTTTTCGAATCCAGGAACGATTTGAACTCGTCCAACGTCGGCAGTTGATTGATGTTGTTTTGATTACGAAATTGCTCCCAGGAATCAAGTGTTTATTTTGGCAATCGTTGCTTTCCCAAATGAATCCACATCTGATCACGTAACACCTGTGGATCAGAATTGACAGCTTCCAATTGCCGAGTGCCACCGTTGATTGCGTCCAAAATTGTACGCAGCGAACCGTGACTTTCCTTCTCTTGCTTTGGCACGGCGAACATTTTACCAAGGATACCATGTATAACGTGATATTCATCGTTATACGCCATCATCATCACTTCCCATGCCGCTTGATAATTATCGCTTGTTGGCTGCCATGGGCCCAATGTTTCGGCCGCCTGGTCAACGCATGCTCTCTGCAAATATAAGATTTTGGTGACTGGATCCATTTCCTTGTTATGAACTTCCGCCAAAAACAAGTCTCGAAACGCAGGCCAATCAGATGGATTACCATTGATTTTGCCAACCTGTGGAGCTCAAGCAGTTTCAACTCGAATCACCGATGGCAGTTCATGATACATAGTTGAGTTCCCACTGATTTCACGATTGGACATAGTTCGGCACTACGTAGCTCATATAATCGCTTAATTTCCATCTCTAAGTAAATCTGATGAGTTGTAACAATGCTTGCTTGATGATATAGCGTATGTGCCTTTTCAAAATCCGCAAAATGCTTCTCGAGTCGCTCCTGACGGACGCTCAATTGATGTACGGTGAGGCGCGAAAATTGTTCGTCATCGCGAATTTCCTCGCATAATCGATTCAAAGCCTCAATATGCATCTCCCGTTGTAAATACAATGTTTCCCTTTCGTCATCACGTTGAATTTGCTCTTGATCCAGCTTATCTGACATAACCATATTATCTGCCATTCTCACCTAAGCAAACAAAATTTAAAAAGGAATAAAATGAACACACCAAATGATTCGGTTTATTGTTAAAACACGGTTAAATAAAAGATCAGGTTATTGCTGTGAATAAAATTGAAAATAAATATTTGGTTTTTTTTAAATGGGGGCCCCCTTTTTTATTCAAGAATTCAGAAAAAAAATCTTAATTATAATTTTAACCTAAAGTATGGATCGGAGATCAATGACTCGGTTACAGCGTTTCTCAATCCATTATACCAGTGCTCAAACCCTTCGAGCTTGATTAATAATTATTGGGATTCTGTGGACACAATATACTGTTGTGTCGTGTCTCACACCTCGCACATGCACCAACCGACTTGCAAGTGAATGACGAATGTCCTCGAATCATACAATTTAGACTCACGCCAGCACACAATGCATTATACCATCTTTCTTGTAATCCAGCACTCAACATTTTCGGACATCGATACATTTTGTGAGTACCACCCGGGCAAATCCGACAAATGTGCGCAATCTGAGGTGGATGAACGAAAATTTCCGATCTTCCAATAATGCTTGGATCTTTGCGAGATATGTAAATCGGCAAAGATCGGCGAAACGGTGGAAAAGTTAGCCCAGTCACCGGCGCCTTGAAACTTTCTTGTCGAGATGGCACGTAAGATGCGAACGATGCTCGTGACGTTGCCCCATTCTCCCGATCCGATGATGGATCCAATGATGGGTTACGATTGTGCCGCTGACCACTGCGCTCACTCGCCTTAATATTGTTGCCACTACGACTACGTTCGTGGATCTGATACCTATTTACGTTACAACTTGGCCCATTTCGATTTCGGTCCTTTTGAATCACAGCTGCTGATTGGTTCTGATTCGATGTATCGCGTAAAACGTGTCCACACGACGTTGCATCCTTCAACCCGTCAGCGAGTGCTTGTTGAATTTTGATCGGCTTGAATGCTGGTACTGCGTTTACGGTGGATAACAATTCCAACGACATCTCCTCCTCATTGTCGGATGCATAAATCGATAGTGTATCCAAGTCGACCTTTTGTTGCTGTGGAAAATTTGACCGAATTTGATGCGTCAGTGGCGGTGGTTGCTGGTTTGACAACATGTTGAGACCCCCACGCGCTCCTTACGACGTCGCTCTGCGCGTGTGAGTAGCTCCTTAAATTCAAGCAGTTTCGGCTTGATCCGATCGTCTGTGATCATTTTTGCTTTCTCCTGGACCTCAATCTCTATCTCTGAGAGATCGGTACGAAAGTGCTCCAATTCCTCTGTCGAATACGCGTGTTGACTTTCCAACCGATAAACAATTTTCTGCAGCTGTTCAACCTTGCTGTGAATGTAACCAGCCAAAAACGTTGCGTTGTACTGACAGCGTGACATTTCCCTGCAATACAAACAAAGCGCTCGAATTACGACATTGCTCAAAATAAACTTGCACGTAATTAATTTTATCATGCACGCCGTAGCCACTTCCGATCTATACTATCTATTTGCACTTACTCACCACTAGTGCAATCTTACAACAAAATTAATTAATTTCATGCCATTCCACCCATTTATTCAACCTTTCATAAATAAACTCCAAATATACATGTCACTAGCTATTTCTTTTATGCGATATTGTCTCTACACAGTTGAGCCAATGACAAAGTCTTTTTGGAACTGATCATTTATTCTCAGTATGCGTGGTGGTGTTCCTAACGACTACATATATCACCGATTTAAACTGAATCATACAACCATTGCTCTTACACATTTGACGTACCATTGGGTCAATAGGATGGCACAATGGCCCCTGTGCTGGATGTTGAGTCGTGATTTGTGACAGTTTTTTGAGTTGAAAAAAGTGACGTTTTAATCGAATTACGATTTTCAGCATAGTGGCCTAGAGTGGAAGTGCTAAGTGCGAGTTTAGCCCCCTATGCTGATACGCAATTCGTCTGAAACGCCACTTTCTTCAACTGAAAAAACTTGTCACAAATCACGACTCGACATTCAGCACATGGGCCAATGTGCGTGATGGCGTTCCTAATGGCTACACCCCATCACCGCTTGCTCACTGAGCCAATGACAGCTCCTCCGGACCCTGCCATTCGTTCTCAGCTAAGCGATGGTGATCCAACCGGCTACACACCATCCACGAACTTTTGATGGTTCGTATTAATTTTATCACCAATTATGTAAATTTAGAGACAGCCGCCAAAGTCGTCAGCCTGAACGACTCATTCTTCTACCTTGGTGTTAGGCAGGTCGTCATGATCATCAAACGTTTTCATTCCTATCCTTTCTTAAATCCAAAGGGTAATTTGAGCTATATTTATATTTTAAACTAATCAATTTGAATTTAAATCATTTATTTTCGGAGATATGGTCTTGGCAGTCTGCGTGAAATTTGGAAGAGGCGTTGCAATAGTTAGAACATACCAACAAATTAAACGAATTCACAAAAATTGGCTTTATTCGTCACTCAGCAAAGAGAGGAATGGAAACGATATCATTTGGCTTTTAAATTTTTTAAACAATATCGACATCCAACAATGCAGAATGCCAATGGCGACCAAATATTCAATTAACTTAATCGGACAAGATTATACCTTATGACGGAGCTCAGAAATTGAGTCCATAAAATTATTTAAATCTCATGCGATCATTGTTCCTTCAAAATATCTCGCTACGATTTTGCACCATATTTCTATTTTTCTTTAATTAAATAACCTTTGATTGTGATCATGACTCTCCTACACCAGCGATACGCTACCGTATTCAGGGTGACAAAGACCCTGATTTAATTTTGACCAAAATCATTCAAAAAATGTTTTTTCTTCCGTAATCTAATTTATTTTGAATTATACCTGCAAGCTCCAATTCATTTATTCTATCCATGCGTGCCTACAACATATAGCTCCATTTTAATTATTTATTTTTCCAATTTCATGCATTTTCCAGTACCACAAGACTCCTAATGACACATAATTCACAACTACTCACAAAACAAACACAAAAGATGCGAGTGAGAAAAAACAACTGCAGAAGGGCGTTCCATTTTTACTTAGACGAGTACGCCTCGACACACGACTATTCAACAATCATAAACAATGAAAACAATTCTAAAAATTAATTACGATTACAAATTTCACAATCTCTTGAAAAAATTTGACAAATATCTCATAGCAGCGCCAACCACATGAAGCGCTTTTTAAGTCACGTACACAGCATGTCACGCATGATCAAACAACGCAAACACGGCCACACCCTGTTGCTATCCCTCCGTCTCTCTCGCATTCACCCACACAACACAGGGTATTTTTACTCTCGCTACTACAATTTAGATAAATACTAGGTAATTCTGCCCCTTCGGGTACTTACAGTTTTTCTCGAGATCTAAATCCCAATGTCAATTCCCAATATCAATACCTTGTTCTTCTATGCATAAATATCCTTTGCAAAATGGCCGCCCACAGCGCAATGCCCAAAATGTTCTGCAAAATGGCCGCCCACAACGCAATGCCCAAAATGTTCTTTGTGGAGTCCCAATAAATTAATTTAATTTCAATTTTCCCACACAATTTAATTACACGAATCACTATTTCTCCCCGAGTTACAAATAAGTCCCGGGTTTCGGCACCACAAAATGTCTGCGCTTAAATCAATTTTGCCGAACAAATCGATCCCAGCACACACAATTTTTGACTAAAAAACTTGCTAAAGAAAAGGCAAAATAAAACAACCGTTTGCATCAAAGTCTGGAGCGCCAGTGCCCTTTTCTCTCTTCTTTATTCTTCCTCATATATACATAAAACATTTAGAGCTGCTGTTGTAGCCACGTTGATGAATATGTGCTGAAATTTATCTTCCCTTCATGTAACATCAGTAAAAAATAACAACACCTTCCACTTGTTTCACAATTTCATATAATTTTTTCTCTATATGTTTTCACTAACAATCATTTCATATAATTTATTCTGTATGGTTTCACAAACAATCATGAAGTTAAAGTTAAATTTGATTTCACATTTAAAGTTGGATAAGATTTCACAATTTTATATTAAACTAGCAAAAAACCCGCGTGCGTTGCAACGCTTCTAAATAAAAAAAGACTATGTGTGCACAGTCCACGGTAGGAAAAAAGTATAAAGAGGTAAAAGAACAAATCTCCAAAAATTTATTTTGAATAGGTACCTGTTAAAATACTTTTTTTTTAAATTTGATGTTAAGCGACTCCTATCGAAAGACGTACAATAGACAACTGGGCAAGCATATCAAACTGAAATTAGCCGGCGTGGACCGGACTTAACCGAAATTATTTTTTAATAATGTTTCAAAATTGCTCTTATAACAACACTTTTATTTTAATGCCTCTCTATAGACAATGTTTTGCGTTTTATTGTTTGGGGCATAAATTATTAAGTTTGTTGAGTTGCTGACTCGAGAGCATGCAACGTATAGTTGTTGGTGAGTAAAGCAATTTTACTTAAATCAATTCTCGCTTTTCCTAATGTTTGGCCCTGAGACTTATTAATCGTCATCGCGAAATATAAGGTAACAGGGAATTGTAAGCGTTTAAATTTAAAAGGATAATTACTCGGAATTATAGGTATCCTAGGTATAAGCACATTTTCGCCTTTCCCACAACCCCTTAAAATTGCAGCTTCAATTAAATTCTTGTGTAATGCGACAATTCTCAATCCAGTACCATTGCACAATTTTGGTGGATTTAAATTACGGAGTAAAAGAACGGGTACATTCACTTTAAGATGTATTTCATGTGCAGGAAGACCAGGGACTGTTATACTATTTAAAAACTCTACAGGATAATGTACTGCATCGTACAGTACATAGACCGAGTCTATTGAGCTATATGTAGTTAGAGCACCAGGAACTTTGTCTAAAATTATTTTGTTAAGCAGGGCGACTTCTTCATTTTTAGGAGCCAGAATGGCCCTTTCGCAGGACCACGAATCTTCTTTTGAATTAATGTGTTCTACATCTTCATAGATAGGGAGGGGAAAAACAGAAACTAATACTAAGAAATATGAATATGCACCGAAAAGAAAATATATATGTATATGTGTACTAATTATGTACTGAAAATTATGCAAAAAAAACAAAACTTGCGATTTCGCCCTTTTCATAGGTTTTTATAAATCCGCTTCACTTGTTTCTGCTCCTTTTTTACACTTTTCACTTTTAACCGTATATGTACTAATTACGTACTGAAAATTATGCAAAAAAAGAACAAAACTTGCTTTTTCGCCCTTTTCGTAAGTTTTTTTAAATCCACTTCACTTATCTTTTTTCCACTTTTCACTCTTAACCATCAAAACTTCCTTTTGATCAATTTAAATCTTTTCACTTTTTTCGTTTTTCTTTAAAACAACAAAACTATCAATTTTTGTAAATCTTCACTATTATTTTAAACATTTAAGTTTTCGTTTTTCCGCTTTATCTTCTTCTTCACTTCACATAGTCTAGAGAAAATCTCATTGGAAATGTTATTGAAGGTTTTTTAATAATAATCTATAGATCGAAAGATGGCCCTCTATTTGAGGTAAAATTAGCGAACAAACTTCTATTTCGAATTTGTCGCATTCAAATTCTAAAATGAATAATAATTTATTTTAATTTATGCCTTTTTCACTATTCTATTATTATTTAATTTTCATGAATAATAACATATTCTTGTTCTTCTTTAGAGAAATTTGAGCAATTTTTGGTTATTGGTTAAAATAATGAGCAACTTTTTGGTACTATAGAGACTTGGGTAAAATATGAAACCTAATCTCACAACCGACTTTTCATTTGTAAACAAAAATATTGCTCCACCAACCCCCTCGCCTACGAAGTAAAAGTTATTAATAATTTCTTTTAGGGACTAAATATTAGAAATTTAAATAGCCTATAATCTAAGTTAGGTTATTTTTGATATATTTGGAGAAAATTAATATAATCAGTGCAGGACTTTTTGCGTTTATCCCGGACAAACAGACGGAATGACAGCGGGCTCTGCTTTATTTATATAGATGGGGTTCACGGCCTCAACTATGAGTACAAAAAGTCACAATTCTACTTTATGCTAGAAATTCACATGCGACGGGTTTCACGAATACTTTTGAAGTGACTAGAGTCTAAAATTTTACCCTTTCTCATCCTTTAAACTTTAAAAATAGTTACCGTTTTTCACCGTTTCTTAAAAATGATAAAAATTCATGACCAAATGTGGTAAGGCTTATCTTTCATCAGCTGGTTGATAGAGTGGGGTAATTCCCCTTTCGTTAAATTTATAAACCAGCTGATCCCGTAATTAAACGAAGAATAGGAAATAAAGAATTCGTAATGACAGTGCCAAGTGCAATGTGTTTTGGATGGTGTTTGTTTACGTTATGAGGTGAGTAACATTTGAAAGAATTTTTGGTTTAGGCGAAATAAGTTCTTGTGTATTATTGTTGAAAATTAAATGTAAGCTAATTTGCATCTATTATAAAATTGTGAAATCGTTTGTATAAATTATGTTTGTGTTTATATTGTTTATAATGTTCAATTTATAATGTTTACAATTTATAATTTTGTTACTTCTATTTTACAGGTGATTTCATGTAAAATTCGGCATCCGGATGGACAAGCAGGATTTGAGATTTAGATAAGTATGACATCTAAAATTAAGAATACTTTTCTCTGGGTTGTTTTATTTGCAGATTGAAGACGCAACAGCTGCCACACCGCAATGCACCCGTTCTCGTGGTGAGTTTTTAACCAGCCCTGAGCCGCGTTTATACCGTTGTGGGTGCATTTACACTCGTTCATACTGTAACGGCCGTAACAAGTAGAATAAAGTGTCTTTTGCTGGAGGAAAAAATGGTTTTTACTGAATGCGTTTATGAATACTTGTTATCAGCCTGGTAAAACGAACCTATGAAAATTATTTTGATCTTATTATGATGTCGAATTACTATTAACTAAGTCTAATTCTTTAAACATGCCTTGAATTAAATCACGCAAACCATTTAGAAAATCATAGCAGCATTTTTGCATAACAAAAAGTATAAAAGGAGTAAAAATAGTCAAGTAGTTCATTCTTCACCTGTCAGTCATAGAGACAAGAGACAACGGCAAAGGAATTTTGTAATAATTTCATATAAAATATTTTCTTTGTGGAAAAAGCAAGGCTAATAGGAAATAATAATATGGAAAGTGCAGTGAAAAATTTTGTCGAAAGTGCAAAGGCAGCATTTGCAAAAGCTCAAAATAACTGGGGATTAATTGAACAAGGCGTTAAAGATTGTAGTAAAAATCTAAGATTTTTAAATAATGCTTTAAAGAACGCATCAACAACTAGCGAACGTCATCACTTAGGTAATGGGATTAGCCTCTTACAAGTATAGCATTAGGACAGGCGCTATTATCAACCTAAAGCATAAAGAGCCAAAGGAGTTCCTACATGATTGCATTGGACTTTTCAGTCGTCGTATCAATAATGAATTGAAGAAAGAAGCTAAAATCAAGGTCAACGCAGTATTTTGTGGTGAATTTAAAACTATAAAGGCTGATGCGGAGTTATTTGAGTTAAAATACATGAATACGTGCCCATATACAGAGATACCGACATTAACACCTGGTTCAAACAGAATGTAGAGGAACCACCAGGAACCTAAGAAAACTGGAAGAATTCCAGGAACAGGATAGTGGATGGGCTTTATCCGCAATCATCAACCTAGCCGTTAACATTAATAAATTCTCATTTCCGCATCACATACTCCTTGTAATACTATCGAATGAAATTTTTTCCGGTTGTAGAAAGAATTATCATGCTTTCTCCCTGGAATGGCAATGTGGGTGCCATCAACGCAACCCACAACATTGGGAAACCCATTCGTTCTTTTATTATAAATTTTTTCGGCATTTATTGCCACTTGATTTGTGTTTGGCCATTGTATGTATTTTCTTCTCTTCCTGTATAACTTTAAACGCATGTCCCCAAATATCCTACGAGTACTTCCGCGATCTAAGCCAAATCTGAAAAACGAATTGATGCAAAGTAATCGTAAAGAGAAAACTTGATATTTTGCGATGTTTACCTGTCTCCAATACCCCTGAAAGATTCCTGATTGCTTATAGTCCACAAACATAGCAAAAGAGCCTTCTCTATATCCATCCTCGGTTTTCTTTTGCTTCCCCAAGACCCTGCTAATTCTTGCATCAAATTCTGACAAAAAAATACAAACAAGAAATAAATAGAACATTCCAATAGTCTTAACAATAATACCGTACTTCTACTGAAGACCTTTTTAAACGAAAATGAGCTTGGAAGTCCATATCTGAGTAATTTCTCACAACGTTTTGCACAATTTTTTTAATTTTACTGCTGTCATTGGTTTGTAATAAAGAATGGTCCTCTTCATCACTTGAGCTGCTGCTACTCTCAATAACTATTTGGTTTTCATTACAAATTATGTGTTCCGTCACAATATCTATAACCAAATCCTCAAAGAAATCCATTTGTTCGTTTAAAAGGTTCTTGATATCAAACTCCAATTGACAAGTAGTAACCTGACAGGAATCTTCTTATTTTTCGCTATGCACTGGGTTTGCGTCGCATTATTCAACAGTGGTGGAAATATCACCGATCTCACAACACCAAACCGAGTCTCCTCAGCTTTCGGTTTCAAGTAAACCACGGTGAAATCTCGTTGTTCAACATGTTGAATATTGCCACGCGCCCTCAGATTGAAGATGTGCTCGACGACTCACCCGTAGGCTACATTCTGGAAGTAGACTTAGAGTATCCCCAAGAAATTCATGACCTTCATAAACATTTACCGTTTTGCCCCGAACATAGAGCGCCCTTTGGTTCAAAACAAAATAAGCTAATGGCTACACTGTACAACAAAACTAAATATGTTTTACATTATAAAAATTTAAAACAAGCTCTCCGTTACGGATTAAAATTAACAAAAATTCATAAAATTCTTCAATTCAATCAGTCTGCATGGCTCAAGTCTTATATTGACCTAAACACCTGCCTGAGAGCATTAGCTAAAAATGATTAATGTCGAGAAAATAGTTAGCCAAAATTTAATACAATCGAAAAAACATGAAGTAAGTACCATCACTCAATCAAAAATTGCGCTAAGTCCTCACGACGATAAGAAATATTTAGTATCGAATTCCTATGACACGTTACCGTGGGGCCATTATAGTATAATGGATATAGAATAAGTTAAGGTTAATTAAAGTACACTGTTAAGATAACGAATAAGAAAAATAATGTGAAATGTATTAGAAGAAAATAAAAGAATATTTAATAATGTTTTAAACACTGCTTTATTTAAAAATCCTTAACACTATTTGCCGAGCACATTGGCCATGGTGCATTATACAACATAATCTATTTGCTTCCCGAGTTGTAAGGTTTGGACACCCGACTGTGTAACTTCATTTAGATCTTTAGCACTACTCAAAGAAAACTAACAATTAGTCCAATTAACAACAAGGCTATTGTGAAACTTAACTTAGTAGAAACGCCACCTTGCGGAAATTTCAGCATTATGGATGTCGACTAAGTTATAATTAATTTATGCAAATATATTTTTCTTTACTGATAAACAGAACTTCAATCGCTTTATTTCAAATCCACTTTCTCTGTTGCAGCCGGCATGAAACCGTGAATAGTTTTAAATATTTGCGAATAAAAAAAATATCTTAATGCTTCAGAATGCTGTTTAAATCCATCGTGAATGGGGGCAATTGTTTTTTTTTGTTTCAGATATTTTTATGATAAATAAACAAAATTTTACATAAAGTATGTAACTTAAATTAAAATTGTCGTGTGCGAGAGAAAGATCACGGTGTATGAGACGTTCATGTTACATTGTCATGTGAAAAAGGCAGTTTTATTTTCGGTTTATTATAATCATCGGAAGAGAGAATATTTTTTTTGCCAACATTTTTTTATTACGAGTATTAATTATTTAAATAAATGTTACGTAGCAAAACGAATCATCAAAAGCATTTGAAAACGAAGTTACAGTGAAAACAAAGTGCCTGTAAAAGCAGCGAAAGTAACAGGATCACAGAATTAAGGAAAGGTACAGCACTACTATTATTACACCTCACCAACTAAGTCAACTTTTTGTCGCGCATAAACTTGCTCGACATCATCATCTGCTTTATTTATCCAAGTAGTTTTCGTTGTAAAATTTTTGTTACCTAGGTTTTTGCAGTTCATTCGAAATATGCAATAACACAGACGTCACGAGAATTTTTTTTCGCTTTTTGTCCATACAACTCGGAGCCCTGTTCATCAGCTGTTTGTTCACCTGTTTTTTTTACCAGCAATCGCAACAAGAATTTTACAACGAAAACTGCGCTAACGAAAAGTTCCAATGTTAATAAAATAAGGAAATAGGTAAGGAGCCCCACGCTTTTTTACATTTCGAAACGTAGGTTGTTCCCATATACTGGCTGGAGCAATAAAAATTTTACATTAAAAATTATTTTTTACTTTTTAGTTCATTTTAAATTAAAAGCGTATGTACGTTGGGCGGTTAGTGCAGCGATACTAAACTTACGGCAATTTATATTTATCCTGTGAATTAAAATTTTCTCAAAGTTTTATGCACTAAAATTCCGTTAATAAAAGCAAAACACAGTACATCGAATTCAATATTGCTCTTAACACTAATTGATAAATTATTACATATATGTTATTTTTCTTATAACTAGCACTAAACCTTTATTTCATCACTGCAATTATTCACACCCTTTATTGTCCTTTCCCTGAAAGCAATTATTAACTTGATTGGACACGATGCAATACCTTGCATGTTTGCGCCTTACAGGTTAATGGTTAATACAATTTTATTTGACGGCTTGATGTTAAAAAATAACATGTGTGCCGATTACGGAATTGTAAATCGTTTACCTTTTACTAATTAAAATACTCCTGGTTGTTCCCTTTTTCTTCTGGTCTTCCGCGTGGATTCTGGATTTTCACTCACTCTTTTTCCTTTGTCACTGAATTTTTCAAAACGAATAATCCTGACAATATGATGTCGCTCTTTTTATAGACGAAAAGGTATCCATTAAGGAAATTCCAACTTCCCTGGAAATACTGGGATGAATTTCCAAAAATTGCACTAAAATTGACAAAATTGTTGTCATCCCTTTTCCACATAATGTCCTTTTTTTTTCTCATTGTCATTAAGGTAAAAATATCTTTTTGGCAATAACTTTTAATTTCGATAAAATACTACCTTTCTGGCATCACCATTTTTTTCGCCGGGAAATTTGGTATTGTTTTGACACCTCAAACGTCGCGAGATGTCAAAGTTAGCCCGAGTTGAAGTTCCGTGTCGCGAGTGTTTTGTTTACCTGTGCCGGTTAATTAACGCAATTTTGTTGCGTTTCATGTGAGTGTCGCATAAGCTATAGTGTTTAATTGTGTTTCTGCATGGTTGTTTTCGGTTTTAATGTAGCCTTTTATATTTTTTATTGTGGGGTTATGTTTTATCAAAACCCTTGTAATTCGTTCAAATTTCCTTTTTTTACTAATCTAAGACTAATTCGCGATAAATTCATGTTATATTCAATTCATTTATGTATGTTTTATGTGTAATTCATGTTTATTTGTTTTAATTATGTCATTGTTATTGTTGTGGTCTTTGTTGACATCATTTAGAGAGGGGAAGGGCAGCCGAACGCGATTTATGACGAGGCAGGTGTTTTCCATTGCAAAGTGGCGACTTGAGTGATCAAAATCAAGCGGATGAAGTGAGGGAGAGGGAGGAATCGGACCATTCCGACGAGTCAAGTGACGATGACGGGAGCAATGAAAATGCAGAGGAGGAAAATGTTGATAACGAGGACAGTGATAGTGATGATGAAAATGAGGAAATATATTTATCTCCACTTTATCCGGGCGCCCCTTTAACTGTAACCCAAAGTTTGCTTTTGATCTTATGTTTTTTTTTAAGCACAATATCGGTCAGGTGTGTTTGATTGATTTGTTAATTTTGATCAATTTACATTATTCACGAGTCGAAGGTGTGTGGCGCCACAGTTTATACTAATTTAAAAAGTTTTTTAAATTTTCTAAAAATAACGTTCAAATTGTAAAAAAGTTTGTTTGTGCATTGTGTTATCGAGACTTTAAATCAATGAAAGATAAATGTCGGCATTGTCGCACTGGTAAAGGCAAAAAGATTGGATATTATACCGAATTATCAATTGTTGGTCAGTTAAAAGCAATGTTTAACCGCCGTGGTTTCTATGAAAAATTACAACACCGATTTACTAGGCAAAGAAAACCTGGCGTCATAAGCGATATTTATGATGCTATTGCATTTGTTTCAATCAGGTTTTTTGAGCAACCCTGTTATATATTAATCTTATATAACCTTGTTATATATAATACTTTTGTTAAAATAGGCAAACCAGATAGTAATCTTAATTATTAAAACAAACTTTCACACACTTTTTATTTTTTTTATTATTTATATTTATGCATCTAAATTTGTTCTTAAAAAAAACACACTGGAGTTTTTATATATAATATTATATAATATTGTTTTCACATTTATATTTATTTTGGTTTAATTTTAAATAATATTTTTTTTTGTTTATCACGAAATGTATAAACTCCAAATTTTTAAGAGTGCGACAGATTGGTTGACACTTCTCTTTTTTTTTTAAATTATTATTTTATCCCGACACGCCGTTTGAAATTTTTATTTTAAATTGTACTTTTAAAGTTAATTTTTTCACTTAGCACTGGCAACCGCCACGGTGCCGGAGTAACCGCCACGGTGCCAGCGCAACCACCACCGACCGCGTTTTTCTTTTTTTTTTTCAAACTTTTATTTTTTAATTCTCTATATTCGTGTGTGCCGCGTTCGAAGTTAAAATCCAGACTTCTTCTATCTTTTTAAAAATTGTTTCACTACCCTAAAAATTGTGCATCTAATTGCAAGGTTGCACTTTACGTGTAAAAATTGACGGTTGTCACGTTTTGATTTCCCATATTTTAGTTGCAGTGTTTGCGAAAATTATCACGTCGCTGGAAAATCTCAAGTTGCTTTTGTCTTCGGCGTTTCCCGTGAAGGGAAGTATCTTATTACAACTTGGATTTTGTCGTGAGATAATTTTTTTAAAATTTTCCGTTTAGGACTTTTGATTATTATTTTTTTTTTTATTGAATTTAAAAATTTTTCCGTTAAGGATTTCCAATTTATGGGATATTTGGGAATGTCAAGTTTTTATATATAACATTCCTTCCCCCCTGGAGCAAGAGAATCGCTACGGAGTAGAGCGATTCTCGTACTCGAAGGATGAGGGGGTGGTGAGGGTAGGTAGAAAGTTGCGTGGTATCTCTTCGAATAGTTTGAAGCAGGTTTTTTTTTTGCTCAATATCCTTATAGTCCGGAAATGTTATTTCTCAATTTTTGAAGAGAATCGAGTTCCATTTCTTGCATAAATTATATTTTGTCCGTTTTCACTTGGGTATACCATGCGGGATTGCACCATTTTTGGGTATACTTTGAAGCCTTGCTTTAAAGGACGATGAGGTATGGGCGTTCGTGAGACTGACTGGTTCAGAGCCTGACGGATACCCGCATGCGTCGTTAGCTTTGGTTAGAGGCTTAAGGTTGTTGTTAGGGACTATTTTAATAGTAGTGTAGCTTTTTGTTGGTCGAGTATGACAGTTACACTTCTGACTTCCTGATCATTGTTCCGATCACTTCACATGAGTTTGGCCCCTGGTTTTAAATGTCCGTTACGGCTTGTTTTGGGCGGTGGGGATTCGGTTTTGCCTGCCGGTCGTAGACTCGTCGCTGTCTCGTTCGACAGATGGCCGTGGACTAAGATTTGCAGGGCTGGGATAAGAAGTATAGGAAGGTAGCCATTTGTTTGGACGAGTGTTATTGTTAGACTCGTCAGGACTACTGGGTGATTTTGGGTATAGAGGAGATACTGTACGTTTTTCGGAAGGTAAGAGGACGTAAGAGGATGCTCGATGCTGAGTACCTCTTCTAGTTGTTTGAAGCGGGTTTCACGCTCAAGGTTCGGATCTTCAGGGTCCGGGAATATGTATCGTAGGTGACGGATGGAATCGGTTTCCTTTTCATTCTTTCCCAACTTCACTTTTGCCCTTTTTCCCTGGGGTATACCTTGCGGGATTGCACCATTATTGGGTATACTTTGGAGTCTTGCGTTAGATGACGATGGGGTACTGGCGTTCCTGAGACCGTCTGGTTCAGAGCCTGTAAGATACTCACATACGTCATTAGCATTCGTTGGAGACTTAGGGTTTTTGTTAGAGGCTAGGTGAATAGTCGTGTAGTCTTTGACTGGGGCGAGCGTAAGGGATAGGCTCGTCAGGACTACTGGTTGGGTGTTAACGTTGATGAGACCAACATACACTGTTTTTGTTCCAGTTGGCAAGAGGGAATTGGCGAGGAATACTCCTTCGCTCGGCTCGTAAGATTCACAGGGCATTTCCTCCTCTAATCTTAGGGGAATGGGGACCACCATTTGAGACCGGCTTGGTAGGCGAATGGATTTCTCCTATGCCACGTTATATTTGCCTGAATTGGCCTCATAGTCGTTGGAGTTGTTTTCCAACCTTGAACCATCTAGAGATAGGCAGCTGGTATTCCTCTCTGAGGCTACCTGGGAGACACCACCGGGGTTTATCTCGGCTACTACGAGTTGAGATTCCCTAGTTTGGGTTTGCTCCTGCTGCTCTCTAGTGTTTGACTTGGCGGACCCATTGCGTAATGGAATTGCAATTTCTACTGGGTTGATTTCCGTGCGAGGAAATCGCAGTGTTTGGTTTGGACCTTCGACGTTACAGTTTTTGGAAAGAAAGTCGTTTCCTAACAGACCATCGTTAGGGATTTCTTGTGTATTTTGCACAATTTGGAAGGTGCATGGGAGGGGGGTGTTTAGAATGATGTTCCCCTGACAGCTCCCTAATGTTTTTCCTTGGCCGTATGGCGTTTGTAGTGTGCATTTTTTAGTGGGATCTGGTAAGTTGGGATCCTTTAGTTTTTTATGTTTTAATATACTGACCTCAGCGCCGGTGTCCACTGCTAGGTCGGCTTTGCCGTTAAGGCTTATGTCTAGAGGAAGGGTGACGAGTGGAACACTTGGTTCGGGCGCGTGATGACCCCCTTTAGTAGTAATTTTGTTTTGAATTTTTTATTAGATCGGGGTTTTTGGTCCGACTGCAGGGAGTTTCCCTTGGCTGGTTATTGGACCCATTATTTGGGGGTCGGTTGTTGGAATAACGGCTATTGCCCTGATTGGGAGTCGTTGGTCAGGGTAATGGTAGTTATCTATAGGTGAGAGGCGTTTGATCTGAGCAACGTTTGTTACCTTGGATTTAAGATAGTTTGTTGGGGTTGCGATTATTATTATTGCACGAGGGGACCTGATTTGACTCTGCTGGTTGACGGCAGGCCCTCGTATCGTACGAGTTAGTTCTACAAATTATGAAGAAAGGTGTATTTTTACGGTTTAGGCTATCAATTGTAGTGGCGTCCTTTGAAGCCTTGCGTTGGAGGCAATGGGGTACTGGCGGATACTCCCTGCGTCCTTAGCATTTTTTGATATAAGAGAAATATAAGAATAGAGGGAAGTAATTGAAATTGGGGGGTTTTTTTTGTGAAATCCATGGCATCTGTTTCATCTCGCTGTAATCGAGAAGATTGAGCCAAGTTGTGGCAGATGTTTATCAAAACATTTTTGATTTCCTAGGGACATCGTCTTACTGCTTCCATATTATTTGACTGCAAGAAACGACTTTGAAATTAAAAACAAAGTCGGCTTGTATCAAAGGAAAAATTAATATATTTACTTTGTCTAGGACTTACTTTCACAAAAATGTATAAAAATATTACCATATCTAACCGTTTTATATAAATAGTTAAACGAATACACATTGCTTCAAGGGTGCGTGTTTTAAAGGACGTTAAATGTAAATAACCTTAAAGTTAAAAATAAGAAAATGGTATGAAATTATTATAAGAAAAGGATGTAAAAAGACCTGTATTAGGGATCATTCGGGTACCAACAAAGGATCCTTTAATTGTAAATTAGAACTAACTCTAAAGTACATATATTTCTAAATAGAATTGGAAAAAAGAGTACGGGTGACGTTAAAAATCTCGTAAAAAATCTGCATTTATTTGCAAAAAAAAGAGAGGCGGTTGATGGTGGCGATTGGTGGTGGCTGCTGTGTTTTCATTGTGCTTACTATTTTCTTTTATATTTAAAAAAAATGGTCCAAAAACAAAATATAAATTACACCTTTTTTTTTAAACGCGATTTTGTAATTTAAAAAGGTATACTGCTTTTTAATTCAATAATTACTTTTTGCTTTATGTTTAATGTCATAGCAATCTTGATTCTTACTTTTAGTTTTTTGTCAAGTAAAGACATTTACTTTTATTCTCATAACAGACAGGATGAGGTTTGTTTAAAAAAAATGTTTGACAATGTACAACAAAAATTTAAGAAAGATGTTTGGTTAACAACAAGATAATGATTTTGTTGTAGTTGTTGTTTTTTTTTTTTTTTGATTATATACTAAGTAAAATATTTTGATTATACCTAAGTAACTTTTAACACTATTAACACAATATAAAATTCAGTATGCAAGTAGCAAATTTGAGTAAAATGTAAAGTCGATTATTTTTTTTTAAACTACAATTTAGAAGAGAAAAACACTTTATATACTTTCTATAATAATTGCAAAAGATAGTAAGTAAATTAGAGGTAAATTGTTGGATATAGAATATGCATGTTAGATTATGCATTGTTTTTTATTATTAAATTTACACTAAATATTTTTTATATTCATTTATTTATTTATTTATTTTGAATGGATTGAAGTGTTATTTATTACTATTATTATTATAATTATTAGTAAAATGTTATAAGGTCGTTTAAAATTGCTGTTTAATTTCAGTTATTTATTAATAGTGCCTATAATTGCATTTCGATTTATTAGCACAAAAGGGCAATGTTCAATTATTATTTCTCATTTTAGCACTGGAAACTTCTACTTTATTAATTTTTTTTTGCCTTTGTGTTATTCTCAATCCATTTATAAAACTACGAATAAGTAAATTATAATTAATAGATATTTCCGCATGAGTCCACACACATTATTTCTAAAATAAATGTACTTACTAACATTACTTTCTAGCGTTAGATTTCTAGTTTTTTTTTATTTATTTATCATAGAATTTAAAATCATATTGATAATTTGAAAGTTAAAGAGAAATATATTATATATAATAAGTAGGTACTAAAATATAATTAAAAAAAATTAAGATTTTACATACAATAATTCTGTGCAAACGTTTTAATTGCGTCCACCGCTTGTATGAATTGATTTGTTGGAGTCTTCGATGATGTATTGTCGGAACACATGAACTGAAGGGCCAAAAATATTTTCATATCCCACGTTGGAGGAGCGTGTTTGGATTGATCGTCCCCTTGTTGGCTCTCAGGCATAGAGCGTTACCTGGGCAGGGATGAAGCCCACGAAAGTCCCTCGATGAAATTAATTGGGGGTGAATGCTTGCTCGCCTGGAGCAGAGGCACTTTGTTGATCACCCCGAGCGTTGATTCTTTGGAGGATCTGGGATATTTTACGCACTGTAGCTGTAGACGCTAACACTGCCCCCAAGTCAGGCTCAGCCTTGGGTTGGAGGTCAAAGGAGCCTTGACCAGCAGTATTAACGTCTTTTTAGTTAGCGCACCCAGATCCTACCGGCTGCGCCAAAATGTTATATATTAATCTTATATAACCTTGTTATATATAATACTTTTGTTAAAATAGGCAAACCAGATAGTAATCTTAATTATTAAAACAAACTTTCACACACTTTTTATTTTTTTTATTATTTATATTTATGCATCTAAATTTGTTCTTAAAAAAAACACACTGGAGTTTTTATATATAATATTATATAATATTGTTTTCACATTTATATTTATTTTGGTTTAATTTTAAATAATATTTTTTTTTGTTTATCACGAAATGTATAAACTCCAAATTTTTAAGAGAAGTGCGACAGATTGGTTGACACTATTCTCTTTTTTTTTTAAATTATTATTTTATCCCGACATGCCGTTTGAAATTTTTATTTTAAATTGTACTTTTAAAGTTAATTTTTTCACTTAGCACTGGCAACCGCCACGGTGCCGGAGTAACCGCCACGGTGCCAGCGCAACCACCACCGACCGCGTTTTTCTTTTTTTTTCAAACTTTTATTTTTTAATTCTCTATATTCGTGTGTGCCGCGTTCGAAGTTAAAATCCAGACTTCTTCTATCTTTTTAAAAATTGTTTCACTACCCTAAAAATTGTGCATCTAATTGCAAGGTTGCACTTTACGTGTAAAAATTGACGGTTGTCACGTTTTGATTTCCCATATTTTAGTTGCAGTGTTTGCGAAAATTATCACGTCGCTGGAAAATCTCAAGTTGCTTTTGTCTTCGGCGTTTCCCGTGAAGGGAAGTATCTTATTACAACTTGGATTTTGTCGTGAGATAATTTTTTTAAAATTTTCCGTTTAGGACTTTTGATTATTATTTTTTTTTTTATTGAATTTAAAAATTTTTCCGTTAAGGATTTCCAATTTATGGGATATTTGGGAATGTCAAGTTTTTATATATAACAACCCGAATAACATTTCATTTACGTGGTACATGATGTGGGGGTCTTGACTCCTGGACTTTGGGTTTTAATATTCTTAAACTGCTCTCCACATCATAATAGTTTATACGGATATTTAAATAAACTATTTCATTAATTATTTATTTTAAATTATTTTTATTTGATTTATTTTTGAGTATTATATTTTTAATTAGTTTAATTTTAAACTACAAAACTTTCTCTTAAAAACGGTTGAAATATACAACCGGAAGTTTTTTAAATTAAAATAAAAACTTCTAACTAATACTGCGATAAGTTATGTTAGATTAGTTCAATTACAATTTCAATACTAATACATTTCTATATTTTATTTTACATGTCAATGAATTCGTGTATCTATGTTTTTATACATTCAATACTTGTACAGTGTAAGCGTACGTGATTGTGATTTCCCTAAAGTGTATTTTCAAAGTAGTAGTGAAAATCTAAACCGATGACGTAACGCACACTGTACTCCAAAATTGTAAGTCTAATCTTCCTCGCTCGTTAATCGCCTAATTGCGGGAAGGCTGCCCAATTCACAGAATTGTTTAACTGTCTCTTTTACAGTTGGTCGTGTATCTCTTTGCTGTATTATGAGCCCTGAGAAGCTCACAGTTTCATTTGATTGTGGTGAGCGTCTGGCTAATTCGCCAAACAATATCCAACCCAGACTCGTTTTCTGCGCTAGTGGCGATTGGGCAGGTCCTTTCAGTGAACCGTCTTCCAATATGTTTGCGTAGACATTCACGCCGAGAAGTAGGTCTATTTCCCCTGGTCGCTAAATTTCGGGTCAGCTAATTCCAAACCGTCAATGTAGGACTAGTTTTGGCATGTGGATTTTTTAGGAAGAGAAACGCTAGTTATGGTCTTCGTCGTTGACTTGCAAGGTCTGCCACCATGATTCTCTAAGCATTGGTTGCAGTGCCCGTATTGTTTTATCAGGCTCCTCCTTGAAGCTGGATCCTTGCTTTGAAGAGCGGTGCAATATTGAAGGGTATGGCTTCCCTTGCAGATTGGGCATCGTTTTTGTTCCCTTATGTGAAAGCTACTCGTTTTGTGTCGAGGTTTCTCTGCCCTGATGCTTTCTGTCGAAGATTTGTTGTCTTGGATGTCCTTGGTGGCCTCCAAGCTTCTATATCTCCTTTCGAGGAAGCTAAGCAGTTCCTCCAATGATGGAAGGTCGTCGGATTCTGCTATCTTCAGTTCCCATTGATTCCTTGTGACATCTGGCAATCGTTGCGCTGTCACAAACACGAAGATAGGGTCCCAGTCGGCTGTGCTTACTTTTAATACCTTATGTGAATGCCGAATACGGTTTAGGTCAAATAACATTGACCTTAAATCCCTGTAGGACTCCTGTTTAATCTTTGGTTGATTAAGCAGAAGTTTAAATTGTGCGTATATTAAGAGCCTTCTCTTATTATACCGTTTGCAGAGGAGCTCCCATGCTGCTAGATAGTTAGCCGAGATCATGTCGAAAGAATCGAGATCCCTGCGTGCCTCTCCCGTGAGGCTTCCCTTGAGATAGTGTAGTTTATCGACGGGCGTCAGACGATCATCGTTATGGATTAACGATACGAATTGGTCGTGAAAGGTTCTCCATGTTGAGTATTGCCCGTCGAATTTTGGAATTTTCATCGTTGGAAGTTTTGCTACAATCCTTGTTGTTGCCGTTACCTGAACTGTGTTAGCAGCCATTGCGTCTCGCATATCCCCTAAAAACTCAGAGTAAGTCTCTTCAAATTCTTTGAATTGGGTGCTCTCTAAATATGAAGCTAGAGCGCCTTGGATTTTTTCATCCTTGATACTACTAGCGTCTACTGCATTTATATGGGAATGGTTATCCTTAAATCCCTTCCACAAGTCTTTAATCGTTTCAATTTTCCCGCTAATGTATCCTGGCGTTCTCCTGGTTCTTGACGTTTTATTGTAATTGGATAACGTCTGATCTAGCTCCTTCTTTAATGCAACTTGTTGTTGCAATGCGCTTTTTTGTCGCGGCCATTGAGGTTAGTATTTTACGGACTTATAAAAATATTTGGACAGTATGTGAAAGAATGTGGATTATGGCAGAATAAACTTGTTTGACCTACAACCAATCCGGCTCGAAGGACCAATGTTGCGGCGTCGATTAGCTGCAATGATAAAAAGGATAGGATGGATTGGTTCCTCTACATGAAAGAGTTTGGTCGGTTGGTTTACAAACAAGTTTATTTTCCCCTATTTGTCACAATGCTACCTTATTTATAGTTAATTAAATCTAATTTTTACTTTACTTTAATTCTTTTTATTTTGTTTCATTAAATTCAAATTAAAATCTTAAATTAAATTCTGTTGTCCTTAGCTGGAGCTGAAATATAAATCTTTATTATTGAGTCCAAATATTTTTGTTGGCAAAATCCAACTTGTTAGTGATATCAATAAAAAATCGGTTAGCGAATGCCGAACACATATTTAATAAATGCAATTCCAATTATAAAGGCATCTTGGAGCGATGGGAAGAGCACTTTCATGAATTGCTAAATGGCGAGCTAACTGAGGATTCGGAGGCTCCACCAATATCTGATGACAATGCTATGCTGCCGCCACCAAGCGTAGAAGAAGTTAGCAGAGCCATCAGCCGGCTCAAAAACAACAAGGCCTCGGGTGCAGACGGCATCGCAGCGGAGCTGGTTAAATATGGAGGGCCTACATTACACCAAGCGATTCATGAACTAATTGTGCAAGTATGGGAGCAGGAAGTGATGCCAGAAGACTGGAGAAAAGGCATCCTCTGTCCGGTACACAAAAAAGGAGATATCACAGCGTGCACTAATTATCGCGGTATAACGTTGTTGAGTACCGTGTATAAGATATTCTCCGCTATCCTACAAAACAGGATGGCCCCATACGCCAGAAACATCATAGGCCATTACCAGTGTGGCTTCAGCCCAGGCAAATCAACGACTGATCAGATTTTCACCTTGAGGCAAGCTATGGAAAAATGTCTAGAGTTTCAAAACTCAATTCAAAACCTCTTCATAGACTTTAAAGCCGCCTATGATAGCATAGCCAGGGAAGAACTCTACAAAGCCATGAGAGAATTCGGCATCCCCAACAAACTGACAAGACTATGTAGGTTGACCATGATCAATGTGTCAAGCCAAGTAAAGGTATCCGGAACACTGCCCAGACCAATCAACATCTATAATGGACTCCGACAAGGGGACGGTCTGGCCTGCCTCCTTTTCAACCTGGCGTTGGAGAAAGTGATCCGCGATTCGGGCGTGACATCAAGGGGTACAATCCTCCACAAGTCCACCCAATTACTGGCTTACGCAGACGACATTGACATCATTGGAAGAACAACAACAGCTGTAAAGAAGCTTTCACTCAGATTGAGCAAGCGGCAGGAAATCTGGGACTGCACATTAACGAAAGCAAAACAAAGTACATGGTGGCCTCGTCTGGAAGAACACCTAACATTGGTCCCACAATCAAGGTAGCGGAACATGAGTTTGACGTGGTAAAATCATTTACCTACCTTGGGTCAATAGTAGCAGCCGACAATAGCATGAAACCAGAAATACGCGCACGACTGCTAAAAGCCAACAAAGCCTACTATAGTCTGTCAAGGCTCTTCAAATCCAAATATCTAACCATAACGTCTAAACTTTTACTATATAAGACGATGGTCTTACCCGTTCTCACATATGCATCCGAAACGTGGGTGCTTAGCAAAAAGCACTCAAACCTCTTGGGCGTGTTTGAGAGGAAAATACTTCGGAGGATTGTTGGCCCCGTATGTGAGGAAGGACGATTCCGGAGACTCTACAATGACGAGATCTACGAGCGCTATCGCGACATAGATGTTGTGAAGAAAATAAAGATCGGTAGGCTCCGGTGGGCAGGGCATCTAGCTCGTATGAGTGAAGATGAGCCTGCTCGTAAAGTTCTCTGCGGTAAGACCTATGGGGTGCGACAGCGAGGGAGGCCCAACCTTCGCTGGAAGGATAGCGTGGACCAGGACGCTCAGAGTTTAGGGATGCCAAACTGGATGACATCGGCTCAGAATCGGGACCGGTGGAGAGAACAGTTGCGCGAGGCCAGGACCGGATCCCGGTTGTAGAGCCGTTAAAGAAGAAGAAGAATTCCAATTATAAATTGCCAATAAATCTTGCTCCTATGACTTAGGAATTATTTACAATCAGTTGGTGATCAAGAGAGGCTTGATGCTACCAAACTAATCAAATCGTGAAAATCGGCACTGCTGTCAACCTTTTTATTGATAGTGTACAAATGTACACAAAATATCAAGGGAATTCCGGGGAATTCCGAATAGAGAGTGTACTGTTCCGCTGCAGCTTCTTCAGTGGTGATACATCGTAAGGTGGGCAATCTCTCACACGTCCTGGTGCTCCAACAGAAATGAACATGAACCGGTATCTGTAAATTGCACAAAGTATTATATTTTGACACCATGAGTGAAATTCAATGACGTGGTTTACCGGTAATCTACCACTGCCAACAGAACTGTCGAATACCACCCCTTAAAATTGTAGTAGTCATACCCACAATCTTGAGGGGGTTTGACTTCAATGTGACAGCCATCTGAAAATTAAAAAATCTTTAAAAATGTCCCCAATATTTTAACACTCATATGTTCATACCTATCGCTCCAAAACATTGAGGAAAACCTAGCCGATTAAATCCTTCAATGCTGTCCACTAAATTTTCTTAAGTTAGCGGTTCAAATGAATTTAAATATTTTGGTTTTAGAATCAACCATACCGCTTCGCAGAATTCTCTCAAAATTTCTCCCACTGTTGTACGTCCAACACCAAATAAATTTCCTATGCTGCGGTATTCCGCCGCGGACCCTAAAGCATATATTGAAATAGCTATTCTTTTATCTAGAGGAATTGCTTTTCTCATATCCGTGTCTTGCCGCTTTAAAATCTGTAATTTCGGACACAAGAACTCAAAAGTTGTTCTTCCCATTCGAAAGTTTTCTTTAAAACTGGCTTCGGACATTCGCGGAACATCAACCTCCCAAAATGCCGACGTTCTTTCCTGTAAGTGAAAGTATTAAAATTAATCATATTCACATAGGGTTACCATTTTGGAAATATTTAAAAAGAGTACAACACAAATGGTTCTGAAAATTCAAAAATTCCTCGGAAATAGGTTACTTTTTTTTAATTAAAAACATAAAAGATAAAATTACAAAACAAAAGTTATTTATTTTAATTCAAATAATATATTAAATTAAAATTAAACAACATATTAAATTCAAGTTTTTTCAAAAACAAAACAAAAATACAATTTCCAATTGTATAGAAAATAATAATAAATAACTTGATTATAATGATTATATGTATATCTTATTCAAAGTGGCTGAACACCCTTTCTAAGTTAGCATTATGTGCTGGTATTGCAAAATAAAAATTGCACATTTTTAAAAATTCTCCGGATGTTTTATTATTTTGACTTTTAAAATAAGTTGTCCATTTATCCGCACAGTGTTGTTTTAAAAATTCTTCACAATAGTATATTTTGATCTAAAAAATTATTTAACCTTATAGATTGATCAAACAATAAAGATTCATTTATATCTATTCCTTTTTTTGATAAATATTCTACAGTTTCTTGGATTACATCCCACTCTGGCTTACATTTTAGCAGCATCCATTTAAATATTTTAAATTCATTCAAAGAGCATGTCCACATCTTTAAATATTTCCTCTTTCATATACATGAGTTAATTCATTTTTTACGACATGGCTTCTCGGTAGATCATTATTACATCTAATAATTTCTTTAACCTTTAATGGAATAAATTCCTTATCTCGTCTTTGTATTAATATTTCTTCTATGGAAAATAATATTTCACTTATTTCCATTAAGGAATTGTTTTCTTGCTCCATACTTTTTATTTTTGAATGGAAAACATAAAGAATGGATAAATCATAAATAACACTCATTAAGAGGATTTTCGACAAACACTGATTATTATGGGGGTCTGAGTTTGGGACAAAAAATAAGATTTAAGTGCTGGAAGCAGTTGTAAGATTCTATTTACTGCAGGAAATAAAGACAGCCATCGCGTTTTGGAGTGAAACAACAGCTTCTTATATTCAATGTCAACGAAATCACAAAAATCCTTTAATGAGGCAAGTTACACGGCATAACATTTCTTCCATCAACACTTCCAATAATTCCAATAAACCGGTTTTATAGGCAAGGGGTCGCGGGGAAGTTTGTTACTTGTGCACCCCAAAAAATTCTCGACTGCACAGAGCAACACACTAACACAATCATAATTTCATTCTCGGGGTCTACGAAAATTACTTAGCTTAACTGACAGTTTGTACACAGCTACATAGACAATAGAATTGTTACACGAAAAAATGCAGAACAGTCAGTTTATCGTGTAATTCGTATAACACGCACAAACCGGTTTGTTACAGCAGAAAGTGTTATGCCGTGTAACTCGCCTCAATGCCTCTATGCGAACCGTATATATAGAAAAATGATTATATATCTTTAAAATTATTGATTCCACATTGGAAGTAAGCCATCCAATGCATGCTATACACAATTATTCACAATATGAGGTGGACATCCTACTCTAACGATATCCCTCCCTAATCCGTTTTGTAAACGACGAAAAACATTGTTCTGACCTCTTCTTTCGACTCCACCAAAATTTGTGTTATTACAATTATCGCCAGAGAAAGCAACACATTTTTCGGCTAAATTATTTTTCTGTAATGTAGTTGTGATTAAATCACCAATTGTCTCAGATTTCTCATTTTGTACAGATTTCATTTCTAATAAACGATGTATGATGCCAAATTCCTGGTCAAAAAATTGAATTAATGGAACAATTTTAATGCGTCATGATTTGAGCCGTCTGTACATACGCCTATGTGCGAAATCCGTTCATCATTTATTTTTTTAAGTGTCTTTAAAGAGTTTGGTGCTAGAACATTGTTTACTATTGCTTCTGTTTTTGTTCTGGCAGAATAAATCTTTGAAGCCACTTCAGAGTCGGCAAACAATCTGCGATATAATTTTGTTGAACAGTCGCAGGATTTATAACTCAGTTATAGAAGTTTTCAAACGCCGTGACACAAATAATTTGAAAGGTTCTGCGCACCTCGTTGCCCAATTTCCAGGGATCGTAACTGTTATAACTTATATCGAAAAAATCAAAAAATAATCATTATTTTGAAACTTATATGATATAAAACAACAGTAACAGTTAAATTTTACCAAAAATATTTAAAGTTTTTTTTAACTATTATCTTTGACTAGTATTGTTTTAAATCTTTTAAAATTGTTATTAAAGATTTTTTTCTTTTTTTGTTCGAAATAATAATTAAAATTGACTTTTATTTTTAAAATCAAAAATAACTGTTAAAAAAGACTTATTTTTTTCGGTCTTGCATAAAAGTCTTTCTAAGATTTTTATTTTTCCAGTTTTTTCTATAAAAGTCTTTGAAGACTTTTATTTTTAAAATATACTTTTATAAATAAAATATAAATAATAAAAGTCTTTTGCTGAAAACAGATAAATAGTCCATTCAAACCGTTAAGAAAATCGAACCCTAAAGGTTTCTGGGGTCGCTGATCACAAAAATCGGGGTCCTGCGGTCCTAAAACTTGGGCGTCACCCTTAAAAATGCAAAAAACACCCCTTTTTAGGGGTTTTTCGCGATTATTTCGATAATAATGAAAACTAATGCAATGAAATACACTTTTTTTTAATATTTATTTGCGAAGGTGGTTGATTTGTACTAAATCAACGCGAACTTTATGATAAGGGGTGATCCTAAAGGGTTGAAACCACCCCTAAATCGGCTACAAATAGAAAAAATTGTAAAAAAATTTTCTTCAAGTATATGCTTCAAATACGATTGTGGGCGTACTGTCAGGCAAAACTAAATTATTTTCAACCCTTTAGGGGTTAAAACTACCCCCACAATTATAAAAATCAACTTTATATAAAAAAAATTAGAAAAATTTTTTGTTTTTTGCTTTTTGCTTGAAATTTGGTTCAAAAGGTATTATCAGCCATAAATTTATTATTTTAAACCCTTAAGGGGGTGAAACTACTCTGCATTAAAATTGTAATTGAAAAAAATTGACATTTATTGTTTTGCATTAAAATTTTATTTTCCATTTTTATTCATTGAAACATTTGGAAAATTTCACTTTAAACCCTTTTTTAAAGGGGCTAAACCACCCCTAAACCGAAGCAAAATAAAAAATACATGGAGAAATATTCCTTTTCGTGGAATTTTTAAATAAAGTCAAAATGCAGGATAAAAACGACAATCACACAATAATTGGAAATATGTACCCTAATGTATTTGAGTTACTTCTGAATAATGGGGTGTTCCGTTTTTTTACAATGACATTTAGGTAGGTCAGTCTTTTGCTGAAAACAAATAAAATAGCTATCGTAGTTCGAAAATTACACTATAAAAACAATTGTGATATTGTGCTTAAAGCCTATCACGTTGATCAGGCTATAGAAATTCTAACTAAAACTATGTAAAAAATGATTTATTAGGTGGATAAATTGGTGCGGCTGATTTTATATTTTTGAATTTTTTGGCTCCCTGTTTAATTTCGACTTAAATTAGTAGTTTGGTAACCCCATTTCACTCCGTTAGGGGATGAATTTCGAAAAATCGATTCTTAGTGAATGTCCACGTCATTATAGAGATGCACTGTCAAAATTAAAGCCCTTCAGCTCCAGCGGTTTGGGTTACCCCATTTAACCCCCTTAGGGGATTAATTTCAAAAAATTGCTTCTTAGTGGATGTCCACGTCATTATGGACGGATGTACTGTCAAAATTTCAGCCCTATAGCTCCAGCGGTTTGGGTAAACCCTATTTCACCCCCTTAGGGGATGAATTTTGAAAAATCGCTTTTTAGTGGATCTCCACGTCATTAAAGGGATGCACTGTCAAAATTTCAGCCCTATAGCTCCAGTGGTTTGGGTAAACCCCATTTCACCCCCTTAGGGGATGAATTTCGAAAAATCGCTTTATAGTGGATGTCCACGTCATTAAAGGGATGCACTGTCAAAATTTCAGCCCTATAGCTCCAGCGGTTTGGAAAAACCCCATTTCACCCCTTTAGGGGATTAATTTCGAAAAATCGCTTCTTAGTGGATGTCCACGTCATTAAAGGGATGCACTGTCATTTCAGCCCTATAGCTCTAGCGGTTTGGGTAAACCCCATTTGAGCCCCTTAGGGGATGAATGTCGAAAAATCGCTTCTAAGTGGATGTCCACGTCATTATAGGGATGCACTGTCAAAATTTCAACCTTATAGCTCCAGCGGTTTTGAATTGACCCTATTTCACCCCCTTGAGTTGATCGTGTGGACCGAAAGGGTCGAACCCACATCCCAACTAGTTTCTATTTGTAGCCGATTTAGGGGTGGTTTCAACCCTTTAGGATCACCCCTTATCATAAAGTTCGCGTTGATTTAGTACAAATCAACCACCTTCGCAAATAAATATTAAAAAAAGTGTATTTCATTGCATTAGTTTTCATTATTATCGAAATAATCGCGAAAAACCCCTAAAAAGGGGTGTTTTTTTGCATTTTTAAGGGTGACGCCCATGTTTTAGGACCGCAGGACCCCGATTTTCGTGATCAGCGACCCCAAAAACCTTTGGGGTTCGATTTTCTTAACGGTTTGAATGGACTATTTATCTGTTTTCAGCAAAAGACTTTTATTTTTATATTTTAAAAATAAAAGTCTTCAAAGACTTTTATAGAAAAAACTGGAAAAATAAAAATCTTAGAAAGACTTTTATGCAAGACAGTCTTTTTGAACAGTTATTTTTGATTTTAAAAATAAAAGTCTTCCCATAAGAGTTTTGGAAGACTTTAAAAATAAAAAACAAAAATAAGAGTTTTTAATGACCTAAAACTTTTTTAGTTAAATATAACTGTTATTGTTTATTTAAAAAATTTAAATTAATTTTAACTATTAAACTTGACTTTTATAATAAAAGTCTACAATTTAAAAGTAACCCCACCACCGCGTAGAACTCGCTACTCTGAGTATCCAGTATAAATTTTATGCAGATCAGACAACATTTACTATTTGATTTTTTAAGTCAAAAATACAAATATAACAGTTATTTACGATCCCTGCCAATTTCATAAATTTTGTTCTATCATTTCCCCTCTTTTAACTTAAAAAGGCAACAAACGCAGAAAAAACTCAACAAAATAATTTGGGAAGGGATGTGCGCATGCCGGATGAATAAAGTTAAGTAATCTTTATATGTATTGAGCAGAGCTTTTAAATACATGTAAAACTCCTGCTCAACAAAGGCAGTTTATCCATCGTAATAAGCATAATTTTGCTAAATATTTCTCATCCCTGAATTTAAAATAAATTAAAAGAATTGCTGGAAAAATTTCTTTTAAAGATAAGAGCATTTTCATTCATAAATTGAGAGTTCTCCGCAGCCGCAAGCAACACAACCTCCCCAGGCAGAAGCGCGCTTGCAACTGGCGGAAAATGTCAAAAATCTAGAAATCAAAGTGATAAAAACACAAATATCGTATTTTTTAGTAGAAGTTACTACAAATTACATATTTCTGTGGCATATGTGTAAAATATAAAAACCTTAAAATAAAAAAATATATAAAAAGGGGTGTTTTTGAGTCATAATTTGTAAATTTTTTAAATAATCATTGAAGTCCCAGAAAAATACACCTCCCTTTAGCAATACGCAGTCGCGACTGATTACATGGCAGCAAGTGATTTGATAGGAGGAGTTAACTGAAGCTTTTGTCTGAACTTCTAAACATTTTTAAGAGCTTAGCTGGGGAACATGCGCGGGATGTCACGAGGTTTGAAAACAACTATACAGTTACTGTGGTGATGTTTTGCAGTGTGGAAAGCCAAAGTAGCTTCAGCAGCTAATATTTTTTCTTCTGCCTTACTATTTTCTGTATGAAAAATGTATCTAGTTTTACACTAGTACTGCAAGCTTGAATTTGTGATCTGTGTTTTGCTGATCCAAGATCATTTTGCTGTTTTGTTGATCCAAGTCACATTTCCCCTTATTGGAAACCGAAACTATAACTTGGCAAATTTCACAAAAAGCTTCATGCTCAAGTTTAGCTTTTTTAAACATTGGATATTTTTTTCGAAATCAGCACTAAATTTACATTTGCGACGTGACATTCTTAATTGCTAAAAATTTCTAATAATTAAAAATATAAAAAGAAGTAAACATTTTTTTTACCAAATTGTCCAACTTGAAACTGAAAACTGTTTTAAATTGGTAAGTTTAAGGTAGTTTTAATTTAAACTGGAGTTTTAAGTTAAGACTTAAGAGTATAATCATGAACACTACAAAGTAAATTAGAATTAAAGACTTTAAATGAATTTATAAGTATCTTTCTCTAATATGGAATAAAATTTAATTTCTACGTACCTTTAAATTTTGTTTTCTTTTGTTGTAAATTTAGTATAAATTTATAGAAAAATCTAATGTAAATTTGTTGGGAAATCCAGTATATGATTTAAAAGAAATGAAATGCCTTTCAATATTTTCAATTTGAAAAATTTCTTTTTCATTTAAAGTCAATTTAAAGAATAACTATTTGAAATTGACAGTTAACCAAGGTTAACTATGGTAAACTTTTGTCGTTCAAAAACTCCGTGGTTAACTACAACATAACCACGAGCATAACTTTTTGGCGTCCAAAAACTCCCGTGGTTAACCATGGTGTAGTTAAATTTTAACCATGCTCAAGAGCATGGTTAGCGATAGTTAAGAAGAAGAAGAATAAAAACAACCTTTTGACATTTGTTTTAATAATAAAAATGAACAAATCAAAGTGGGATTTTTTAGATTACTGTAAATAGATAATTAATGGACACATACAATATAATTTGAGCAAATAACAGAGACTATTTTTTGGAAACAAAAATTTCATTTTTTTTTAATTTGTAGTTAACCACGGTGCGTTCAAAAACCTTCGTGGATAAACATAAGCTTTCGTGGTTAAGTGAAGTTACGCAGCATAACCACCGCTTACCTCGTGGTTTACCATAGTAAGGTTTTTGAACGCGCTCCGGTGCTGCTTTTTATAGCATTTATTGCAACATTGCTATTTAATGCCATCTATTGCAATTAAAATGAGATTTTTGGAAAGAAAAAAAATTATACTTTTTTTAACTGCAAACTCAAAATTGGCAATTACAGCACTGTTTACGCATTTTTGAAATGTTTTTTTTCCTAAAAAATTTTATGTAAGAAGAAAAGGAGTACTTTTGGTGAAATATTGAAAAAGAGATACATAGTACAAAAGAGGAAAAGGTTTAAAAGAGTACTGTACTCTCTAAAAGAGTACGGTTGGTATCCCTATATTCACATATATTTTAAAATATTACCTTTTGCCAAATTACCCGATTGATAGATCGAGCATTGGTTCACAAGGTTACAAGAGAATTCAATTCTTGTATTTTTACAATTGCATTAATTAAATGCATGTCTCCTCCGCCGTAAAGCCTTTCGGGCCGTAATGTGTTTATTTATTAAATTATTTAATGTATTAATCTCAAATAAGCCATATTCCTTCTTTTTTTATTCGTCGCTGTCATTTTTCACTACACTACCACTTGTCATCTGAGAACTGGCAAAATATAAAGACGTATTTTAATGTGTGTCACTCCTTAATAGCCTCGACACACGGCAATCAAAAAATGATGAAAATTCATCATTTATGACGAACGCTTTTTAGGGAGTGACGAGTAAAATACGTCTTTATATTTTGACAAGTGGTAGTGTAGTGAAAAATGTCAGAGATGCTCAGCCCATTTGAATTTTCGCGTAGAGTTTTCTTTATTCATAATTTCTGAAAGAACTATTTTTTTACAATAAATTTTATAATTTTACCTGATATCATTTGTATTTTCCGGTTTTCAGCGTCCGATATTTTATTTCGATTCAATTTTTATTCACTGACCGTTGTTATTAGAATTTCAAAACAACCGTTGTCATGACACTGAGTTTATTCCAATAATTTACCGAACTACAGATGGCTCTCTTCTGAGTTTTCCTAATCGAGTAACCAAAGCCTACTTGATTTTCCTAATTGATGAGGTTCAAATTCCTAATTAATGCCGAAATTTCGTCATAAATGCTTGCGTGTGTCGAGGCTATAAAACCGTTCGTCATAAATGATGAATATTCGTAATTTTTGGACTGCCGTGTGTCGAGGCTATAACCAACATTACCTTCACTCGACCAACATTACCGACATTACCTTCACTCGAATCGACGCAAAGGCCAAATTTCTAGTCGTGCTTCGAACTATATAGCCCCCCCAGAGTTCGCAAGTGGGGATGGCAATTTCCACTTGTGGAAAAAAATGGCGATCCTGCCATTGGAACTATTTGTAAATGGCGACGATAGTTCCAATATTTTAAAGGGTTTCCGTTTGCAATCAGCTGATTGCTGTTGACAGTTCGTGTGGCGGGTTAAAGTTATTTTTTTTCTGTAGTTTTTAAATTGTTATTATTATTATTTTTTCGTGTTTTTTTTAAATAATTCCTTGCTGGTTAATTGGTGATTAATTAAGGTAACTTATTTTACAATAATTTTCTTATCAGTTTTTTTTTATTGTTGTTTCTTTTTAGGTGTTATTTATGCTCGGGTTTGTTGTTTTGTTTGTGTGGTGTTAGTTTTAAGTTTTTTTTTTAAATTATTGTTTAAGTTAAAAGTATCTAGTTTTATTATTCTTTTAAGTTTAAGTTTTTTTTCTTTTAGGTGTGTTTATTTAGTGTTTAATTTTATTTATTTGAAATAAACGAGAAGTTCCGCATAAATCGGTAATTATTTCATATTTTTGTGTTTTTGTGTAGTCTTGTACAGTTTGTTGCTTCGTATTGAAACATATAGGTTTACAATAAGACTGATTAAAATCTATAAAAGTACGGGTATTTATAGGGATTGGGTTAGTGTACAACATGAAGTTTATCAAGCAACAAGGGTGTCTACCAGTTAGAAATACTGATGTGGAAATTACAAGTACATCAAAGAAGCATGGGGTGCTGCTACCAAACAGTATAAGAGGGATTATTATTGTTGGACCGTCGAGTTGTGGCAAGACAAATGTTATGCTAAGTTTACTGGAGCATCCTAACGGTCTGAGATTCGAGAATATATACATTTACTCAAAGTCGCTAAGTCAGCCGAAATACGAGTATTTAGGAGAAGTTGTAGCTCACATATCATGTTTGGGCTATTATACGTTTTCTAACAACCACGATGTTATGCCACCGGAGGAAGCAAAGCCAAACTCAATTTTCATCTTTGATGATGTAGCCTACGAAGAAAATATAAAGCTCTCAAGACTAGTAAAATTGAATCTGAAGCTCACTTAGAGGAAACATTTAAACCAATAACCAGTACAACAGCAGCATCAGTGAAACTTGAACCAAAAGAAGAAGATGAAATTAAAAAAGAGGACAATGAAGAAGCATACACACCACCACGCAAATACTTAAAGCTAGAGCCACCGAGCATGAGTTATTCTGAGGATGATGATGATGATGATCAGTTTGTCACACCTATAAAAGAACCGAAATTAGAGTCTGCAGACCAGATACTAAACAACTATAAACAACTCCTGGAAAATGATAGCACGAGAATTGATAAATCGTATGGAGCGTACTATAACAACGATATGTGGAATATTGGTAATTCGAGATTAAAAGTTGATAAGGAATACTTACTTTCTTATAGATGGCAAGCAGTATAAGATAACTGAAGGTCTAGCTGAATTAATTTTTATGAAAAAGCCTCGAGGCTACTCAAAAGAAGACTTTTCCAATTATCAAAAAATTGTAAATGATACATGCGCCCACAGACGTGATTTTAAGGAAAACGAGCAAATAAAAGGAACAAATAGCTTCAAATATAGAAACATAATAAAAAAGTTGATTCACACTCCTCATACTGGAACGGGAATAATGCAAATTCCAAAGAAAAATATCGATTACATATATTGGGATGACCCCAATGAGCTAGTTGATAGGCTCCGAATATTGGTAGCATCGCAGCAAGCTGGAAATAATAGCCATAGTAATGAAATAGTGTCAATCATTGAGGAGTTGCGGGAAGCTGACATTGGGCCTATTCTGCAATTTTTCATAAAATATTATTTTATGTTATGTTATGACGATAAAAATTTGTCTTCATAAAATGAAAATAAAATATTTTCGAAATTCCTATTCTGTCATAGTTCCATAAAATTATTTTATGGAATCTTTTATAAACACATAACATAAAAGATTTAGTATAATCCGCTCTGAGTTCTATTACGCTTTGAACAGTTCGGTTGAAAATGAACAGCTGATCGGTTGTAAATGAAGATAAACACAATCAAACCTAATTCCGTAAATTGATGCCAGTGTTGTTCAGAAAGAAGAAATTAGATTTCGGATTGTAAGTGGAGAGTGTTTTTTTTATGTGATAGTGCTCAGGTGTAACCCTTTGTACTAATACCTCGTCATGTCGTATAAGTCATGGTGCAATGTCCAGAAGTAAGCTTAGCTCGAAGGACAGAGAGAAGTATAGAATAAGTTAGAGGAAGTCATGAGGGGGTTGGAGTAATAGGCAAGTAACCTTGGGTTGGAACTCTTAGGTGTTGTATGAGTTCGGGAATACTGTCTCTGGAAGGTTTTTCTACAGACGAGTTGTTCTTCTTATACACGAATTTCAATATCGGAGTGTGCGCGAAGGTAAGGGCTGTATACTGTGGGGGTGAGCCGAGCGGCCAAGTCTTGTGTTGCGGGAAAAATGGTTACTTATTTCAATGGAGCAGTCATTATGAAAAAAGCGATAAAATTTTGCAAGAGCTGCTACATTCCTGCGGTGGCTTAATGAGTCAATTGAACAGAAAATGGCGCTGTCACCAATAAGTTTGAGGGCGCGGTTTTGCACCTTGTCCAGCCAAGCTAAGATGGTTCTTGGGGCCCCGGCCCAGAGATACGAGTTGTATTCAAGACGGGGACGAATGTAGGACTTGTAAATTATAGCCCTGGCAGTCAGCTGAAGGAGAAATTTGCATATACCAGTTATTCGTCAACTTTCTACAGGCACTTGACGCTATAAACAGAGGGAGAATGTACGAGATTTTATCGGAATTAGGAGTCCCTTCAAAGCTGGTACGGCTGATCAAATGCGCAACGAGTATAGTGGTGAAAATAAAGATCCAAAATGCACTAAGAAAAGAGTTCCAAGCTACTAAATTTCAAATCTTTTATTTCAGCTTAAACTTGACGATTTGACTACAAGTTCAAATGATACCATATCAGAAACTGGTGGCAAACCCCTAAATCTACGTGAATTCCTAGCTAAAGAACTGCAAAAACACACAAGCACATCCGGTTCAGTAGCATCTGAAGACTCCCTTGCAACGCAATTCATACGCTCACTATTGGAATCAAATCCGAACAGTCCTACGCCATCATCAAGCGAAGCAGCTCGAATGGATCGCTGGAATCGCGAAGATATCGCAGATTCCTCCTGTGATTTCTTCTGCATAAAATAAAAACTTTAGACAACTTTCATTTACTTTTTATACTTTACCATACCGAGCACGGCTTTCCGCAATTTCTCTCAAAATAAAAATTCTGAGAGCCCTGGCCATATTAATATTTTCAATTAATCACGTCTGTCATTTTCATAAAATATGTCAAAATACCCCTAAAATGTGCTGCTGAGATTCTTTTATTTTATGAAGCATAACAGGAAATATTGTAGTGGGGTGGGGTGTTACGTGTTACCTTTTCGTTTCACACTACTCCCACTGACTCCTTCAGATCCCTCGATGTCTTGTCAGGATGCACCTAGGAACGCTGAAACACTAATATTCCAACTACTTAATCAAACACCTTTTGATTATCTATATAAATTCTTTTATTTTATCACTTTAAGACAACCATCGGTTTATCCCGATTTTTCCTATATCTAATCTTTATTCCGACCAAAACTAAGAACTTCCGATATCCGCAAAAATACTCATCCAAACTCCGCACTACCGTCCAAGTTTAAATTCCGTCCAAGCCTGACGCTAAAATTATTTTCAAATCTCTCGAGTCTTTTTACATAGCAACCGTCCTTTAATATATAAATTCAAACTACAAAAATCCCGTTAATTTCCAAGAATATTGTTGCGTTGTTTTTCTATTCTTTTTCTCTCGCTCCTTTGAACTCATTTTTATTATATTTTTCCCGTGAACCAACAACAACACAACATTACTCTTTTACATGACTTCGTCTGCTTTTCTATGTACACAGGGATGGATCATATAATCTAAGTTAATTCTGGGTTTTTACATTGATGCTTGGTTGCCAATTTATTGCTTTATTATTTCTAAATACTTTTTAGTTTATTTTGGCTGTTGCCAGATTATTTTATTTTGCCTTTTTATAGTTTTTTTTTCTTTTCAAAATTCCTACTACAATTCGGCCATCCTGACCAGAAGTCGTCCTCGACTTATACAGTAGACCAATGCTCTTTATCACTAATTATTCAATACTTTATTATCAAAATTCAAAATTCATATTATTCGTTTTCTCAACAAAACCAGACAATCGTCAAACATTCCATCTAAGTCGCTACGCGATACGGTTTCATATTAACCGAAGAAAACACGCCCCCAAAAGGTTTACTACTATTCTGATATCCCTTCGGATCTTCTATCCAATACCTATCGTTTCCTAATACCTTCATTACTTGATACGGGCCCCGATACTTAGGAATCAGCTTCTTATTTTCCCCTATTGTTGTATCAATATTCACTATCATAATCAAATCCCCAATCTTGTATTTATATGGATTCCTATGCCTCAAATTATACCTTTTCTCGTTATATTTTTGAGTATCCTCATCTCGTTTCGCTGCTTGCTTTCTAATTACTTCCAAATTTTCTAATCGATCTGTTCGTCCTAATTTCTCACCAATACCTTTCCCCAATTCTTCTGACAAATATTCTTTTAAATAATCAATAATTCTCCCTTTTTGCTCTATCCCAAACAACAATTTACTATGACTAACTCCAATTGAACGATTCTTAGTATTATTTATTGCAAACTCTACCTCAACGACTGCATCATCCCAATCAATTCCCTTATTTCTGTCTACCAATTTTGCTAATGCCGGCCTAATTGATCGATTTACCCTTTCTACAGCGCCATTGGACTGTGGCGAAGCTGTTGCGACCAAAATATGTTTCAAATTATTGTCCCTACAAAATTCCCCAAATTCTTTAGAAGTAAATGCACTACCCCTGTCGGAGATAATTCTAACCGGCCTGCTATAAGATCTAAAATAATCTATCAAACTTCTTATTGACTGCCTCGCATTAGTACTAACCGTAGGATACAACCTAGTATGCCTTGTAAAAGCATCGACAACTACAAATAGAAATTTCTTTTTCTTCCTTGTCCTCTTCAAGGGTCCAAAATGATCAATATGGATCGTATCAAATGGGCAACACCCTTTTGGTATTGAGTGTAACTCCCCTTCTTTCTTCCCCTCAACCGCTTGAAACGTAATACACTTTAGGCATTTCCCAATATATCTCCTAACCTCCACTCTAATGTTTGGATACCAATAGCCTTTAAGGAATATATCGACTGTCTTATCTGCCCCAACATGTCCAACCTCGTGGTGACATGTCCTAATTATATTTTCTAACAAAACCTTAGGCACGTAAAACAACAATTCCCCTCCTTGCGTTTTCCTGTAAACTAAGCCGTTCTTTAGTTCAAAGTTCTTTTTCTCTTCTTTCTCCAATGTTTGCCTAATTTTCTCTATTACTTCATCTTGATGTTGATGAATCGCTAATGTTTGTTCTAACGTATTCTCTTCCAATACCAATATACTCGGAATTCTACTAAGGGCATCGACGTGCCTCATCCTTTTTGATTCTCTATGCACTATTTCGTAGTCATAGTTTTCTAACTCCAACGCCCATCTAGCAATTCTAGGGTTAATCTCTTTTTTGTTTAAAGTCATGGTCAAAGAATTACAATCAGTCATAATTCTAAAATGTATACCGTGCAGGTATATTCTAAATCGTTTAAGGGCATAAATTATGGCCAAAGTTTCCAACTCAAAACTATGATATTTGGCCTCTGCCGGGTTTGTTCGTTTGCTAAAATAAAATATGGGATGTAATTTCCCATCTGACTTCTTCTGAAGAAGTATAGCACCAAATCCCAAGGAGCTCGCATCACAGTGAAGCTCCGTCTCGTCTTTAGGCGAGTAAATTGCCAACAATGGTTGTTCCAATAATTTTGCTTTTAGTACCTCAAAGCTTTTCAAACAATTTTCCTCAAATAAGAAGGTAGTATCCTTCTTTGTCAAATCATACAAAGGTTTGGCTATTAATGAAAAGTCTCTTATGAACTTTCTGAAGTATGAGCACATACCAATGAAGCTTTGTACTTCCCTAACGTTCTTCGGAATGGGGAATTCCGAAATAGTTCTCAAATTATTTTTATTAGGTCTTATCCCATCAAGCCCAACTTCATATCCCAAATAATCAATCTTTGTTTTCCCCACATGACATTTATCTAACCTAAGTTCTAACTTATTCTTTGCCAATATCCGTAATACCTCCTCCAACAACTCCAAATGTTCCTCCAATGTCTTTGTTCCGAAAAATATATCGTCAAAATAAATTAATACTTTACCCTCTTCCAATTGCTTCCTAAATATTTTTGCAATGTACCTCTGAAATACTGAAGGCGCATTGACCAATCCAAAAGGCATTTTTAAATACTCGTATTGTCCAAACGTAGTGACAAATGAGGTATATTTTATCGAATCCTCCGCAACCCTAACATTATGAAAAGCACTTTTTAAATCTAAACTAGTGAAGTAATTCTTTCCCTGTAAAAGCTGTAAATAATCTTCTATTATAGGGATTGGAAAATGTTCCTTAACCGTTATTTTGTTCAAGTGCCTATAATCGATGCACATTCTAATATCACCAGTTTTCTTCTTAACCAATACAACTGGGCTACTGTATGGTGAATCACTTGATCTTATAATCCCCTTTTCCAATAAGTCGTTAACCAATTCCTGTAATTGTCCCTTTTCTTGATACGACACTCGTCGTGGTTTGTATGAGAAAACTTCATCCTTTTTCAAATTTATTTTTAGCTGAAAATCTAAAGAGCATTCTAATCTACTATCATTCAAAAAACTAATGTAATTTTCAAACAAGCATTTAATTTTATTCATTTGTTTTTTATCTAATTCTAAACTTATATCTAATTCTTCTAGCGGATTTATATTCTTGATGATATCAAAGCTCCCTACCTCAAACTCTTCCTCAATATGACCTCCTTCGTCCGAACTTCCTGAGTTGCGATTGCACACTATGTCAATAATATCTTCTCCTTTTCGTCCAATGAACGCCTTTCCATTTTCAAAATAAACTCTTATTCTTGGGTTGTTGATGAAATCTCGTCCCAGCAATATCTCGTCATCCATCGTCCGATCGGCCACAACAACAAAATCCTGAAGTATCCTTTGTTTGCTGACAATAATTTCATTTCCCTCTACCGCTCCAATTATGTCTATTGGCGATTTATTGACGCCCGTATATCCCGTAATTCCTTTGTAAGAGGTCACCACAAAATTGTCTGCTGACGAACTTCTCATTAGGGATACTGGAGATCCAGAATCCAGAACCCCTGCTATGCTGATGCTCTGGTGCGGAAACTTCACCCAAACTTTATAATCCTTCTCAATCTTCTTCACTGGTGGGTTCTTGTTAGGACAATCTCCAGTCTTATGACTCCTATCTCCACAAATGAAACAACTTCCCCAATCTCTTCTCTTTTCTCTGCACTGCGATATCCAATGGCCGCTTTTCCCACAATTGTAGCACGTATCCAGCCTCGTTTCTCTTCCTCTTGGCGGCTCCCTCTTTCTCGGCGGTTCTCTTCTTCTCGGCGGCTCTCGTCGTTCCACAAGTTCTCTATTTGGTTGTCGCACCGTGAGCGAGTTCATCACTTCCACAAATTCCTCCAATGTCTCGAACCGTTCCATCCTTGCTTGGTTCCTTATAGTGGAATCATTAATTCCATCCACCATGTATTCCAACGTCTCTTCTTCCGAAACTCCTAACTTATTCGCCAACTCCAACTTGTCGTAGAAATAGTCCAGGAACTCCTCGTTGACTCTCCAACGTCTCGCTTCAAACTCTCTTCGTTGACTTATTTTGTTTGCCGCGCTCCCAAACAACCTCCTTAACTTCTCCTTAATTTCTTTAGATGACATCTTCACGTGCTCCGGTTTCGATCTCAGCCAACTTAGGGCTCGATCCCTCAAACTGTTTATTATAATCACTTTCATTAATTCCTCTGTGATTTCGTAGGTCTCCTCAATTGTTTCTAACTGCAGTCTCCAGTTCTCAAAATCGGTTGATCGTCCGCTAAAAATGGGAATAAGTCCCTTAATGAAAGACAACTGATGGTCTGTTATGGCGCCTGACTTTTCCTTTTGTCTTCGCTCAAATTCTAATTCCCTTTCCAATAATACTTTTTCTCTGGCCAACACGTCTCTCTCTCTCCTAACCAATTGTAGCTCGCTAAGTCCCGAACTAATCTCTGCTGCTCCAGCGACGTCATTTTCTCCTTCCCCAATTGTAGAAATCAAGTCATCTGTCCCTACCGCTGTGTTGTCAGCTGTATGTACCGCTTGCCTCTGTGCCTCCTCCAGACGCTTCACCAATTCAGTTTTTCTCCCTTCGACGCTCAAATTCAGCCGCTTTAACTCCTTCCTCAAAGCCCGCGCTGTCCAATTGTCGTAGGCACTTGTCCTCTCCATTCTGGCTTGTGTGACTAATCTTAACCTCCAACGCTTTTCCGCCACTCGGTTCCTTTCCACAATATTATTTCAAATTGTCTGTCCACTATATTAATTCAAACTGTCTTTCCACAATATTAATTCAAACTGTCTTTCCACTATATTAATTCAAACTGTCTTTCCACAATATTAATCCAAATTCTCCTTCCACAATATTAGTCCAAATTCTCCTTCCACAATGTTAGTCCAAATTCTCCTTCCACAATATTCGATTTTCCTTTTTTCACCTGTCAGATTATCCACTTTTCCAGGTAATTCACTTGTTGCAGGTAATCCCACTTCTGAAAAATTGTAGTGGGGTGGGGTGTTACGTGTTACCTTTTCGTTTCACACTACTCCCACTGACTCCTTCAGATCCCTCGATGTCTTGTCAGGATGCACCTAGGAACGCTGAAACACTAATATTCCAACTACTTAATCAAACACCTTTTGATTATCTATATAAATTCTTTTATTTTATCACTTTAAGACAACCATCGGTTTATCCCGATTTTTCCTATATCTAATCTTTATTCCGACCAAAACTAAGAACTTCCGATATCCGCAAAAATACTCATCCAAACTCCGCACTACCGTCCAAGTTTAAATTCCGTCCAAGCCTGACGCTAAAATTATTTTCAAATCTCTCGAGTCTTTTTACATAGCAACCGTCCTTTAATATATAAATTCAAACTACAAAAATCCCGTTAATTTCCAAGAATATTGTTGCGTTGTTTTTCTATTCTTTTTCTCTCGCTCCTTTGAACTCATTTTTATTATATTTTTCCCGTGAACCAACAACAACACAACATTACTCTTTTACATGACTTCGTCTGCTTTTCTATGTACACAGGGATGGATCATATAATCTAAGTTAATTCTGGGTTTTTACATTGATGCTTGGTTGCCAATTTATTGCTTTATTATTTCTAAATACTTTTTAGTTTATTTTGGCTGTTGCCAGATTATTTTATTTTGCATTTTTATAGTTTTTTTTTCTTTTCAAAATTCCTACTACAATATTTTATGTTATGATGCATAAAAGAAAATAAAATTTGTCGGACAGAATAGGATTTTAGATAATTCTTTTATTTTATGGCATAATATAACATAAAATGATAAAATTTTACCGACAGAATAGGCCACATTATAGTATAAATATTCCCATCCACATAGAAATATTAACATTTCGGAAATGAGCGTTGACAAGTTTGGTCGATCTTTTAAACGGCAAAAATTTAGAGCAGTGGGTGATCGCGGTCCACCTGGAATTCCTGGAAAAGACGGTCCTGTTGGACCAAAAGGAAACGGTTTCAATTTAACATCAGATGGTGAATATGATCTTGCCTTGAAAAGAATCAAAAACCTAGGTGATCCAAAGGAAAATGCTGACGCTGCAACCAAAAACTATGTCGATGAAGAAATACCGGAAAGCATTGACAAAGCAGTAGAGAATCTAACGACGTTCATTTATCGTGAAATTGCGAAGATTGAAAATTATATATTCTCACACATAATTAATAAGAAGGCTGAAAATGGTATCTCTGAGTAAGAGGCAAGTAGTAAATGAGCTCCACAAACCTGTTCGTCGAAATTTTACTAGGCGGAGAGTTATCATTAAAGGTTTGTATGATTTGTGGCAGGCTGACTTGGTGGAAATGGATGCATATAAACATGTAAATAAAGGATTCCGCTACTTACTGACTGTAATTGATGCATTTTCTAAATATGCCTGGGCTATGCCAATTAAAAAAAACGGTCCAGAAGTCACAGAAGCGATGCAATCAATATTTAAAGATGGGCGCACACCTAGCAATTTGCAAACGGATGATGGCAAGGAATTCTACAACTCTCACTTTCAAAAGCTAATGAGCAAATATAAAATCAACCACTACTCAACATATACATCGCTAAAGGCATCAATAGTGGAAAGATTCAACCGAACTTTAAAGAGCATGATGTGGAAGGAAATTAGCATGAATGGATCCTACAAATGGATTTTTATGATGAAAAAACTGCTATCACAATACAATGCAAAAAAACATCGAACAATTAAAATGCGCCCCTGTGATGTTAATAGGACAAATGAAAAGCTACTTCTTGCTACAGCCTATAATCACATCAAAATTGCCCCTTCACCTGCATATAAAATAGGAGATCGCGTCCGCATAAGCAAATATAAATATCTATTTTAAAAAGGCTACACGCCAAACTGGACAACTGAAATCTTTAAAATCTCCAAGGTTCAACTGACTAATCCACCGACATATCAACTTGAGGACTACCAGGGCAACCCCATTAAAGGTCGATTCTATGAAAGTTAAACATTCAGATCTCTACCTAGTTGAAAAATATTGAAAAAGAGCGGTGATAAAGTTTATGTTAAATGGTTGGGGTTCTCACGAGAACATAATTCTTGGATAAATGCTAATGATGTATTATAAATTAAATAAAAAGACATTTTTTTATAACAAATTTGTTTTATTTTCAAATCTTATGCTATACATTTTTTCACGATGATGTTGGTTTAATATAGGCTCTAGGATTTTTCCTGTATTGATGACTCTCTGTTGAAATCTGCATCTATCAAGAGCGCTTATATGCCATTGCCCCATACGGCTAGCTCTATAAACGAAATCCCATACATGCATGATGTGTACTTCAGGCGCTAGTGTAAATCGAGCTCCTTTCTGCATTCTCTACAGCTGATTTTAGTGATTCGGACATAAAAATTTACTAGGCGTTGAACTTCCCGTTTGTACCGCTCCACAAAACAACATCCACACGTATCTGGTCCACAAGTTGTTTTATCGTTCGACCATGGGCAGTTCATATAAGGTACTCCATGTATAGAAATAACTTTTCCAGCATTTTCATATTCTTGAACATATCTATAGAGTTGTTCTATTTTACCCTTATGTTCCTCCAACAGAATACTAGAATATTCTTCGAGAAATTTTGGTATTCTCATATTTACCTATCTTTTACCTGCTGGTATCTTATGGATGAAGAAGTATCTTTACTCTCAGATGACGATGATGATGATGATTGCTTCGATTTAATTGATAGAGAATTCAGCTGATATTTTAATTCTTTTACTTTGCTTCCTTTATCAACCTTTTCCTCAAGCAATCTGGTAGAATCCTTATAACTGATCATCACCGCAACCGAAAGAAAACTAACATAACATTCCCCCCTTCAAGGATTTATATACATAATAATTGAATCAAAGATCATTACAAAGGATCCCCCAAGAGCTTATTAATTCTTAGTTCAACTAGCTTCTCACAGCTGGCGCTCACATCTCGCACCAACTTCTCGTCCCAAATCCCATGCCGGTTCTGGGTCACCTTATCCAAGCTTACTAGTATAGTAATTTATATACCCGTTTCTGGTCTTTTCTATTCATTCAGCTTCGCTATCAAGCCCCGCAAAGGGACAATTGTCTTTATAACCTTGAGTTTTACGTTCATTTCTATCTGTATCAACAACTTGTCTTCAAGTTAGGAATTGTATTCTCTAAACTCTAAAGTTTCAATTCAGCTATACAGCTACTTTTTAATTCTACTCTTCTTGCTTTTGTCGACGATTTTTACAACAATAAAAGAACAGCATCAATAAAAACAACCATAGAAGATATTTCTTCTAGAAAAATCAAAAAAATCAAAAAGTGAAAAAATAAAAGAATTATTTGCTTCAATGAATTAATTTATTTGACTTGCAAAATCAATATAAAAATTGGGGTTACACGTAGCTTTAGAAAAGTTAAGATTGTAAGAGTTTGTTGATGTTCCATGATAAGTCATGAAGTATCCACCTGCATTGAGTTTATCAACAGTCTTGTCTGCTATTTTGTTGTATCGTTCCGGTAAAAACATCTGATGGTTCTCCAGTTCCAGAACATATCGTGTCCCATATTTTGTGGAAACCTTTCCACATCCCAGAATGGTGCATGCCTTCAAAGGATTCATTTCCTTAACTTATAGAAGAGGTTTGTAATTGCAGGCGTTTAAATCCTCCAGAGTTTTATATTCCTCATTTAATTGAGCTGAATCAATCCATTTTTGAATGAAGATGATCACGAAAACTTAAATTGTTGTTCACCAAAATAATGTTGAAACTAGACTGATTTTCGACAAGTATATCTGCTGCTTATATAGATCATCGATATCAGTAAAATGTTGCGCACTAACCGCAAATTTCCTTTCCCACATTAATAAGAATGAAAATTGCCAAATCAGCAATCTTAAGTCTAAGGAATTCTTATCTTTAGTTCTGATGAAATTAAAGATCAAAGTTGATATGGTGCAAGTCCGGATGTCCGGATGTCCGCCTTGGTCTAGAACTTACAAAAAACACCCACATTTTTTCTTTCTATCTGACTACCGCTGATCAAACAAAAAGGGGCCCCACAAATTTTTTTTACATGACGCTTGTCTTTTACATTACATGACGCTTATCTTTTTTCTTACGTTTCATACAAACAGGGGCCTTCTCTTACGTTTCATACAAACTTTTGGTCCAGAATCCCCACCAATTTTTTCCATACAAAAAGGGGACCCCACAAATTTTTTCTTTACATGAATAACGCTTATCTTTTTTCTTACGTTTCATACAAACAGGGGCCTTGTGGTCCAGAATCCCCACATTTATACTACTCTTTAGCTAGTCCCATGCTTCTGCATAACTAGCATCAGTGATCGTAATGTGACGAAGAAGTGCCGCAGCTTCTGACTTTAAAAGACCCTTCAGGTATTGAAACTTTTGTGCAGGTGTTAAACTTTGATTATCTTGAATGAGACTAACAAATAAATCTTGAAAACTAATCCATTCCTTATAATCTCCTGAGAAGGTGGGAATATTAATCTTTGGCGACCGTAAGTCAGGTGAAATATAAGAATTATTGGAACTAGCTGAATGATTCTGGCCTGGCAGGTATTGAAACTTTTGTGCAGGTGTTAAACTTTGATTATCTTGAAGGAGACTAACAAATAAATCTTGAAAACTAATCCATTCCTTATAATCTCCTGAGAAGGTGGGAATATTAATCTTTGGCGACCGTAAGTCAGGTGAAATATAAGAATTATTGGAACTAACTGAATGATTCTGGCCTGGCAAGTGAGTGCTATTTAAGCGATTTATAAATGTATTTTGTTGATCTACAATACTGGCTATAATTTCCTGTTGATTAGTTCGAGGTGAACGTTGGTCAATAACTGATTTTAGTACAGCCTTGGTTTGATAGAACCTAGTCTCAAATTCTTCAAATTCCGATGTTTGATCTACAAACAAAGGATCACTAGCGTAATTGATGCATAACTCATCTTCAACATCCATGAACTCCTTCCAGAATTCTTCTAGCTTGTCATATCTTGACTGCAGTTCTTGAATTGGAGTTTGTGGAGAAACATTAGATGCAAAATTTGCAGTTCTAGTCAAAGAGCCCTTTATTCGACCTCTTTTCGCTTTTAAAGCCTCCATGTTGTGAAACCGAAATTATGAGAACAATGAAAGTAATGATCACCAAATTATTTATTATTCGAGCTTCAAGGTGCGTACGATGAGTGTCACACCTTTTATAAACCGAAAGTCAATGAATAAGCACAAAGAAATTATAGCAATATCATAGGAATGTCAACATGTAAGAGGAAATTTGCACTGTTAGGATAGGCGTAAACAATTTCAGCCCTTTATTATAACCCACATGTCCGCACAATGTAGCGTAAATCCTTATATTCTTCACAAAATGTTAGTTCGTAATAACTTTATAAACCGAAATTAATTAATCAAAAATCAAAGAAATAAGAATGACCACCAATTATTCTTTTTTATTATTTATTATTTGAATCCTAATGGAATGTTATACTGGTAACAGGTATGTTTCACCGTTAAGATAAGCGGTAACCAATTTTCAGACCGTTATTATAAACACATGTCCGTAGAATGCAGCAAAAACTTGTATTTTTTCACAAATAATGTTAGTTGGAATTATAATTTATTAAAATGTTTAATTGTATAGAATGAAACACTGAGTTCTTTCGTTTAAGATTATTATTGTCTATGTGAAAAATTATGATTTTGATTTTCTTTAATTGTTAATTAATGACCAAAAGAAGAAAGAAAATGTTTGGCACTTATCTGAGTCTAAATGATTATTCCATGTGCTGTATCTTTAATCCCTTGGTATCCGGCTCGAAGGACCATGAATAAAAATGTTGTTGAGGATGATTCAATTCACCAGCATGAATTAATGTTGATGTTGAGTATGTTTAAATTCACCAGCATGAATTAAAAATGATGTTGAGTATGTTTCTTCACTCACAAGAACAAAAAGCCAAATTATTTTCTTTAATTGTACTTTAATTCAATTTAAATCAAATTGAAACTACTACCAATTCACTTGATAAAATATAATACAAAAAAAATGAATGCTTGAATTTGCCCACTTGCTGCGACACAGGTCTTTCCTTGATCAACTCCAATTTGCCAATGAGAAAAATATTCTTATCAGAGGCTGACTCTAATTCTGTTGATAACGGGTGAATTGATTTCATCGAGAAAAAAAAAATGCAAGAGAAAATCCGTTGTCGGCATGCCAATATGTAGTGGAAAAGAATGATAGAAATTTTACAGCATGACTAATACATAAAGGAATTGGTATTTGTAAGTATACAAAGAACTTCAGAATATAATGCATTTTCAAGGGTACGGTGAGATTCAAAAATATAACATTTTAAAGTATACAAAAATTCAGAAATTTCAAATACAATAATTGAAAATTATAAACATTTTTAAATCATGTGAATCTAAACAGATTATAATTAAAATTATCGCGAAAATCCTTAAAAAAGGGAGTTTTTAAGCATATTTAAAGGTGACATGCATATTTTAAGACTGTGGGACCCCGATTATCGTAATCAGCGACCCAAAAAACATATCAGGAACGATTTTCACATCAGTGTAATGTTGTTTTGACGATTCGTCGATTTTTGCAAGTTAAAAAAATTGTAATTTAAAAAGGGGAAAGGTCCAGCACATCTCACCAAAGGGGAAGTGAGTGCCAATTTAAAACAAGAGCACCTCACCCATTTAATTAACCACTCCCTTTTGGTATTCTAAGCACCCAAACCACTGGACATACGGTTTTAACAGCTTCGGTTTTATCAATTGAAGCGTGCAAAAAGTATTTTATATTGGAGACAATAACAAAATAAACGTAAGAAAGATGTATTGATCATTTCTTCTTTCATTTTTTCATATTTGTTTACATCGTTTGGCATTTTAAGAAAGTCTCAAGTGTTTATACCGTAACTTCCCGGCAGTGCTACATGTTTGGCCACGCCAAAAAGCAGATCCACTTGCTCAGGCTGCGCCGAAAATTCTTGTAGTATATGCCGCTTCCAACATGTCAGTCAACTCCAATAACGTTACTTACATATGGTTATCTCAATATTTTAATTCTTATCCTATAATTTGAACGTACATCCACAATACTTTATTTGTCAACTTATTTCCACAATATTATGATTTTCATTCTATAATTTCAACGTATATCCACAATACTTTATTTGTCAACGTATTAACTTCTCATTATAGGAAGTTATTGTAATTGGTCCAAAAATCGAAATCGAAAATTTCGACGTATGTATTTTCATCTTTCAAGGTCCCAGGAGCATTTTAAGCAAAAAATTGGGAGGAAGTATGTGTGTGTGCGTACGTATGTGGTCATTTTTTCCTGCACGATATCGCGCGAACCAAAAAAGATATCGGCTTCGTTGAGGTGTCGTTCGAAGCGTATTAACCGAAATATGATCTGAAAAGATTTTCATAAAATTCGGTCGAGCCGTTTTTTTTTGTTTAAGCGGCGTAAGTGATTTTTGTACCTGTACGATATCGCCCGAAGCACGAAAGATATTGACTTACTTGAGGTGCTATTCGAAGCGTTTTAGCGACAATATAATCTGAAAAGATTTTTATAATATTCGGTCGAGCGGTTTTTTGGTTTAAATGACGTAAGTGATTTTTGTACCTGCACGATATCGCGTGAACTATAAAAGATATCGACTTAGTTGACGTGCCGTTCGAAGAGTATTAACCAAAACATTATCTGAAAAGGTTTTCATAAAATTCTATCGAAACTTTTTTTTTGTTTAGACGACGTTTATGATTTTTGTACCTGCACGATACCGCGCGAACTAAAAACTATATCGACTTCATTGAGGTGCCGAAAAATTAATATTAACGAAGAAATGCTCTGAAAAAAATTTCATAATATTCGGTCGGGCCTTTTTTGTTTAAATAGAAAAACCTAGGCTAATTGTCAGAAAGACCTTAAATTGACAAGTTTTGCTAATATCTAATAAAGTCGATTAAATGAGACCCGTTCTAAACGAAGTGATCTTTTTTGGGTTCTGCACAGCGATAGCTTTCGCACAAAACATCACTTGTCAAAATCCGACAACCTTTCAAAACCGTGCAAAAATTTCGTTACCCTTTACAAACAGCGCGACTTTTTCAAACCTTGGATTAGCACTTTTTGGCGGGGAATTGTTTTCTACGCGTGATATAGTTTCAGGAAATAGCGGTTCATCCCGGGATTTCCGGTAGTTACCGCAAAATTTGTTCTTTTTTGTCAAGTCTGACAAGTTCCTAACAGTTACAGTTTCGCTAATATCTCCGGAAAGCTTTGGAATTTCCAAATGAAGTCATTCGCTTCTCAGTTTATCAACGGCGCACAGTGGGAGATTTTGTTTTTTTTACTCAAAATCTAATATCTCAAGAAAGAAAGATAGAGCACTCATTTTTTTAATTTTCTTTGTAATTGAATAGGGAATTAAGGAAAACTATTGAGAACGTGAGAGAATGAAAACCTAACCTGCAAATTGTTGTTAAACCTAAGTTTTCGTTTTGGGCTATTTAAGTACTCCACATTTATTGCCTACTACATAAGAAACAATAGGTAAAAAAAAAATAATTTTTTATCCTTTAACAGTTTGGGATATGTTGAAAATTGAGGATTAACAACAATTTGCAGGTTAGGTTTTCATTTTTTTACGTTCTCAGTATTTTTCCTTAATTCCCTATCCAGTTACATAGAAAATAAAAAAAAAAGTGCTCTATCTTTTATCTTTCTTGAGATATTAGATTTAAAGTAGAAAAAAGCAAAATCTTCCAAATTTGTAGGTTAGGGATAAAATGAGTGCTCTATCTTTTTTCTTTCTTGAGATATTAGATTTTGAGTAAAAAAAAATCTCCCACTGTGCGGCGCTTCAGCACGCTCAATACGAATTTGAACACCCGCTTTAGTGCAGCGAACGAAATACGGAGAACAAGTTTGTTTACTAGCGATCAGGAAAAACAAATTCTCTAGAAAAATCTTGTGGACTTACTACTATTATAGTTATTTGAACAGGGTTCTCTCGGGATTGCTTTGTCATCAGTTCTGATACTAGCCGATTTTCCACTAGTGCTAAACGTATAACTATTTTGTAAGAAGTCAGTTTATTCCATCTTCGTTCATCATACTGGGAAGTTAATCGTGTGGACCGAAGGGGTCAAACCCACGTCCCAACTAGTTTCCACAATATTATGATTCTCAATCTTTATGATTTTAACGAACATCCCCAATACTTTATTTGTCAACTTATTTCCACAATATTATGATTCTCAATCTATAATATAATTTTGACGTATATCCACAATACTTTAGTTGACAACTTATTTCCGCAATATTTTAATTGTCATTCTATAATTTTAACGAATATCCACAATACTTCATTTGTCAACTTATTTCCACAATATTTTTATTCTCGATTATGTACGATATACGATTCCGGAATGCTTGCACTTCAAAAAAGAATAACAATAATTTTTTGTCCGCAAATTACACTGTTTTATTTCAAAGAAATTTTATCTGTACAATATTATCGAAATATAATCAAAATTCAATTAAACTTGACGCGAGTAAACTAGCTTTAAAAATTCAAATTAACAAAATGAAAGAAATTAACATCAATGAGAAAAAAATCAAAATCAAACTTATCCGGCGAAGATTAACTTGCAAGTGAAGAATCCAGTCCGTCGATCCCGTTGTGACCGTAACATCGGCAACTCCTCTCTCTCATAATTTTGTGTGCCTTTGTTGTTTTTGGTATCAAACATGCTCCGGGCCTTGGATACACTGGATCCAATATTAACTAGTCAAAGTTTAACGATAGTAACACTTAGAATTAACGGCAGTATTTATTGTGGTCAATGAAGAGATGATAAAAATTGTGAAGAAAGGCGGAAAAACGGTTTTCTATTGTTGTCCATTGTTTATGAGGAAACAGGTTTGTTCTTCGTCTCCGTTTGTTCGTTTTCATAAATAGGCAGTAAGCAAAGTTTAGTTATTGGTCGTTTAAGAACATGATCCTTGGTTTTCACAGTGACCACTCTCACTAAGTTATCAGTACCTGGGTGCAATTGTACAACTCTTGCCATTAGCCATTTTGTCGGTGGACATCTGTCATCCTTAATCAAAACTAGATTTCCAACTTCAAGATTAGTTCGTTCAATCATCCACTTTGGTCTTTGCTGTAAACGTGTCAGATATTCTAGTTGCCATCTGTTCCAAAATGATTGTGTGAGCTGCGTCAAATACTTCCAACGGCTAAGTCTGTTACTTTGTGTATTCAACAACTGAAGCTCTGAAATTGCAAGTAATGCATTGCCTATTAAAAAATGATCGTGTAAGGGCGCACAAATCGGAGGGATCATTCGTTAAGGGAGCGAGGGGTCTTGAATTAAGGCAAGCTTCAATCTGAATAACGACAGTTGAGAATTCTTCGTAGGTTAAACTTGTGTTTCCCAATACTCTTTTTCAATGATGCTTTTTGGATTTAACCCCCGCTTCCCACAAACCTCCAAAATGTGGAGCCGATGGAGGAATAAAATGCCAGTTTATTTTCAATCTGGAGCATAATTCTGGAATTTCATCTTCAAGCTGTTTTAAATGATATTCTAAATCGTTTTGTAGAAGTTTGTTTGTCCCAATGAAATTAGTGCCTTGATCCGAATATAAGTCCGTACACAATCCACGCCGTCCAACAAATCTTTTCAATGCTGCATGGAATGCTTCCGATGTCAAATCCGATACAACTTCTAAATGGATTGCTCGTACGGCTAAACAAATAAATACTGCCAGATATCCTTTATGAGTTTTTTGTCCTCTGCCACGAGAGACTCTTATGTCGAAAGGGCCGCAGTAATCTACTCCAACGTGACTGAATGGCTGGTTGAATGTGGTTCTCGCGCTTGGCAAATTTCCCATAAGTTGAACTTGAGCAGTTGCCCTTTGCCTGAAACAAGTTATGCATTTGTGTATAATTCTACGTACAGTGTTTCTTGTTTTTAAAATCCAATAGTTCTTTCTTAGTCATTAATTGTGGTCCACCATGGAAAGTCCTCACATGCATTTCGTGTACAATGAGCGTGGTGATTGGATGGGATGATGTTAAGATTATTGGATGTTTTTCATGCCATGGGAGATTTGAATTCTGCAGCCGCCCTCCGACTCGAAGAATACCTTTTCCGTCCAGAAATGGATTGAGATTACAAATTTTACCGCAAATGACGGGTTTTGAACAGTTCAGTTCGTCAATTTCTTCACCAAAGTCTTCTATCTGAGCATCCTTAATCCAGTACTCGTGAGACTGATTTAATTCGTCCGAACGTAGCCACTTATGTTGCAATTTATTACTTCGTCCAACTCTGCAATTGTTTAGGAATCTAAAGCAATATGCTGCAACTCGTGTAAGTTTCGATAGTGATGAGTATTTTGTAACGAGTTTGCAGTTAGTACCAGATGTTGTTACTGAAAAGTGAACCCTTTGTTTTCTGTGTTCGAGATGTGTCTCTTCCATTGGTGCTATTTTCGGCCAATTTCGCTTATCTTGGCTTAGCCAAATAGGTCCCTTCCACCATATGTTACAATGGTAAAGATCACTAGGCGACATTCCCCGAGAGGCACAATCAGCCGGATTATCCTGTGTTTTTACGTACCTCCACGATTTTGTATCTGTTGACTCTTGAATTTCGGATACTCGGTTAGCCACGAAAGATTTCCATTTTGACGGATGCGATCGAATCCAGGAAAGAACTATTGTAGAATCAGTCCAAAAGGTTACATCTATTGTTTCAAAATTGATGGAATTTTTAACAATGTTAAACAAACGTGTTAAAAACGTTGCTCCGCATAACTCCAATCTCGGAAGAGGAACTTGCTTGGTTGGTGCAACCTTTGTTTTGGACGTAAGGAGATGTGTATGTATTGTTCCTACTTCGTTGATAACTCGTACGTAGATTGCTGCGACGTAAGCTCGATTAGAGGCATCGCAAAAGCCGTGTACTTCAATTGTCTCCGTTTTAGTTCCTAACCACCGGGCAATTCTGTTTTTCTCCAGCTATTTCAAATCCTTCCGGAAAAGATCCCAAGCAGAAAATATGTCTTGGGGCACATTTTCGTCCCATTCTATACCCTTCAACCACAAACTTTGCATTAAAATTTTCATTCGTATAATTGTAGGAGATAGAAAACCTAATGGATCGTAAAGTTTAGATATTTCAGGGAGTAGGTTTCGTTTGGTTATTGTGTCGTTAGAATCGATTTCCATGTTTATTTTGTACAAAAAGGTGTCAGTCCTTGGGCACCAAAAGATTCCTAGGGTTTTTATCCCCTCGCCTAAAACTCAAAGTTGTGCATTCCACTTATGTCGCGATCCTCGGGAGGGAATACTTCCAAGAGCTTTATGTGGTTTGATGTCCACTTTCTTAGGTTGAAGCAGCCAGCTTTCAATAACCGTATTAATTCCTGTTGGAGGTTTACAGCTTCACGTATATTTTTAACTCCTGATAGCAAATCATCAACATAGAAATCCGATTTTGCGACCTTAGCAGCTAGTGGATAGTTTCCTTTTTCGTCATCAGCTAAGCGTTGGAGTGTCTTTATCGCTAGATATGGTGCGCATGCCGTTCCAAAAGTTACTGTTCGTAATGAATAATCTTTAATGTGGGATTTTATCTCCAAAGAATACGCTGATATTTGGCATCTTCATCGAATACACGGATTTGACGATACATCTTCGCCACGTCGGCAGTGAATACTATTTCATGTTTTCTCCATCTTAGCAATAGTGAGATAATGTCATCTTGCAGTTTAGGACCCACCATTAACACCTTGTTTAGAGACGGGCCGTTAACGGTCCTTTGAGAGGAATCAAATACTACACGTACTTTGGTTGTTGTGCTCTCTTTAAAAACTGCGTGATGTGGCAGGTAGTATGATTTGTAAAAGATCTGTCCATTCTCAGTTTCTTTTAGTTCCTCAGCAGACGTTGGAGTCATATGATCTAGTTCTTCGTATTCTTGAATACATTTCACATAGTCACTGCGAAGTTGGGGAAAATGATTGAATTTATTTTCCAAAAATTTAAACCGTTTCATTGCCGTGGCGCGCGATGATCCTAAGTGTGAATAATCTAAGTCAGTGAAAGGTAATTTAACAGTATATCTTCCATCAACATTCCTCTTTACTGTTTTATTGAAATGTTCTTCGCAAGCTTTTTCTTCTGGTGTTAGATAACAGTTTACCTTTACTTCTTCAAGTTCCCAAAATTGTTTTAATTGTTTATCTACATCAGTTCTGCCGAAACAACTCACAATGTGATGTTGTGCTTCTCGACCCTTTTGTATCTCGCCTAACAAAATCCATCCTAATGATGTATGTTGTGCTATCGGGGATCCGTTGATGCTCAGCTTCAATCCATCCCGAATGATTTGCCCATAAACATCGGCACCTAATAACAGATCAATTTTTCCTGGCACGTCGTAGTTCGGGTCCGCAAGCTCTAGTCCTCTCCAGTCACTTGTAGACACGATATTTCGAGTCCTGTGAATGACTTCATTACGAATGCATCAACCGTAACTGCGGAATCATCATACAAAGATTTCAATTCGAAATTAACCTGGCTTCTTGCACCACTTGTTTTATTATTTTCAATCCCATAAATATCTATAAACGCAGGAATTTTCCTTAAACGAAGGAGTTGGGTTATGTTTCCCATTATAAATGATGCTTGATGCTCTATAAGGGCTCGTGCAATAAGTTCATGACCTTGAATTGAACAAATTTTTACGAGAGCTGTTGGTAACAACACTTCCTTCTGACTTACAAGTTTGTTAACATGCAACGAATGTACACCTTTACATATTGACCGTGAACTTGTTGGCTCTACGTTGATTGGATCGATTGATTGGATTGAATATTTTAATCATTTAGCACAGTTCCACGCACCGCTTAATTAATTATTTTAGCACAGTATTACAATAATTCGACACTGTATAACGGGTAATGAAAACTGCAAATCCGGCTCGAAGGACCATAAAAAATGTACGATTCCGAACTTCAAAAAAGAATAACAATAATTTTTTGTCCGCAAATTACACTGTTTTATTTCAAAGAAATTTTATCTGTACAATATTATCGAAATATAATCAAAATTCAATTAAACTTGACGCGAGTAAACTAGCTTTAAAAATTCAAATTAACAAAATGAAAGAAATTAACATCAATGAGAAAAAAATCAAAATCAAACTTATCCGGCGACGATTAACTTGCAAGTGAAGAATCCAGTCCGTCGATCCCGTTGTGACCGTAATATCGGCAACTCCTTTCTCTCATTATTTTGTGTGCCTTTGTTGTTTTTGGTATCAAACACATTCTATAATTTTAACAAACATCCACAATACTTTATTTGTCAACTTATTTCCACAATATTATGATTCTCATTCTATAATTTTAACGTATATCCACAATACTTTATTTGTCAACTTATTTCCACAATATTATGATTTTCATTCTATAAATTTAACGTCCACAAAACTTTATTTGTCAACTTATTTCCACAATATTATGATCCTCATTCTATAATTTTAACGTATATCCCCAATACTTTATTTGTCAACTTATTACCACAATATTTTTATTCTCATTCTATAATTTTAACGAACGTCCGCAATACTATATTTGTCAACTTATTTCCACAATATTATGATTCTCATTCTATAATTTTAATCCACAAAACTTTATTTGTCAACTTATTTCCACAATATTTTTATTCTCATTCTATAATTTTACCGAACGTCCTAGTCCGAGAGCCGACCGCTGAAAATGGCACCTGATCGGTTAAGGAATATATATTATTGGAAAAGGTAGTATTCAAATAGATCAGCACAATGATATAGGACCCATAGTCTCCAATAAGTCGCATGACTAGGCAACCATTTTTTGATTTTTAAAATTTTGGTATAGCTGCCTAGCATGATTTTGCTATTAAATGAAAGCTTGAACTTTCTAGTTTCAGAAAAAAAAATGGTTGCCAAACCTCTGACAGTTCAAAATTTTGGCAGCCCGCTTTGAAAACGGGCAACCCGAGTGTGCCAACATATGTCTTATTTTTTTAATATTTTTTTTTTCAATTATCATGTACATAATTAAAACATAGGAAATAAATTATAGGAAAACAATTAACATTAAATCAATTTATTTGTTGAAAGTATAATATAAACTGATATAATTGTACTGTATATCTATTTAAAAATTATTTTACATTTTAAACTTTAATTTTATTATAATACCTTATGAGTTAGAATTACTTATTCTAATTACAAATTATTCATTTTCACTCTGTTCCTCTGTAACATCAACATTATGCTGCTCATCAATTTCTTCATCATTGTCATAGTTCATGTCTTGCATTACAATATCTTCTATTGTAAGAGGTGTGGGAACAAAATAATAATTGACCTTAGGTTTTTATTTTTTTTTTATCAGTGATGAGTTAGAAAGAGGAAGTTCTTTGTAATTTTCACACAAAGAAACGAGAGAGCAGTAGTCCAATCAATCTACGGATTCACAATGTTAATTTTCAGACAATTGAAGGCAGGAAAAAAATATGGGCGTGTAGAACACTTAATTTGAAGAAAGATAGCATGTTTTTTTACGGAACTGCATTGGCGAACTTATCCTAAAAAATTCGCAAAAGTAAAAAAACGGGTTTTCGCCAATAAAACAAAAAGTTGAGCTCGGATCCGAAAAAGTTAAATGAGAAAGTTATAGGTATTAAAATTATCTTTCAATTGATGTGGTACAAAATATTGGTTAGTGTCTTACCCCACGTCTACACGAGCGTTTTTTAATCGCATAAGATATTTCATATGCATGCGTTTTTTGCTGGTTGCTGGGAAAAATAAACGCATAAGTTTTCATTTGTAAAATGGCTTTAAGCAGAAAACAATGTGTGGCGATTCTGGCTATCAATGCCATACGTGAAATCGAAAAAAGGACTTCTGCGAGAGACTATAGTGCAATCTAAAAACTTCAAATCATCAAAATAAAACAACTTGGAATGATAAATTTCATCACTCCCAGCTCCGGATTTCTTGCTTCCATCAATTTTCCTTTTTTCCGTCACATACGAATTCCGTAAATTTCTAATTTTTTTTAATGACATCTATGTTTGCATTAAATTCTTTAGAAATATTTATCCACGCATTATTTTTTATATGCGTGTGTTTAAATATTTTATTTCCAGCATTCCAGAGGCATTCGTTTTGCCTGTATAAATTAATTAGTTTTATTACACTTATTTGGTTCCATTTTAAATCAGCCACATCCTGATGAGTCTGGGCTAGGCTAGCACGGTATGTGGACGTGCGGGCGTGTGCTGTCGCCACCCACTTAAAATATTTCGTGCTATATCACTAAACCGCCGAAATAACACCAAAAATCAATCAATCTAAGTTTTTTTGTTTGCTGTGCCGGGACCAATTATTGAATTCATTAAAAACACGTTAATTAATTAAATAATTGTGAAGTGATGTGCAGAAAAATTAAATTAACTAAACAGCTGCTGTGTTATAAGTGTGAAGTGAAGGTGTCACCAACGAAACAGTGGATGTAACGGAGACAGACGGACGGTAATTTGTAAATCTTCTCTCCCCTTTCCCACACCCGTTCAAGGCACTGCCGGCGTCAGAGCCAGTGTCGGTCAGCTGACGGGATTCTCCTTGCTTTAGGAGGCATAACACTCCAGCAAGGCGCATCCCGTTAACCCCGACGGTGATGACAATGGCACTGCCGGTTGCGACTGGGGCTTGCAACCTTGTGTTCACAAAGCAACGATACAATAATTTTTGTATCGACTTTGCTAACATCCGTGGGTTAAAAGCGAATTTTTATTCCGTGTTGTGCCATCTCAACACTTATTCTCCCCCAATCTTCGCACTAAGTGAAACCCAGATTTTACCTAACGATTGTTTAGATTGTTATCAGGTTTCCGGGTACACTTTAGTGCACAATCTGTCCCCACATAGGGGAATTGCCATTTATATTAGGAAAGACGTTGCCTTCCAGAAGGTGTACAGCAGTACATCATCTGATTTTAACCATCTCCGTAATCACGTCATTTTCTTCTGTTTTCTATACAGGAGTCCTAATATTAGTAATGAAGCCTCCTTATTAGCATTCGACGCTATCTCCGAACGTATCTCCGAATTTTTATCCTCCCATCCGGAGTGCGAAATCATTGTTGCGGGTGATTTCAACGTTCACAACGTAAATTGGCTGAATTACTCAAATGGCACCAGTGTTTCTGGCAGGGATGCCGAGCTCTTTGCTGAGACCAATAACTTGCACCAAATAGTGAAACAGCGTACGCGCGTTCCTGACACTGCGGGACAAGGGGCACACCTCCTTGATCTTTTTCTTACCTCCCACCCTTCACGTTACTCCGTTGAGGTCGATTCGCCTATTGGAAACTCGGATCACTGTCTGGTCAGCGCTTACTTCTCCTATCCATCTCCAACCCCAACAACGCCAGCTCCTAGGAGAACTGTTTGGCATTATGGAAAAGCCAACTGGTGGGGGCTGATTCGCTTTTTCCAAGCTACTGATTGGGATTTGTGTTTTCAGAACCGCGATGTTAATTTTGCGGCCATCTGTATTACCAAAATTATACTGGCCGGAATGCGTTTATTCATTCCCCATTCTTCCAAATCCATAAAGCCTAGGCAATATGGATGGTTCAATCGAGAGTGTATGAACGCAATCAAAACCAAAGAAGCCGCCTACAGACAGTACAAAAACTCTCCGAGCGAAACATCTCGACGTGAATACATCAGGTTGAGAAACTCTTGTAAATCCACCATCAAGCGAGTCAAAGAATTATTCGATGAGAAACTGAGAGGTAAACTCATAAACTCCACTGCCGGCAGTAAAAACTTCTGGTCCTTGGTAACCTCCATCAGGAAGAATTTCACTTCTCATTCAACGCCTCCATTCATTTACAACAAACAGGTGATAACAGAAAGCAAACCCAAGGCCGATCTACTCGCACTTCTGTTCGCCGAAAATTCTTCCTTACCCGATGCCGTCATGCAACCCCCCACCATCGAGTGTTCCGCCCACTCAATGGATAGAGTTTTCTTCAGGACGCGTGAAGTATATAAGTGTCTCAAAGAGCTGGACTCCAACAAAGCCACTGGCCCCGACAAAATTCCCCCTATAGTTCTTAAAAAATGTGCCTCACCTTTGGCTAAACCTCTGCGCAAACTTTTTGCACTTTCATACTTCTCCGGAGTTTATCCTGACTCCTGGAAGCTGGCTCATGTTCAGCCCATACCGAAAAAAGGTGAAGCTAGTGACCCTACTAACTACCGCCCAATAGCAATTACTTCTATTCTCTCCAAAGTTATGGAGACAATAATAAAAAGAAAGCTTATGGAATATCTTGAATACAACCAAATATTGAATGACAAACAATACGGCTTTAGATCGAAAAGATCTACTGGCGATCTCCTTGTATGCCTAACGGAGCACCTCAGCCGAAGTATACACCGATTTGGTGAATCTGGTCTGGTTGCTCTGGATATCTCCAAGGCTTTTGACAGAGTATGGCATCCCGCTCTGTTGGCTAAACTCCAAGCTATTGGTATTGACTCTGTTCTGAAGAACTGGATTGAGAGCTTCCTTTCAGGCCGTTCAATCAAGGTAGTATTGGATGGCGTCGAATCCGACCCCCACCACATCTCCGCAGGTGTCCCCCAGGGCTCAATTCTATCACCAGTTCTCTTCCTAGTTTTTATAAATGACCTGCTCTCAGTCCCCTCTAACTCACTCCACAGCTTTGCTGATGACGGTACTCTACGTTACTCATATGGTTTTGATAATGTAACACAAGCGCGTGCCAGACCTTGTCTACATCATCGCCAACTGTTGACCAATTCAATCAACAGGGACATCGAACGAATTCTTGAATGGGGCCGCAAGAACCGTGTCGAATTCAATGCATCTAAAACGAAGTACTGTCTCATCTCCAATAAAACTTGCACCGAACCGCTTTCTATTTCAGTGGACAACAAGACCGTAACGGCAGAACCCTCTCTAAACATCCTAGGCGTAACATTAGCTGAAGATCTGCGCTGGAATAACCACATATTCCAAAGTGCTAAACAAGCATCCCAGTGTCTAGGATTCCTCAAAAGGTGCAAATTTCTCCTTCAGCCGTCTGCCAGGGCTATAATATACAAGTCCTACATTCGTCCCCGTCTTGAATACAACTCGTATATCTGGGCCGGGGCCCCAAGAACCATCTTAGCTTGGCTGGACAAGGTGCAAAACCGTGCTCTCAAACTTATTGGTGATAGCGCCATTTGCTCTTCAATTGACTCATTAAGCCACCGTAGGAATGTTGCAGCTCTAGCAAAATTTTATCGTTTTTTTCATAATGATTGCTCCACTGAAATAAGTAACCTTATGCCTCCACGGCAACATTTTTCCCGCAACACAAGACTTGCCCGCTCGGCTCACCCCCTCAGTTTACAGCCCTTATCTTCGCGCACACTCCGATCTAGAAATTCGTTTATAACAAGAACCACTCGTCTGTGGAACAACCTTCCAAAGACGGTATTTCCGAACTCATACAACATCCAAGAGTTCAAACGCAAGGTTCATCGCCACTTTCTGCAACACCCCCTTGACTCCCCCTAACCTATTATGTCCTTCTCTCTATCTTTCGAGCTAAGCTTACTACTGGACATTGCACCATGACCTAAACGACATGACGTACTAGTAGTACAAAGGGTGACACCTGAGCTTAGACTATCACATAAAAAAAAAAAAAAAAAAGCCATTTCTAAGAGTAAATGTCAAAATTATCGCATACGTTTTATCTTATGAGTTCTCGTATGAGTTTGCTCTCATGCGTTTTTTAATCGCAGCAATCGGATGTTTTGATTGGCATCATTCAAAACTTATGCAATAAAAAACGCACGTGTAGACCCCGGGTTATACATGGCGAGAAATGCTAAAAACCGTTA